>CAMZMU010000128.1:85342101-85823939 GCA_947311845.1 Poa pratensis
CGTCCTCCCATCGGAGCACCGCGGCGGGCGGCGCTCCATCTACAGCCCCGCCATCCTTCCATGAGAGCTTTTCCCCGCACCTTCGGCAGCAACGCCATTCTCCTTCGGTAGCAACGCCGTGCTCCTTAGGCAGCAACACCGTCCTACCATTGGAGCACCGCCGTCCTCCCATCGGAGCACCGCGGCGCGCGGCGCTCCATCTGCAGCTCCGCCATCCTTCCATGAGAGCTTTCCCCCGCACCTTCGGCAGCAACGTCGTGCTCCTTAGGCAGCAACGCCATCCTCTCATGGGAGCACCGCGCCCTCTGTCGGCAGCCCCGCCGTCCTTCCATGGCAGCTTCCCCTTGCACCTTCGGCAGCAACTCCGTCCTCCCATGGGAGCAGCACCGCGCTCCGTCGGCAGCCAGCCGTCTGGGAGCTTCCCCATGCTGCTCCGGCAGCAACGCCGGCGATGGAAGCACCACCGCCGACGGTCGGTAGCACCGCGGGCTACCGCTTGCAGCACCGGCGACCGCCAGTAGTAGCATCTGCGCCCTTCATCTGTAGCATCTCGGCTATGGCTCGTCGCACCGCCGCTCATGGCCGATGGTGGGGAGATGACGGTCGGGGAGCAACAGGCTGCGGCAACGGGCGAGAGAGAGAGGCAGAGGCGCGCAGACATGAGAGAACGATGCCAGCGTCGAGCGAGAGAGGGGCGGCAGAGGCGCATGGCTAACAACGACACACCGGCGCACCGGTGTTGTGTGCAAGGAGCAGCTGGTTTTGCTTGCGTGAGATAATAGAGATAGAAGAAACGAGTGGACGGGAGGAGTTGATCCAAAGGATAAGGAAAAGGTAGCCACCAGGCCGTAACGTGGGTGGGCGTTTTCTTCTGGCACGATCCGGACGTGTGGCGCACGGAGCGTGGGGAGGACGCGGACGCGCGATCCTCCGGCTGAAGAGAAGCGTTTTCCAAAAAAATATTAGTCCCATGCTTTCGTCCCAAAAAATTCTGTCATATAAAAATTTGTTGTTTCACGAGAAAAATACTACTCCTAGATAATTACGCGAATGCGGGTGGGTATAGCTCAAATTACGCATACGTACTATAAGGATGAGTTGCTTTCGTCAGAATGATGTCAATCGGATTAGCACTCTCCTAGATAATTGGAGCGCAGCATTAAAGTCAATACGGAGAATCGTCTTATACTCGCGACTGTCTCTATCTTTGCCAAAAAAAAAAATCGATGGTATCACAAATCTGCACGCTTCGTCGAAATTATGTGGTGAAGGAGTCATCGTAGATATGGAACTCCATGCTTACGCAAAGGACCTCCTTTCCCAAATGATAAGGGATATACGCGTAGCTGCCGGAATCCTCGATGAACTTGATTTGCTGCGTGGGGAGAGTTCTAGTAATCCCTGGCGGTCACAGAATATACTCCGCTCTTAGAGTTCATGTTAGTATCGTGTGTTTAACTTCTCCTGAACAAATTAGTTACCATGTTGCAACCGTTTAAATGTCCACATAATTTTTTGAATTCCTATGCTCTAACCGTGATCTGAACTTTCTTCCATGTTTTATCTGATGGTTAGGACGCTACCATTGACCAAAGCAGGGTGAGCAATGACTTGTAGTTGTACTCCGCCGGGCCTTTGACGTTTATAAACGAGCCGCGAATTTCCGGTATTCAATCCTAAAGCTAAAAGAATGGCATTGGAACTATTCAGAGTCGCTCTTTGCATCGATATGAGGATGGTACGGCCGACTGTACGACTCGACGTAATTCGTTGGCATTGTCCAACGTTGCAATGCGTGGCGCTCGCCCCTTGCGTTATCGTCGACCTCTTCAACTTGAAAACCACGGTGGACTGGTAGCCTGGTAGGTACCCCATGATGCTGACACACTGTGGGATAACGGTTTGACTTGTGATGGTGATGCTGTATCTAATGCAATCTCTGACGAGTGAGAAACCGTAATGGTATCTGCTCAATTCAGAAAGAACAAGATAGAAACAAGCAGATTCAGTCCAAAATAACGCGAACTGCAAAGGTTGGTTATGGGTTTATTAACTATACTTTGCCGCAAAAAAACATCCACTTCAGCTATGCCATGTTTTTACCTTTGCGTTGAATTTTTCTCCCGAGAAGAAAACGAGCAACCATCCCAGCTAGCAGTAGCTGGCAAGCAAAGCAAAGATATATGCGCATTGATTTGCTTGTTGGGACGTTGAACATTACGCGCTGTAATGTGCTATTCTAACAATTGTTCTAATCAAATTATTGTGTCATACTAGTCGGACATTGAATCTTTCTTAAGCGTTGTAATGCACGATTCAAAGTTCACATACAGTGCACACGTGTCGTTGACCAAGATTGGACCAGTTCAGTTAAATATCTGTGGCGATGGATGGAGAAACCGTACGGTTCCGTGCAGGTATCTCATGGAGAATAGTTTTGACCTGCAGTGTCAAAGCCCTCGCTTTGTACGTCATTGAAAAACGACGTAATCCTTTTGGTGCCGTAGGCCCGACGCTGGTATTTTTTGCCAAATCTGGCCCTTTTGCCGAACTAATGACGTATCTGGCCGTTCCCGGGAACTAATTGCAAATCTGGCCCCTGAGGTCGGCGCCAACGCAAATGGAGCCGAACTTGTGCAGTTCGGCGCCAACCAAAATTTGCAAATCTGGCCCATGAGGTCGGCGCCAACGCAAATGGAGCCGACCTTGTGTAGGGCGGCTACCTACACAAGGTCGGCTCCATTTGCGTTGGCGCCGACCTCGGGGGGCCAGATTTGCAAATAGTTCCCAGGAACGGCCAGATACGTCATTAGTTCGGCAAAAGGGCCAGATTAGGCAAAAAATACCTGACGCTGTAGTATACACTACCGGAGGTCTAGGCGCCTAAATTCTTTCTTGATTATGGCTAATTGGCTGCTTCAAAAGCAGATGAGAACTAATCGCTTAGGACATTTTGTACTACTAGTAAATACTGAAAAACCCGCGTTGTTCCTGCACATAATCATCCCCTCCGCGAGCTCCCGCGACCCGCGCCCAGCGAGCTCAGCTAGGCCTCCGCCTCCTCTCCTCCTCCCCTCCTCCTCCCTCCCTCCCCGGCGCGCCCGTCGCCCCCCGTGGCGGCGGCGCGCCTGCCACCTTCCCTCGCCTAGCCCTCCCCCGCCCCTTCCTCCCGTCGCTGCCGCCGGCTCGGGCTGCCGAGCTTGGCTCGGTGGTCGCCGGCGGCGGCGGCGGCCTGTCCTCTCCCGCGCCGTGGTTGACTGGAGGCGGGGCTCCCTCTCCCGGCGGCGGTGCTCCTTTGGTGGCTTCAGGACGGCTCCGGCCGGAAGTGGGTGACACGGCGCCGATTGCGTGGTGCTGTGGGCGGCGCAGCACAGCGCAACGGCGGGCTTCAGCGGGGCAGCGGCGACGCTCTGCACCGCCGCGTGCGGTGGTGAGGGCCGACCGGGCCGTGCGACGCATATCTGGGCCCCACGGGGCCGATCTGGGCTTGGGCGGGCCAACCCGAGCTGAGGCTTGTTCTGCAGGTGGAGGTGCTGCTAAGGATGCAGGGGACAGCGGTGACGGCGACCGGCCTGTTGCAGCGTGGTGGCGAGCTTCACGGGCCTGATCTGGGCTCGGCCGGACCCTATCAGGACCGGTGTGCCCCGTGGGGGCTTTACGGGTCCGCTGGACCCGGCTGGACTTGACGGGGATTGGTGTGCTCTGCAGCTGCGTCCGGTCGACTACCGCCCTCGGCGGTGGAGGTTGTTCCCTCCCGCGCGGTCGCGGTACTGCTGACCACGGTTCATTCCTCTGCGCACTTACATCTTGTAGACCTCGTGGCGGCTACTTCGGTGAGACGACGATGATGAATTCGGGACCGGTGTGGCGCATGTTCGTGGGCGGCTAGTCTGGTGGTGTCGAGGCTCGTCCTCGTGGGGCTCCTGTGCTTCAGATCGTCCGAGGTCGTGGAGGGGGTTTCGGGAGAAATCCTTGTCGGTTTGTCTGACACCGACGCGGTGCCGCCTCCGGGTGACATCTTTCCTTTCTGAAGGGCGTCGTGGCTACCCTTCATCCGCTTCCTCTGTACCGGGGGAAACCCTAGGACCAGTTGGTCCGGGCAGCAGTGACTTTCCTTCTTGAAGGTGTTACTTGGTACTCGTCGCTTCGGTGCTAGGAGTGTGGTGGTAATTCGTGGAGAGGGCGCAGCGGTTACGGGTCTCCGTCGTTTAGTCGATCCGCCTTTGTCTCCATTTTGTTTTCCTTGTTTTTTCTCTTCCCCTTGCTTTGGGTGTATGTTTGCTGCCGCCCCAGCTTTTCGAAACTGTTGGTTGTATCGGGTGGTTGCTATATTTATATAGCGGGGCTACGGCCTATTTCGTCATAATCATCCCCTCCAATATGGGTGACACATGGGTCTTCGCTAACGAATTCACATTAAATCTCGACATGGGTTGGCAGAGAGGGCGACGGAAAACCAAATCAGTGGAATGCGTTGTCTCATTATTTATTTATTTTTTATATAAATTCTGGTACTTGATAATATGCTCTTTTGTTGCCACGACCTATTAATACCTTTCACTTTTACAGGTAAACACGTTTATGTATAAGAGAACCACATAATTGGACGTTCAGTAGAAATGCATTCTATAAGTCATGATTTGACAATCTATGTCTATATTAAGTGTAGATGTGTATTCTGTGGATTTATTTTGTGAATTTTCTAAAATAAGCAGTCAAAAATAGTATAAGAAATCTTAAATCTCAATGTTCTACAAATTCTTAAATATCCTCGTAAACAATTCTTTTTAGAAGCCTTCACACGACAAGCTTCTTATTTCCTTACAGACACTAGCTTACTATAAACTTCAGATTACATATTCCTCTTTTCCTTACAGACACCACCCGTTAAAAGGTGCTATACAGATATGTAAACATAACTTTTGATGTGACGCTATGAAAAAACATGGGTGCGGAATAACTATTTTGCACGCTAGATGCTCAATAGGCTGTCTATATATAATATCTAATTAAATAATATACTTTTTTTGGTGGCCACAACAGCGATATGAAACAATCCAACATAGGATCGGTCACATTTTAGCACCATTGGACCTCCTTTCTAGATATCTTGAGAAAATATTGTTAAACTCCAGTAGTTGAGATTAGTGCAAGATGAGGGGTGGGGTAGGGAGGCACTCGTGCCCTCTGTCCCCAATTTTTTTGGGACCAGGTTGCCTATATGATGTCTACATGATTCCATAACGGCATATTGGTGATATTTAGTCTCTTGCTTTGGACTAAGATAGATACATAGCTTGCTGACCACAAACAATTTCCTATAGATACTCTTGCAAAGCATGAGTGCGTTCCTGTCAAGAAGTGATTCAAACAAGCAGCTCACCAGCTGCTCTCCTTCGCCCACCAAACCTGCTTCTATAGGGGGCAATTACAACCATTCGGCCATCCTCGACAGCTAAGCCGGTCCATTGTACCACCTATTTTGAATCATGAGCCTGGCAAAAATATTTACATTTTGGAGGAGCCAAGACTTTCAAACCATGGTGCCCGTGTGAGGGAAAATGAAGCCCTAGAATTGCATCTTGTAAGCTGAAGAGGAAGAGTATTTTGTATTCCCCATTGGCCTTTAACTTCCAAACAATGGAATCCACAGTGCCGGGGTCAAGGTTAATTAGTTGAATTTCTGGCCAAAAGTTACAAAACTAGGATATGTGATCCGTGGAGAGGCCTGCAGAGATGTCAATCCGGTCAATCCAAGGATTGTTGCTTAGAGCCTTTTTCAAGGTGCGGTTGTTTCTTTTGTGGACACGTTTCATAGGACCAATGTGAGTGTCAAAACTCGGGCTTTCATGCCATCACCCACTATGATTGAGGAGCCGTCCCTTCAAACCAAGGTCACCGTGGCCTAAACGCACTTGCGAAATTTCCAGTGTTAAGAATTTCGAGGCCTCCCGAAATGTTTCAGCCTAATTAAGGAGTTTTGCAAGAAAGTAGAGTTAAGTAACAAAATTACATCCGGTAAACTGCTTTGCGCCCGGCTCTTTGTGTTATCTTGGATTGTTGCGGGAGGCCGGGCACCCCAACCGGTATCGGTGGTGAACATGAGGAATCGGTGCTAGTACTTCTTTGGCCATTCCTGGGTCCGCGCCACTGCTGCTATATATGTATCCAATTAGCCTGATTGTAGCTAGCGACAATTTGATACTGTACAATGTATATTCAAACGACAAGACAGATCTAACGGAGAACACTCGCGTAGACAAAAATAAGATGTGTTAGCTTAAACAACGACGTCCTGACCACTGCAGAAAAGACATGAACCAGACAAATCCTGCATCGCGCATACAGCCGTGTTGCCGAGGCTTCACTACTGGGAACCTTCGCCATGTTCCTACTGCTCTCTGTTGCGTTCTTTCCTGCCCCGTTTAAACGAAAGTTTGGTGCTTCCAGGTGTCTAGGTCGACCTGCGCCCCAGGTGCCTTGCCTGTTGTAACTTGACATATCCTAGGAGTTTCCTAACACTAACCAAGTAGGGAGACGGCTCCAACTTGCTAGTGGAGTGCCGGCCCGGCCGGCCGGGAGGAGGGCCGCTACGTAGGTAGGCGTAGACGTAGGTCTCGCCTGCCTCGGTTGTTACCTCCCGCTCGCTCTCACTGCGTCCCTTTCTACCGCTCAAAGCGCGCCTGGCTGTCTGTATGCAGCTAGTGCTCCTGGATTCTGGATGGATTTCCGGTGGTCCTTTTTTTTCTGACACAAAAACCTAGATCTATTAGGAAATCACACAGATACAGACCACCCTGAACAAAACAGAAAATACAACGAGGTCCTCAGGGAGGACGGCCGCCATCACCATCTTCACGCTCCGGAGGCACGCCGCCGCCTTCAACGCTCCGAGGAGCCTTACACGGGCAAGCAGCCGGAAGTCCTCCAGATCAGTGGCCACCACGGGCCAACGCGACGAGGAGAGGCCACCATCTTCATCTTCACCGATGAGCTCCCGCAAGAAGAGGGCCCGACCCCTATACACCTACCACGGACCAGCCGCCGACACCAGGGACAGTGCCGGCCGGAACAAGCAGCAGCCACACGCCGGCGTCGAGGACGACGACGGAACGGAAGGAAGGCTGCGGCCCTGCAAAACGACGAGCACAGCCACCCCTCCTCAGCTGCGTCGCCCACAGACCGCCCAAACTCCACGCTATCTACATCGCCGGAGCGCCATCCGGGGATCCCCCATCCGCCCGCCGCCGGGGCAGCTGCCGGAGGGCGAGGGATCCCGCGGATACGCCGGCGGCCGCTAGGAAATCCGAGGACGCCTCCGATTCGCTCTGGGCACTGTAGAAGAGAGAAGGAGGGAGGAGACTCCAGAAATTCGTGGAAGTGTTTTTTGGTGGTGTTGTTGTCAATTTCCGGTGGTCCTCTCCTCCGTGTAACCTTCCCGCGACGCGTACATAGCGATCAACATACAACTTGCAGAGGCAGGGTGAGCACGACGTCCTCCTGAAAATGCTTAGAATGAGATCGAGCAGAACTTGTCCTGTCCTATTTCTGTGGAGATACTACTCTGCTGCATATGCTTGTAGCTTCAGAAACGAGTTAATAGCACTAGCGGTCACACAACTCGTCGTCGATGTGCACTTAAGTCACACTTCTACAGAATGTGATTATTTGGTCACACAACTCGACAAGTGCGTGCACGCAGGTCACTGGCCCCACTTGTCAGTCCGTTTTGGACGATAAATTTTCAGAAAACCCCCTGAAGTAATATTAATTTTACAAAATGGTCTTTCTAATTTTACAAAATGATCCTCCTAATTTTACAAAATGGTCCTTCTAATTTTACAAAATGATCCTCCAGGGGGACCATTTTGTAAAATTAATATTACTCCAGGGGTTTTCTAAAAATTTACCGTCCAAAACGGGTTGACAAGTGGGGCCAGTGACCTGCGTGCACGCACTTATGAGTTATGTGACCAAATAATCACATTCTAAAGAAGTGTGACTTAAGTGCACATTGACATCGAATTCTATAACCGCGGGTGCCATTAACTCTTCAGAAACGTCGTCCAGAACTAAACCAAACAACACCGCCTCCCTCGTCTTGCCTGCGGAACGGCCCAAGCGAACTACAACAGCTCCACCACACACAGAGACGTTTCGGCTCATCTCAGGGACGCGCACGCTCGGCTAAGCATGTTCGAGCAGCGCATGCATGTCGCCGAAACTCTCTACAGCAACCGGTTGGAAAGCGCCGCCCAGACGCGTGCCTCGGATAGCGGAGGCAGCTAGCCCGTCGACAACGGAGTGGCGCCGAAGCGATGTACGGAGCACTAACTGAAAGGGAAGCAGCACTAGCGGACAATCTGCATCAGCAAAGCACATTTTCTATACCTCCATCAGCAAATCACTACTACTAGAACGCTTTTAGCTCGAGCGGCCTTCGACGAAGCCGTGCTCGCTTTGCAGGCACCGGAGCAAGCATGTCTAGTCGGCGCATTATTTACTCGCCTCGATCGCCAGGCCAGGTTGCGGCCAAAAGAAGAAAATTCACCCACCTCGCCCAGGCAAGGAGAGCAAGCAACTGGACAAGATCCACGCCTTGCGTTGCTGTCCGAGGTGCGTTAAAAATCAGACACACCGGATGTTGGATACGTTTCTGGCAGCACTTCAGGTTTACGTCTGAATTCGAGTATTTTAAGGTCGTGTTGCTTTGTCGTATAGACCAAATTTCCAATCAGGGAATGCTAACCTTGTGTCGGGGCTGTACCCCCACTGCATGCGTCAGCGCGTGTTGAGGGGCTGACCACACGCGCCCGCCTGGCAGATATCAGGGTGTTGGATAAGGTGTTTGGATTTAAATTTATACGGTGACGGAAAAGGAATTTTTGACATATGAGACCACGTGTACGACTGTATTGTCAAAAAGACCACATCTGATTTAAATTGACAAAAAAGACCACCACAGCAGTGGCAGCACGTTCGGCAAGCGACTCGTGGCGATTGCCGCAAGCGCCCGTGGCGTCAGATATTGTTCGCACATTTATATAATCTTCGAACGGTTTTCATAAAGTAGAACAGGAAAATGGCACAGGAACAATAACATGCCGCCACACACCATGGCAGCAGGTACTATTCAAGAGAGCATCAATCCCTAGAGAGATGACAGAGAAAATAAAATATCTAGCCAGTTCATGGATCTGAACTATGATGATTCCGTCCTTTCAACGGGAGCGTACGAGCGGCAGCTCACACTTGTGCATGGCTATGTTATGTTCAGTGATAATGGACTAGCCATAGTGGGAATAACATAGATAGTATCATGCATGTTATGTTGGTAAAAAGATGACGTGTCACTGTAGTTAATGAGGAGAGAGATGATAGTGATATCATAGGTAGATATCGTAACATAACGGATTCAATACAAGATGTGTGTGCAACCTAATAAATACACTAGTAGATACTACAAATATGTTACTACCCACTATGAAACTAGTAACATAGACTAGTATCATATGCATGATACTAGTATATGATACTCCACACTATGGCTAGTCTTACTAGCACGTCATCGGCATGAATTGCCTGCCGCCACAAGCTGTGGCGACATGTTACTGTTTGTGTGGCATTTTCCGTTCTGTCTCATGAAAACCGTTCTAAAATTTGGCGGCAAGCGCCACGTGTCGTTTGTCGGAACAGTTGGTTCTTTTTGTCAATTTTACTTAGAGGTGGTCTTTTTTGTCAATACAATCGGACAAGTGGTCTGATCTGCCAAAAATTCACGAAAAAAACTTAAATGGGTCGGTCTGATCTGTTGGATATCAATCAAATTCGTATTTCCATATGGAACCAAAAAGGCACGCTTGTTAAGTCACCTTCAAGAACAATGTCGTCATGTCGACGGTTCGGGCTAGCCGTGGTACTCTTTGACATTTCGTACACAATGAGAATATATATAGGGCGTGTTTGGTTACCCGCATTAATTTTGGCAAAGTTGCATGAGTTTTAGAGCCAGACTCGCCAGGGCCAGGCTCAGGAAAAAGTGACTCGAGTCACGTTGTGCATGTAGTTTGGTTGCCAACAATGTTCTACCCAACCCCGTTCGGTTGTGTGCAAGATTTTTGAGCACCGCGTTTGGTTTGTCTCTGTGTTGTGTGTGCTCTCACCTCTTGCCTACATGGTGAACTTACGTCACATCATCACCACGCTTGAAATGTGACACCATGAAGTGCGGTGAGAAGAACAACGGCGCGACGCGGTGGCGGTTCACCGGCTGATGTTGAAGAACACCTACACCAAGCACAACATAGTATCAGCAGCGGCAAGGACGGAGTTCACGACGGCGGCGAGCGGCGGTGACAAAGGTTTAATAGCAATGGCGAGAAGAACAACAATGCGGCGACATTGTTCACGGCTACAGCGACAAGGGAGATGTTGAAGAACACCTACACCAAGCACATCTAGTAGCAGCAGCATGGCAGCGGCGAGCGGCGGTGACAGAGGTTGAAGAACATATTGTATACTACATGCAGTCTAAATACTTACATACATACAACACAAGATCTGCTCGTATATGATCGCCGAATCAGAAAAATTATAACATGAAAGTTGTGCGGAACGTTGAGATGAACCTACACATCAAACGATATCTCAAACGGTCCACCTTACGCGACGAATTTGACAAATTTCATCCAAAACAACAACAAACTCCGGTCCAGATTTGACAAGTTACGCTCGACGAAACTCGAAACGGAGCACGGGAATGGAACCTACTGGTCGACACGCATAAATCTCATGTACACTTTATTTTGAATCGAACAATATTTAGGCAGATTAAAGAGGCACTAAGTTGAGAAGGTTAAGTAGGAGTGGAGGATGTTAAGTGAGGTGAGGAGAAGGAATGGGCTCGTAAGGGTGCGCATTTTGCATTGGACTAGGGTGCATTGGACTAGGGTGGCTCTGAAAAAAGGTTGAATTGGGCGTTCCTACTCAGTCTGAGCCAAAATATTTGGCATGCGAAACGGGCCGAGAAACCAAAGGAGTCCAAAATCACATGGAACAGTGTTTCCTGAGACTTTGTGAGCTACCAAACACCGCCCATAGTTGGTACAAAATCCTTCCGTGCAATTGCATCAACAGAAGTGAGTAACGCTACACCCTACGGACGGCACTTACAGATCATAAAATCTTATGGAATCAGGTGAGAAAATCAGAGAGTGGGCCCCTGGTGAAATTCCGTAAGTCTAGCATTTTCGAACAGAAGTACGGGAGCGCTCTATCTCGAAATCGTGGCCGAAATCATCCTAGCCGAACGGGCGTGGTGACCTCTGTCTCCAGACGAAGAAATTGTGGACCATTTCGAATTTTCGATGCACACAGCCTCACCACCAAAAATCCCGGTAAATCCCAAGCAGACGAATCTAGCCAGTGGCCAAGAGACCAGAGCCAAACCCAGACAAGAACCCTTCGAAAACGCCACGAAACAACGTCAGATTTTTTACTCAAAATCGCGCAACAGCCCACTCGCTTCGCACGCCCTATAAAACAGTCAACCTCCCCCAACGAAGCACACTCGTTTCTGCGACCTCACCGCGTCCGTCTCTTCCTTCCGTTTCGCGTCCAGGCTCCTCCTGCCATTAACTGACTCGTAGGAAGAAGTGAGCAACCAACCAGCCTTGTGCGAGTTCTTGAATTCTTCTCGAGCGATGCTAAAAACACGGCGGTCGCGCGGAGGGTTCCGGCTGGGCCGGAAGCTGCTGAGCGCCTGGCGGTGGGCGCTCTGCGGCCGGCGCCAGCGACAGCGCCGCGGGGGAGGCTACCTCCGCCTCCTCCAGACGAGCGACGCCACCTCGGACCGGGGCGCCAAGAAGGACCTGGCGCCGGTGCTACGGTGGGGGCAGTCGCTGGCGCGGCTTCTCAGCCTCGGGCGGCGGCATCGGCTGCTCGACGGCGGCGCGGCGGCGGTGAAGACGCCCAAGGGGCAGGTGGCGGTTTACGTGGGCGGCGGCGGGCCGGGGGAGCCGCTGCGGTACGTGGTGCCGGTGGTGTACTTCAACCACCCCATGTTCGGGGAGCTGCTGCGGGAGGCGGAGGAGGCCTTTGGCTTCCACCACCCCGGCGGCATCACAATCCCCTGCGCCGTCGCCAGGTTCGAGCGAGCCGCAGCCATCGCCGCCGCCGGAAAGAAGGGGTTCGGCAGATCGGATCAGTTGTAGGAGACCTGGCCCTGATCTGACCGCCTCCGCTGCATGCCGTTCGTGTGGTGGAGGCGACGAATGGTGGTGACATGGTGTACATATGTGTTTCCATCATCAGAAAGGGCTAATTTTTGTTCTAGAAATTGATTCTTCTTTCCATTTAAGTGGCGGATGCCGTTCTTTACGCATCTCTGAATCTCTAGCTAGTTCTTCGGCGTTTTTCGGTTCATTCACGAATTTGACCTCCTCGACGGAGTAGGACGAACGGATTGGAATACCTTGTTTTTTCAGATGAATCGAGGTGGAGTAGCTGTACTCACCATGTACGCTAGAAATCACAGCAAATCAAGATCGCGTGGTATGAACACAAGGGACGAGCATGAAGCAGGCCCATCAACTGCAGTGGACTTTCTGGGCTCGTCTCGTCGTCTGATTTCTTTAGAAATTTCCCCTGATCGATGAGCAATAGTACATTAAATTGATGCATATCTATCTATCTCTGACTCGGAGTACGGGGAACCGTGCCGCTCCTAAACCTCGGATGCCGGGAACGGTACAACCGCCACTGTACGAACCGTACGCCCTCATCCGTACCAGCATGATTCGGCAGTTGGGGCATGCCATGCTGCTTTGGCCATGCCACTTTTGCACGCAGTAGTACCCATGCCCCCGCTCGCTCCGGGCAAGGGGCAGCTCGGCCGGCGTGATCGGAAAGAAGCAACAAGCTCACGCCGCGCCCGTTGCATGTGCTGAATCAGCACTACTGGCCCCTCGGTATCTCCATGGCTACGGCCTACGGCATCAAAGAGATCTTGGCGTGCTGCAGGCGACAGGGACTCCCCGTGCGAGCATCTTTATTACCAAGTGGAAGGAATTCCACGGCGACAACGATGGATTCTGCGGCGCTGCTAGACGTCCATTCTACGGATGGTTCCATCTGCTCTCCCGCCCGCTCCGCTCGGCAAAGAATGGACGCCTCACGCGTTCAGTTCCAATCGCCGTTCCCGCTGGAGCGGCGATGGAGGAGGGGAGATGCACTACGCCACGCAAGCCGAGATGGGGATCCGCGTAATCTTCCGGCTTTGGGCAAAGGTGTGACTGGCGCTCCTGAAACGGTCACATTCTTTCCTTTTCGCTTCCCATTCTCCTGGCTTATGTCGACGGCGTTCATCTGCCCGGGGCCCAGGAGCAGCGATCCCCGAAAAAAGAGTATATCGGCGTTCCCACTACAGAATTCGGGCTTCACAAAAAACTGGGTGTCCATCAGCACGACCAAGAAATCCTGAATAAAAATCGATGGATCCAGGAAGCTGGTGCGAGTACGACTAACTTTGGCTCCTTCTCGTTCCACGATGGTACGTCCTTCTCTGGCGAGGAAGGGTCCAGGTAAATGAAACCCACTATGTCAACCCAAAACTGAGAGATATGCAACCTCGTCAGCACTTTTGAGTCATAATAAAGTTTTTTATATACTAACAAAATATGATACTAAATTCAAAAAAAAACTAAATATGATACTCCCTCCGATCCATATTAATGGTCTCAACATTGTCTAGATACGGATGCATCTAGTCTAAACACTTAACTAGATACATCCGTATCTAGATAAAGTTGAGTCCATTAATATGGATCGGAGGTAGTACTGATAGAGTGTATAAACTAAACCTTTCTGGCTTGCTTAGATAACGAGGCTAGATCGAAGAGTTATCGTTGCAACCACAAAAGATTGAGATATATTCCTCGATCGTCACCTAGGTGCAGTTAGCTGACCTAGCTGAACTATCCTTTCGACGTCAGTTATCGAAGAGGGAGATGAGCGCGCCTCCACCAGGCGATCTGCCGGGCGATCTGCCGGGCGGCGACGGCGAGCGGCTCCCTGGACGGTTTTGGGCTGGCTCGGATGTCACGCCGCCGGTTGCCGGGGCCGGACGTCGACGCCGGAAGACCCTAGCGCCGCCGGCGTGGGACGCAAGCGCCACGGGGTCACGATTCGCGTGCCTGGGCAAGCTAGACGCGGCGCCGTCGCGTTTCGATGAGGTTGAAGACGTTCATGTAGCAGTGCGGGTGGCCTTGGAGTCCCTGGAGGAAGATGATTCGCCTCGTTCCGGACTGACGGTTCATCCGGCGTCTCATCTGTCCGAGGCGGAGACGGTCGAGCAATTCTGGGCCGTTGCCGGATTTCCATCGCCGGCAACTCGGTTCTGGGAGGATTCCTCAACGCCGACCTCTGGTGAGCGTGTTAACGTTGCTGTTGCGTGCAGGGAGGAGAAGAAGGTCGAGACGTGGTCGAGAAGATGTGGTCCGGCCGCCGGAGTCCACCTCTCGCGGCCGCCACCGAGGATGGGCGCGTGGCGCGGCCCGCTGCCGCCAAAACGCTCGTCGCCGCCGCCGGTCCTAGGATCCTTCATCGACAAGGCGCTGGCGCGGCGGGCGAGCATGGCATCTCCTTCGAAGAGTTCGCCGGCGACGGCGGCCGCGGAAGATGCGCGCGGTGATCCGTCATCCACGCCTCAGTCTACGTCCGGGAGGGTTCAAATTTTGGACGGCCTGACTGGTGGGGCCACGAGCGCTGCTTCGGATCCGAACCGTCCAGATCCCTGGGCCATCTTCGCCGACGATTAGGGTGCTTTTGGCTACGTCCCTGTCCGCCGCCTCCTCGCAATCAAACCCTACCGCCTCCTTCGTCGCAACTCCCCGTGCCTTCGAGTTCCGTCCTCTCCGTCGACGCCCCGCCTCTGCCGGGTCCTCTCTGGGCGCGGTCCTTCGCCGCCGTCGCTGCCATTCTCCCGCTGCCGGAAGCCATGGCTGGAGCGCAAGCACCGCGGCCCCAGCTTGGAGGCGGGTCTCGGCATCAGCAGCCTCCGGGCGCTCCTCGCCCACAACAGCAGCCGGCGCCTCGTCCTCAGCAGCAGCCGGCTGCATCTCGTCCTCAACAGCCGATGGCGGCGCCGTCTCGTCCCCACCAGCTGCCGGCAGCGGCTAGGCCGCAGCTCCCGGCGGCGGTGCCCAATGCGTTCGCCGGTCCGTTCTTCAACGGCGGGTCGTCCGGGGGGATGGGGATGGCTCCTCTGCCCTTCATGCCCCTCCAGAGGCCGTCCCAACTGTATGGGCCGCCGGCGTACATGCCTCCGACGCAGCCCGGTTATATGCAGCCGATGCCGTCCATCATGAACCCCGGGTACCCATCCTACCAGCAAGTTCAGCAACCTGCCGTGGCCGCAGGGCCTGCGGCACCGCGCCCTAAGAGGAAGAAGAACAAAGTGGGGCAGCCGGGGACTCAGGGCCAGCAGCCGATGCGCAAATGCAGTTTCAGCAACCCGCGTTTCAGCAGCAGTTCGTGGGACAGCAGTTGGTGGCGCCTCCTCCCATCCAGGGTGCGAGCGTTCCCGCCGCCACGGAGGCAATTGGCATGACTGCAGTTGTAGATAGCCTGGATCCTTCTCCGGGGAATCTTCCCGAGGCTTCGACAGGGGGTAAGGGCAAGGCAAAAAAAGGCAGCAAGTGCTTCAAGTGTGCGTCGGACTCTCATTCCTCCAAGGCCTGCCCGATAAAGCACTACTGTTTAGTTTGTGATAATGCAGCTCATCCCACTTTCAGGTGTCCGACTCTGCGGCTTCCAAAGCCCACGTGTTTCACCACGGGCTCGGGAAGTCCGGAGACTATGTTCATGCAGTTTCCTGACAGTGTCTACAAGCCACACCTGATTCCGTCGAGTTCGCCCACTGCTCTGATCTCGATAGTAGGTGACCCGGTGCCCGCAGCTGCTATTGAGAGTCTGATATCCAAGGTGTGTTACTCCGCACAGTGGACGTGGGAGGCTTTGCCCCACGGAGACAACGGTTTTCTCATTGGATTTCCGTCAGCCGAGGACCTTAAGAGGGTGGAGGAATTCAGCTGAACATTCCGGCCTCTAACTCTCAGGTATCTATTTCTGTTTGGAAGTCCAATGATGATGCAGTCCCCATCAGAGTGCTTGAGAAGGTCTGGGTTCATGTTCAGGGGTTCCTTATGCCATGAGACACTTTCTCGGCTTCTGGGCGGTTGGTACGCTCATTGGGACGACTCTTGACGTTGATCTTGTCACTTACCGGAGCCGTGGTATTGTTCGCATTCTCGTGGGCATGCTGGATTCGAAGGTGCTAGAGAAGCGCATTGCTGATGATGGGCCATATATTGGGGCGTCGTGTGTGGTGAGACTCAAGGAGTTTGGGTTTTATTTCAGCCGTGAGCCTGCTGATTTCGTTCCAGCTACAGATTTTGTTCCTTTCTTTTGGCGCCGTAAGAGTGATGATGCCGATGATGAGGAGGGCAAGGAGCATGATCTCGAGGGCTCTTTGGGACCGGATAACTCTAGTGGTTCCCTCTCCAACCACATGGACGTTGATGCTAGTACATCGTCCGAGACTCCGGCTGGCAACAAGCCCGCTGCACCTGGTGATCAAGTTGGTGCTGTCTTGGCTATTACTCCGTACAACTCTTCACCTAGCACTCCGCGGGGTCGTGAGATCGTGGAGCGGATTCGTCGTTCCTCACCGTGGCTGTTGCGTTCCACGCTGGAGTTTGTGCCGACAGTTGGAGACGCTGCCACAGGTGGTCTGCAGGACTCGGGTGAGGCTGAGGCTTCGTCTGGACCATGGCCTGCAGCCGAGGTTGGGCTGGGCCGTGGTGCGCAGCTCGGAGCGCACGCTGCAGCCGCGGACGGGCTGGGCTGTGGTACACAGCGCCGAGAGCGGGACGGTTCTCCGGCAACCGCCGGGCTGGGTCGGGAGGAGGCTGCTACAACGCCTTTGCCTCCGGCCGCTGCGCCTACGCCACTCGCCTCGAAAAAGGCTGTGGCGATGGACTTGGACTACGGCACATTTGCCGGGGGCGTCGCGCAGGGTTTGACGCCTCTGGTGGACAGCGAGGGATTGGTCTCCAAGGGGGCTTCTACGTCGCCACAGCCTCCTTTGGAGGGACCGATTCCTGACGCTGCTCTGTCGGGTGTGGCCTCGACTCCGTCACAGGCCCAGTCGCCCCGAGAGGTACAGGTCGACCCTGTGGTGATGGCTGGGGAGGCTGCAACTTCGACCAGGCCGTCCCACACCATCACTACTCCGGTGACCATGCGCACGGAGGGGCGCAGCGCCATGCCATCCACTCCTCCAGCACGTCGCAGCGGCAGGTTCGGGGTGGATGCGAATGGCGCTTCCGCCACCGACGAGGACTCCTTATCGAGGGCTATGCGCCGTAAGGCAGCGCGTAACTTGGACTATTCTGGTATGGATTTAAATTCAAAGTCTTTTCTTTCTTTGTCGCCGCATTCTATTAATTATAATCTGAGTAGTGTAGGTTTTAATCTTGGTAATAGTCAATCTCAAATTAATGTGTCAACTAAGTCTTGAGGCACATGGAATTTGACCGTCTCACGGTTATTCCTAAAGTCTCGACTGGGTTGTCTTCCACCTATGATGATGAGGATGAAGCGATTGCCACAGCAGATGGTCAGCTGATTTCTCATCTAATTGGTGAGGTGTTGGAAGGTGGTTTGGATGACGACGGTTTGAGCTCATTATATGAGTTAAAAGCATCCGCTCGGAAATCCAAATCTACAGCCAACAAGTCCCGGAAACGGACAAGTTATCCAAATCCCCACGGTTTCCCGATGAATGGCATGTTCAAAAATAGCAGAGGTCTTGGTGACTTGGCTAAACACTTGCACTTCGCTGATTGTATTCGGGACCATAATTTGGATTTCTTAGCTATTTCTGAGACGGGTAGACGCGAGTTCCCACAATCTCTTTTGAACCGACTTTCGGGCGGTATAGAGTTTGAGTGGCACTCGCGTCCTCCTCATGGACGTTCTGGTGGCATTTTACTAGGCGTCAGGACTGACACCATGGAAGTGTTGGATGTTACGGAAGGCAATTTTCATATCAAAATGCATATCCGTAACAAGTCCGATAACTTCATTTGGAGTCTTGTCGCCGTGTATGGGCCTGCTCAGGAAGCGTCTAAGACCTCTTTTCTCGTTGAATTGGTAAACCTAGCGAAAGATAACCCTCACCCTTTATCATTGGTGGGGATTTCAATCTGCTGCGGTTTCCGTTCGAGAAGAGTAAGGGTCGGTTCGACAACCGTTGGCCTCTTTTGTTCAATGCAGTCATAGACAGTTTGAACTTAAGAGAGATCTCGATGGTGGGGAGACAGTTCACCTGGGCTAATTCTCTCCCCGAACCCACATACGAGAAACTAGACCGTGTACTGATGGATTCCGATTGGGAAGCTAGGTTCCCATTGGTGTCGGTACGGGCTCTAGAGCGTATTGAGGGTTTGTCGGATCATGCTCCCATCCTTTGACCACTGGAGTGCCCAGACCGCAGTGTAAACCACGGTTCAAGTTTGAGCTTGGCTGGTTACACCGTGAGGGCTTCTATGACATGGTCAAAAGAATCTGGGAGGCACCGGTAGCGGGTGACTCGCCTATCCAGCGATGGAATAACAAGATACGTGCTTTACGTACTTACCTCGCTGGTTGGGCTCGCCATACTTCTGGTTTACTTAAAAAAGAAAAGGTACGACTTTCCTCGATAATCGATGCTCTAGAAGCATCAGCAGAAGTTCGGCTACTATCTGCGCAAGAAATTGAGCTAAAAAGCCAGTCAAACGCGCAGATAGCGAAACTTTGCGAGAGGAGGAGTTAAAATGGTATCAACGTTCTAAAGCCCAATTCATTCTAGAAGGGGACTCGAATACTCGCTATTTCCACAGTATTGCCAATGGCAGACATAGGAAAAAGCGTATTCATTCTCTGATTCAGGATGAAGGAACGATTGAGGGCCATGAACAACTAAAGTCGTATATTACAAATTACTATAAAGGCCTGTTGGTGACTCAGAGGAGGGAACTTTCTCCTGGATGAGTCTCGAACGGAGGACATACCCCAGGTTTCAGAAGAGGAAAATAGCCTACTTACTAAACCCTATTCAGAGGAGGAAGTGAGGAAGGCAGTTTTCCAAATGAAACATAATTCAGCTCCTGGTCCTGATGGCTTCCCAGCTGAGTTCTATCAGAACTTTTGGGATGTTATCAAGGCCGATTTGCTTCAGTTGTTCACCTGTCTTCACAATGGACAATTAGAGTTGTTTCGTCTCAATTTTGGTGAGATAATTTTGTTACCTAAGGTTAACGAGGCAGTAAGGATTCAACAGTTTAGACCTATATGCCTTCTTAACGTTAGTTTCAAAATCTTCACCAAAGTAGCCACGATTCGACTGAACACTGTTGCAGATCATGTGGTTCGACCGTCTCAGACGGCTTTTATGCAAGGCCGCAACATCCTTGATGGAGTTGCGATCCTACATGAAACAGTCCACGAACTACATAGGAAAAAGCTTAACGGGGTAATCCTGAAAATTGATTTCGAGAAAGCTTATGATAAAGTGAAGTGGTCTTTCATCCAGCAAACTCTTAGGATGAAAGGTTTTTCCGCTGAGTGGCGGCGTTAATTAATAGCTTTGTTTCCGGAGGAAGTGTAGCCATCAAGGTCAATGATGACACTGGCAGATACTTCCAAACGAAAAAAGGCCTACGACAGGGTGACCCGCTATCGCCAATACTATTTAACATAGTGGCGGATATGCTGGCAATCTGATCGAACGCGCTAAAATGAGGGTCAAGTTGAAGGAGTTATTCCACATCTTGTCGATGGTGGTTATCGATCTTCAATATGCCGACGATACAATTCTTTTTATGGAGCATGATATCGAAAAAGCTCGTAACCTTAAGTTGATTTTGTCAGCTTTTGAGCAACTTTCGGGTCTTAAGATAAACTTCCATAAAAGTGAATTGTTTTGCTTTGGCGAGGCCCAAGAGAACGCCGCCTTGTATGCTGAGCTTTTTGGCTGTGAGCAAGGACAATTTCCTATCAACTATTTGGGAATTCCGATTCACTATCGGAGACTTACAAATGCTGAATGGAAAAGGGTGGAGGAAAGGCTTCAATTACGTTTAAATAGCTGGAAAGGCAAACTCCTTTCCCTGGGTGGAAGATTGGTTCTCATAAACTCGGTACTAACAAAATGGTACTGTATATGATTTCATTCTTCCAACTGCCTAAAGGGGTCTTAAAACGATTGGATTATTTCCGATCTAGATTCTTTTGGCAAGGGGATTGTGAGAAGAAAAAATATCGACTGACTAAATGGAGTGTGGTTTGCTGCCCTAAAGACCAAGGAGGGCTCGGAGTTCATGACCTTGAGGTCAAGAATAGAGCCTGCTAGGTAAATGGCTATTTAAACTTCTTTCTGAAGATGGAGTTTGGCAAACCCTACTTAGGAGAAAATATGTCGGAGATCAAGCTGTTTCCCAGGTTCTTTGGAAACCTGGTGATTCACACTTCTGGGCAGGCCTCATGGCTACAAAGAAGTTCTTTTTTCCACATGGCTCTTTCTCAATTAGGGATGGATCGGAAATTCGTTCTGGGAGGATATTTGGCTTGGCCAATCTACCCTCAAAGAACAATATCCGGCTCTATATTCTATTGTTCGAAACAAAAGTGACACGATCGCGAAGGTGTTGGGTACGTTCCCACCAAATGTTTCGTTCAGAAGAAGTTTACTTGGAACAAGGCTAGCATCCTGGAATGCTTTGCTCATCCGATTGGATTCAATCCAATTGTCGGAAGGTCCAGATAAGTTTCAATGGAATCTCACGAAGAACGGCAAATTCTCGGTTGATTCTATGTATAGAGCTCTTATTCTACCCGAAATCCAGTCGATAGTTCTCATAATAACAAACTTTGGAAGATGAAGATACCACTGAAAACTAAAGTGTTTGCGTGGTATTTACGTCGAGGAGTTATCCTCACCAAAGACAACCTTGCCAAACGCAATTGGCATGGAAGTAAAAAGTGTGTATTCTGTCAACATAACGAGACCATTACACTTATTCTTTCAGTGCGATTTGCTAGGTCTATATGGTCAGCCATCCAGATAGGTTCTACCTTATATCCACCTAATTCTGTTGCTAACATTTTTGGCAACTGGTTAAATGGAGTGGATCCTAGGTTCAAACTATTCAGTAGGGTGGGAGCGATTGCTGTTATTTGGTCGCTATGGCTATGTAGAAATGACAAGGTTTTAACGATAAAAATGCTTCTCTCATGCAGGTTATTTACCGATGCTCAGCAACGATACGTGCATGGTCTTCCCTGCAACGTGTGGAGCACCGAGACTTATTTTTGAGGTGGCGTCGAGACTGGAGGCTGCGGCCAGGGAGCTTTTATCCCGGCATGGGTGGCAACATAGACTCCGGATAGACCTACCAGCATCTTAGGCGGATCTACATTTCTCATTTTGACATGTAATTCGCCTTTTTTTCTTCTGTTATCCAACTGGTGTAGTGGCGAAGTTGTGGCTGTGTGCATCTCAGTTATGCAGAGCCGGGTGTAATGCTTAAACCTTTTAAGTAATAAAATCCCTTTATCAAAAAAAAATATATATATTCCTCGATCGTTAGGACTTATGCATAAGGTAATGTCATTACGCGCAGTACCTGTCCGTACGTACTTGATGTTTTCTTTTGTTGTACTTGTACATGGTGCTAACTTGTCCTAGATTGTATCTTTCTCCGTTGAATAGAAGAGAACAACAAGAAACCGATGGTGCCACCGCGTGCGTAATAACTCTTGTTGTTGTCTTCTACACTAAGTCAAAAGACGACGTTTTGTACGGTAATGGAAGCCTGCTCTGTTTTGACTGACCAGGCTGGTTAGCACCTGCAGACTGCAGTTAAGCTAGTTGTCAAAAGGAAATTAAAGCCTAAGCATAGATAACAAGCTTTGACCAAAGGTAGTAATAGATCAGAGTTGATTCAGTCATTTAGTCCGTGGTTCCACTGGATTTAGTCAAGGGCTGTAAACTTTAACCACGACATGATCAGTCCGATGTGTAAAACGAATCGCAGTTCAACTTGAACTCTTGAAGTGCACAAGCAAGAAATGCTTGCTCACTTTTACTATTAGATAGGAATATCCTGATAGCATTATGCAACCCTACTCGAAAATGACAAAGGTTCCCAACTAGTGGAACATCGATCTGTACACTTTGTTTTCCGTTGGAAGAGAGCAATGGTCGGGTTCTTCGAGCCTTCCATCAAAAATAGAAAGTATAGGGTCCGTGTCCGTTAACAAGAACACTTTGTACTCAAGTTGAAGTTGGAAACCTAGCACGGCATCTGCATCTGGGATGCCACTAGATTATATCTGGCCATACCTCGGGCTGGGCCAGGCTGAGAAAAGACTGACGCAGAAAACTCAGCCCAAGCCCGACCCGGCCCGGCCAAAAAGGACCAAAGCCCGTCAGATCGCGGGTCAGGCCTTTTCTTAAAACAGACAAAACGAAAAGCCCAGGCCCGACATAGCGCAGCCGACGGGCCTAGATTTCAGGTCCAAGCTCGAGATTTTCGGGCTGGGCTTCGGGCCGGGCTTCTCTTGACCAGGTATACACTAGATAAACGGCTTGATTGCAGCTTCCTAAATCCTAATCACGTGTACAACTGTCAGTGTCGGGCCAGAGAAACTTTCCTGGTTTTGCAGTTTTGCTGCAAATGTTTTTTAGGTAATCTGTAAACTTGGTGCGTACTGCCCTCGTATTAGGCATTTAGTCTAGTGAGAATCGTGAAGCTTTACCCTGATCGAACTGTGGGGTGCCACTACGCTGTTCAGGTAAAAGTAAGCAAGCGTGAGCTCTGATCAGCTCGTATGACACAGGCGGTAAATATTTGGAGGTGCTTTGTACAATGAATCCTCCATAGGAGAAGAAACTCAACTCTTGCAAGTTTAAGCTACCAGGCCATGTCCGGGAAACCAGGCTCTGGGAGTCTGGGACGGTGATTCTGCTCGGGACGGGCTTTCGAGGCCTCAATGTTAACCACATACGAAGGAGCCAATGACGAAGCCCAAACTGCCAGGCTTAGCCCATCAATCATACATGCAGGTCCTTTCAGCACTTAATGGGCCAGCGAGCCCATCTATCGACTGAAATTTGGACCGCATCCACTTTCAACTGCAGATTCAACATTTCAGGTTCGTCTAAAAAAATGCAACAAAAAAAAAACCCTGAAAAATTGCAACAGTTCATGCATGCATCTGAAATCAGGCAGGATATTTTCCATGTTCCCATCATCGTTGATGAACATCTGAAGACCGACGTGCCAACTAACAATACGGCCGACCAGGTGTCAGCTCGCTTGACACTCCCGAAAGAGATCACTGGACCGACCAAAGAAACGCCCGATTCGCCGGGTTGCATCTGGTCGGGCGGCACGCTTCATTTCACTGTGCTGTGGCTCCTGCGTACCAGCCGAGCACGAGGCGACGCGGAAGATCCGAAACGAGTCCCGAATTCGCGCATGGCCGCGTTGTGTTTAGCACGTTCAGGAAGCAAGTGGTGCGCTCGAAATTAAGGCGGAGGCACGGTCGTTGTCCGCCGCGAGCTTGAATATCCTCGCCGCTTCTTCGCCGGAGCTTTTTGGTGCCGCTCTTTTATCTCGAGGAATCCAGCCTTCCCCGGTTCTGGCGGCGAGAATCCATGAGAGGAAGCTAGGCAGCTATAGAATCAAGTTCGGTGATCCGATCTGGTCGAGCCCACGTGGATCTGCTGCTGTAGGCTCGGAGCACGTACAGCCATTACCGGCCGGATGCCGAGTTCACGTTGCCATCATGCTTGTTTGTACTGGCGTCAATCATGGTCGCCACCGCACCGGAGAAGGAAATAGCACCACAGGTGGTCGTGTCGCGTACGTGGAACATCGATGAAATCAGCGTTCAAAACGGCTGCTGTAGATGCACCGAGGAACGTCGCGCTAGTCATCAAACAGCGATCACCTAATTAAAACCCATCACAAGACAGTCACGAGTGCACTCGTCAGAACGGCACCATTTATCTTCAAACCATGCAACCATGCCA
Organism: Poa pratensis; assembly: GCA_947311845.1. Lineage (NCBI taxonomy): Eukaryota > Viridiplantae > Streptophyta > Magnoliopsida > Poales > Poaceae > Poa > Poa pratensis. The sequence continues at coordinate 85,366,244 of CAMZMU010000128.1, forward strand.
CTCTCATGTACAGCCATTGGGCCATGCTACTATCTCATCCCCAGCTGGCCGAAAAGCGGAAACAGAATGAAAACGAACGTTCGTTACGTTTCCCTGTCCACGGTCTTGTCTGCTTAAGTTGAAGAAACAGAACCTAAATATTGAAGGAACCATACACATGTCGAGCACCAGTAGAAAATGGGCCATCCGTTTGGAGCATCTATCCCGGCCAAATTACAACCCGGGATAGATGCACCATTGATCCCGGGTCGGTAGGGCGGGGCGCCCGTGGGCATTGCTCCCGGGTCGGGGGACCTTTGGTCCCGGTTCGTGACACGAACCGGGATCAAATGGTCCTCACATGCGCGCACATGTTTTTCAGCGCTGGGCCCCTTTGGCAGGGGACCTTTGGTCCTGTTTCGTGACACGAACCGGAATCAAAGGGTCCTCATATTAGGAATTTTCTCGGTTTCTACCTCATTTCGCCTATTTAAATGACTTTATGCCTATTTTTCGAAAGTAATTTAATTTTGAACTACTAGAGTAAAATTAAAAAATAAATTAATTGGAAAACAAAAAATCGAAACCCCTAAAAAATAAATTAGCAGAAAAAAGCAGAAACCCTTTGGTCCCTGTTCGTGTCACGAACCGGGACCAAAGCTCCCCTGCCCTGCGCGCCCAGCCGCGCCCACGTGGAGGCCCATCTATCCCGGGTCGTGGACACCCGGGATAAAAGCCACCCCCCTCTAGTCCCGACCCTTTAATCCCGGTTGTAAAACCGGGACCAAAGGCCCTCTGGACCCGGGATTGTTGATGATGTTTCCACTAGTGGAGGGCTTTGCGAGCCGCTGGACATGCTATATATGCCGAGGGCTTTGCGTCGGCATATATTGATAGTATTTTTTGTTTGTTTCTGGCTATACATGCAATTCAAAAAGGCTACAACTGCATATATATCTCAAAATACTCCAAATCCACTGATCATCATCATCATCAAATCCTCACCCATCATCATAGATATGGCAAGTTCACATAGTGACCTCCACCACGAGCACGACAAGTACATACACATAGTCGCGCCGAACCCAAAATGAACAAGCTTGTTACAAACCGCACACAACACACAGTCCAAGGACAAACCACGAGAACCGCAACAGCACGAAGTCCACCGCCGAGAGCATCGTCACTACAAAATGAAGTAGGGCAGCCGTTCAGCATGGTAATTCCTCTAAGTCTATGTTTTTGCATGGCAAATGGTCTAATATAAGTTTGGCGCACGATTAGAAGGGAACTAACCGGGGTCGATTGACGGGACAAAGTAGAAGCAGCAGCACCAGTCCAAACTCGGCTCTCTGAACCAGGAGTAGATCGACCACCACCACCGGTAGCACCATCAAAGAATTGACTGGATGCAGCTGATCCCTACATATTCGAGCAAGAGATGGTAAGTACAAATCTCTATGTGTACAAAAACTATAACTTGTGATTGAATAGTTTGTGAAGAGTTGACTAACCGGAGTCACTCTGCCCTGTGCTCCGTAGGTAGGAGGTCCCCCGTGGTTAGGGTCGACGGTGAGAAGTGGACCACGGACTGGGGTGTAGCCACCAACATCTGGCAGCCGACATCCGGGAGGAAGCTCGAACCCTGAGTAGCGGTCGTCTGCAACGAACTCCCTCGTGTAGGTAGCCAAGCGAGACAGAGTCTGGTGGAGCTGCTCACGGGCTGTGGCCAACTCGAGGGCGAGAGCCTCAGTCATAGCGTCTTGGTAGTGCGCAAATTGTGCTGTCTTCAACAGACATGTCTCATTCTCGTCCTGCAAGTCCTGCACTTCATTGTAATTGGTGTAATGTGATCCGTTAGCACGAATGAACCCACACGGAACGTGGCGAAACGGAGAGGTGTCGAAGCAGGAGTACTCCGATCGCAGGATGGTGAGGCACACGTAGGCTGCTTGCTGAACAGCCATCTCCAAGGTGGAACCAGAAGCCTCACACTGGTGGACTATCCTCGGCCCAACGTCCGCCATGATATGGACAATAGCTAGGTAAAAGGTCTGCCCAAACTCCCTGGCGACCTCGTACACCTGATACTCCGGGTGCCTAAGGAAACCAAGGTAGGAGGCCATGTCCCGAAGCATCGCCGGGTGGCCGGGTGTCATCTCACAACGGGTCAAGCGCACTACCTGATCATAGCTCATCTGAAAGAGAGCAAGAGACTTGATTAGCCGTCGAAAACAACTGAAGAACGATCACATGGTTTGAGTAGAACAACGGATCGAAAGGAAGAACAGTTCAACATCGGAAGAGAGCAAATGAAGCGAACAACGTATAACTGAATCAACAGGGAAGGGAAAACAACGCATAATTTACTTACTAGAGGGAGAGTGGGTGGGGGAAAGAAGTAAACAAAATTCCTACTCTCACCTTTAAATTTTCCTATGTACTCCTCCATGAATAGCAGACAAGCAGTCCATGAACAGTAGACAGGGATCCTAAAGGCGGTCCATGCTCTGATACCCGATACACGTCTCGGCAACAAGCAGTCAATGCTCGATTGCCGGAACAGAGAAGATGGAATTCCAGCTCACCCTCAATCGTAGAGGAAGTGGTCGAACAGCGGGGGCTCGGGGACGACAGCGGGATCGAGGCTTCTCCTCCAAAAACTCCTGCAACGACCCTGACCCTCACTCCCCGTATATGCAACACCACAAAGGCTGAAAATGCAACAAAATTTAATGTAAGAGAAATGCTAAATCATACAACAATTTGGTCACAATTTCCTGTTTTTATCATTTCATTAAGCAATTTGGTCACAATTTGAACACAAACGGCCTAATGGTCGGAACTCGAAACACATGGTCGACGCGGTGGTGGACTACCTTGGTCGCACACAGACGACGTTGTAACTCGGGAGCTCTGGCTCGTGCTCCGGCCGGTGGAGAGGATGAGGGACGACGAGGGAGGAGAGCAGCAGCAAACCACAACTTGGTCGACGTCGAGCGAAGCTTCTCCGCGTCTAGTGCCGCCTAGGTCAGCGGTGAGGCCTGGCTCAGCATCGTCCTAGAGCAGCGCGTCCGGGAGCTCCGGAGGTAAGGGGAGGGGAGGGGGAGAAGCTCAGGTTGCGAGACATGGTGAGGTGTGGCGGTGGAGAGGGGGGGAGAGATCCGGCGGCCGGACAGGTGGAAAGGGGAGGGCGTGGAAGCACGGCGGTGGCGCCGGCTCTGGTGGGGATGGACGGGGTGTAATGGCGCGGGCGGGGAAGCACAACGGCGGCGCGGGCGGAGCTAGGACACTGGTTGGGGATCGACAGTGGGGAAGGAGCAGAGCAGAGGGGTGGGCCGGGGGCCCAGTGACCAGTGTATGCCAAGGGCACCACTAGACATACATTTTCTTTCATGTTTTCCTTTTTTATTGCTTCATATATCTTTCTTGTATACTCTAATTTTATTTCATTAATTTGTAGTTTTAAAACTCTAAACCTACACCCTATATCAAAATATATACCTAAAACCTTGATATAAAATACTCACTCCGTCCATGAAATACTTGTCAAGGAATCTATCTAAAAATAGATGTATTTTTTAAACATGTTTTTAGTGTGTATATACATCTGAATTTAGACAAATCTCAGTCAAGTATTTTCAGACGGAGGGAGTATATGACATTTATTCAGGTGAAACTCTAACCCGTAGGGCTTCCGTCTTCTAGCCTTTCTTACCGGGCGTCGAAAATCGTTATCACATATTAATTTTATTATTAGTTCTGTTAGGGTAGGCCATAAAAATATGAAAATAAAATTGTGTGAGTTGACGGGATTCGTACGGTACGACACCCCACAACGACCGAACTGTGACCCATAGTGCCCATGCCGTCCACCCCTCTGACCGGCGTTGAAAGGGGTTGACAAATACATTTTTCTTCTTGCTAGTGTTAGGGTAGTGCATAGGAATATGGAAAACCAAATTTATCACTGGGCCCCAATTGGAGAACCTTCTTGGGGGGGGGGGGGGGGGGGGGGTAAGTGTCGTACGTGAAGCGGGTCACAGTTGGGAGTTTGATATTATCTTAATTATTACACCTCCCGCCACACTTATGCACATATGTTAGGACACATGCATGTTTTGGCGTGATTCCGACACTCCGGCGCTCCACAATTGCCGAACCCTGACCCATAGGCCCGCATCATCGTCTACCCTTTTGATCGGCATCGGGAAGGGTTGACCAGTGAACTTTTCTCCTATGTTAGGGTAGCAACAAAAACATATAAAACCATATTTCAGCGCATGTTATCCAAAGATTCACTCTGGCGGCGTCGAGGTGGGAGTTTCGCACACACGAAGTGCACAGTCTTCCTACGGAGTAAGTGTAGCTAGTCACACTTAGGAGTTGTTTGATATTGCCTCATTCCTCCTCCCACCAAAATTATATACATATATTAGGACACAATGCAGATTTTGATGAGATTCCGACGATCGGTCGCCCTCCACAGCAGTCGAACCCTTACAAGGAGTGTCCGCGTCATCTACCCCTTTGACCGGCGTCGAAAGGGCTGACCAATTGATTTTTCTTCTTGGTTGTGATTGGGTATTTCTTACGAATATGAAAACCCGAATTTGAGCACATGTTATTATCACAAGATTCCCTCCGGTGGGCGTGAGACTTTCACAATTCAGAACCTTCCTGCAGGGTTATGCGGCGTATGTGAAGCGGATCACACTTGGACATTGCCTCGTTCCACCTACACCATATTTATGTATATGTATTACTCACTCTGTTTCAAATATATGACTTCCATTTACTCACATATGAATGTGGCTCGATATGTTACAAGTATAGATACATTTACCTTTAGACGAACGAAAGACTTCTAACTTAGAACAGAAGGAACAGAGGGGTAGAACACAATGCAAAGTTTGTCGACGGTGGTCACACCTTGACCGTAGGGGCTCGTCGTCTCCGTGGTGTGTTTGGAGCGTCCGTAGCATGTTCAGGAAACAAGTGGTGTGCTCGAAAGGCGGGCACGGTCGTTGTCCGCCGGGGAACTTCGGGTCGTCTCCACCCCGGCCCCGGCCCGGTGTCGACCCAGCTGTTGCGCGCCTGAATATCCTCGCAGCTCTTTGTCGGGAGGAACCTAGAACCATCACCGGACGCTGAATGGCTGTACAACCACTCGTGTTACCATCATGTTTGCAGCATCAATCATGGACGCCACCGCACCGGAGAAACATAGTACGGCAGGTGCTCGTGTCGCATGTACTGTTGTTTCAAACGGGCAGGTGTTCACTCCCCGTACCGGCCGCCGGTGTAGAAGCACCGAGGAACGTCGCAAAAGTCACCGGATCGCAATCACCTTAAACCCGATGATCGGACATTGAGACATCATCACGGCAGTGCACTCGTCAAAACGGCACCATCTATCTATCTTCTAACCACACAACCACGCCACTCTCATGCACAGCCATGCCACTATCTTATCTCCAGCTGGCCGGTAAGCAGAAGGAAAACGAACGTTCTTCCCTGTCCTCGGTCTTGTCTAGCCATGCCCCATGCTTGATGATGCTTAATTTGGAGACACGGAGCCTAGTTATCGATGGGATCAGACCAGAGTCGCCCGACGCCCGGACCCATGGTGACTACTGAGTACTGACAATGGTCGAGCAGGCAGGCATGGTCGTGCCGAGTCGATGTAGCTATACAAATTGGTAGACGCCTCACGAACCACCAATCCTCGGTCGCAAGCTTAGCAGCTTAACCAAAAACTCTGCATTTATTCCGTGTTACTCCCCATCACCTTCTTCACTCCCCAGACAGTGAGACTCCGGGAAAAAAGCATTCGCCACAGGCCACAGCCCCGCAAGGAACACCGCAACAAACACGCGCGCGCGCATGTGCACTCGTGCGTCGTCAGCCATGCAGCACCTCCGCAACCAACTCTGCTTCCGGCGCAACGCCATCCTCCTCCTCCTGCTCATGCTCGGCCTCGGCGCGCCGGCCACGGAGGCGGACACGGACACGTTCATCTACGCCGGGTGCTCGCCGTCCAAGTACGACCCGGGCACCCCCTTCGAGGGCAACCTCAAGTCGCTCCTCACCTCCATCACCACCGCGTCCCCAACGCCGCGTACAGCAGCTTCACGGCCGGGGACAACGGCACGGCGGCGCGGCGGCGTACGGGCTGTACCAGTGCCGCGGCGACCTGGGCGGCGGCGACTGCGCGGCGTGCGTGCGGGAGGCCCTGGCGCAGCTCAACCAGGTGTGCCCGGCCGCGTGCGCGGCGTCGCTGCAGCTGGAGGGCTGCTACGTGCGCTACGACAGCAGCAACTTCATCGGCCAGCCCGACACGGCCCTGGTGTACCGCAAGTGCAGCACCAGCACCAGCGGCGACGCCGGCTTCCTCGCGAACCGGGACGCCGTGCTGGGCGCGCTGCAGGGCGTGGCGGCCAACGGGTTCAAGGTGAGCAGCTCGGGGAGCGTTCAGGGGGTGTCGCAGTGCCTCGGCGACCTCGCCGCGGCCGACTGCACGGCGTGCCTGGCGCAGGCGGTCGGGCAGCTCAAGGGCACCTGCGGCACGGCGCTCGCCGCCGACGTGCACGTGGCGCAGTGCTACGTCAGGTACTGGGCTAGCGGCTACTACTTCCGTCCCTCACAAGGTACGCCCGTTATTAGTGGTTTTGAATTTTGTTTATGAAATGTTTTGGCCACTTCCGAAATCACTGAAAACTTTCAGTGCTTTTTTATTTGCATTTCGGTCAAATGACCGAAACTTCCGAAATCACTGAAATTTCAAGGTACGGCGTTAGTGGTTTTGAATTTCGGTTAGGAAATATTTTCGCCACTTCTGAAATCACTGGAATTTCAGTAATTTTTTATTTGCATTCAGGTCAAATGACTGAAGTTTTGACTTAAAATTCAACTACAATATCTAAAATTTAAAATTCTATCTGAATTTATACCTACAATGTCTTAAATATTTTACCGAGAAGTATTTTCTTCGGTGTCTACCGAAATCACCAAAATTCAGTGCATTCCGATGAACCTCATTCTACCCCTTGCGTTTGAATCGTTCTCTGCAAGTACAAGTTGCAGCTAGCGAGATCACTGCACCGTGGGAATTGATTCCGCTTGGGCTTGGCCATGCGTAAACTTACCAAAGTTTATTAGAGAGATCAGGAAGAATATGTCCTCCGACCACTCTTTTCCCCCAATCTTTATGGGCATGCACAATGGTGATGGACTTCTCACAGTATGCCCACTTGTATACAATCAACCGTACCCAGCTGTATGCTAGAAACTTAGCTGCCAATCTATCAAACAGCGTCTCCCGATTAGCACGAGAGAAAGGGACATGAGAGAAATCACTCGATTGCAGAGAGCACCGAAGCCTGTCATCATTAATTTGCACACTTAGTCAGCCATATCAGCCGTTTAAGTTCCAAAGACACGATTCAGTCACATTCCTAAGATATGCTAATCATCCCAGAGCCTTTCTAGGGGACCATATCATATAGTACTTGGTCTCGATTAGGTGACACAGGAGTACCATTAAGATGATCTGAAGTGGCACTGGCCGAGAGCTAGGTGTCCACTGCTTTTTCCTTAAGCTGCATATATCGATCGGCGATCTAATTAATAAAGCTTGGCCACTAAACAGCATTCCTATCTCTAAGCAGTAGCATATCGGCTCTAGGACTGCGGCGGCCGCGCTAGGCACGCACATCGTAGGATTAACATTAGACGGAGGTTTGCCGGCGGTAGCCAACCACTCCTATGGTGAATATATTCTTATATTCTTGATAAACAAAAGAGCCACTCATCGAGAGTGCGCATCTAGCGCTTTGGAGTATATGCTAATCCGGCGCTACACTTTGTGGTGGTGATAAGATTATTCGCAAGATGACGTCGGGCGGACCGTGGCGATCATCGTCGGCATCTTGGCAGGGCTGGCCCTCATCGTCGTCTTCATCTCCTTCCTCAGGAAATCATGTAATATGCCCCTCACATCCAAGTCATTTTTCCATGTTTTTCATTTCGGAGAGCATCTGACTGCCTTTCTTGTCCTAGTATGCTACTGAAAACTGGTGTCTCATCGCAGGTTGATTTATCTAGGTTGGCTCTGGAAGAACCTTCAGTTCTGGCACAATGGCCCCATGCTAAAGCTAAACGATCTGTAAAAGTCTGATCTACACTAGCATTGCCCAGAGGAGCTTCACAAAGATCGCAATCACATCATTTCAGGAATAGATTATGCACGTGCTCTTGGTAGGGCTGCCTGTCGTAGGAGAATCACTGCCCTGGGTCATCAATTTTGGTCCACTAATAATGGCCCAATGTTCATTAGTACCAAATCAGAGCGCACTGTCATCCAACAACATCCATATACATATATACTTGTGTCTGAATCATTGCCTTTCAATTGATTGCAGTCAAAGTTGATGTACAAAGGCATGCATCACCATAAGCTAGTACTGATTAACCCAACACACACGCACGAGGGACGGACGCACTGATCTGATGGGCGGTTTCTTGTATTAATGGTATGTATTATGTACACAACTGAGGTCTCGGAACCTCTGGAGCACTCGCCGTTGCTCCCATGTATTACTGCAGCAGGATCAGGCGCTGTGGCCTAGAGCCATCGGGCTCCACTTCGCCGAGTTGTAACCGTCGCAGGCGCTGATGCTCGCCTCCTTCATCTCGGCCACGGAGACGCTGTTGTTGCATACGTTTGCGAATGCCCTCATGTGCTTCATGCCATACTGAGTCAGTGATCCGCAGTGGGACTCGAAGACACGCACCTGACGATGGGCATCAGCAGAGAGTAATTCGTCAGGAAACAGAAATAACTATGGGATTAAAAGTTTAAGAAATTACAAAACTCACCATCCTCTTTAAACAATCCCAGTCGTCGACTAGTGGTTGGCCAGAGCTTCTAGGAGCCTCGAGCGTGGAAGGCCCATTTTCAAATCCAAACAGAACCTTCCCGATGAAATCGATGCTGTTGTCAAGATGCTTCCTGTGTACCACTGTTTCTTTGAGTTCCCTGAGAACCTTCTGCTTCTCCTCTGATGCCCCGTTTAACTGCTCATACTGAAAGCAAGAATATACATTAGCAGACAAATTTAGCAAAACAAGCACGGGCCACAACAAATTGGTGTGCACAACTTGGGCCTGTAATGAGAAGACATTCGCTTAAACTGCAAGTTAGTATACGACCTCAAACCCCTCTCAAGTTGGATGCCAAAATATCTCCTGCTTTTCGCTAGAATTTCTACATTCTAATTGAAATATCCTAAGTAACCAAATTTCAAGATTTATGAACCACTACATGCTGTGTACCTACGGATGGCAATGGGTACCCGCAAACCCGATACCCGACGGGTACCCGCCTTAAATGGGGCGGGTTTGGTAAGAAAAAAAACCCACGGGTGTGCTTAGCGGGTAAAATCTATACCCGTCGGGTCTAGCGGGGACGGGTATGGGGTGCCAAACCCATACCCGCAGACCCGCATACCCGCTATGTCTGAGGAGTGGCCCACATGTCATTGCCTCACACTCCCAGCCACTCTCTCCCCATTTTCTGTGCTGCTGCAATGCTTGGCGGGTACGGGGCGGGTATGGGGCGGGTCCCGTGTACCCGCCGGGTCACGGGTATGGTTGAGATCTTGACCCGCCGGCGGGTATGGGGCGGGTGGCGGTGCGGGTGGAGGGGCCGGGTGCGGGTATGGGTATGCCAAACCCGGCCCCGAACCCGGCGGGTGCCATCCGTATGTGTACCCTTGCAGTATTTGCATGCAGTATCCGTAGTTGTTCATGAGTCATAACTCATAACATAGAAAGATGCATTGTTTCTAGCAGCAGCGCTTTTTCTACATGTAGTGACGAAAGAAGTAAAGGTCCAAGGTGATGGTCTATATCCAACAACAGAGAATATATGAACTAGACGGGAAATAACTGGGTTAACTGAGACTGAAGAAAGAACTGCAATTTACCCTCTTCCACATGAAAAGAATATCTGCATCTCTTGATTAACTGCACCCTCCAGGCTAGGCAAAAGCAGCCTGTTTGTGATGTGGGCATTTGCAGGGTCAAAACCTTGATAAAGGAAAAGCTTCTCAGCCGTGAATGTCTTGTCACCATACTCCATGACATGAGAACCCTGGACCCTATTTGAGTTCGAAGTTCTCTGTTTAACCTGCACAAGAAAGCAGTGAATAGATGCCACTAACTAGAATGAAGAAAGTGTACTCGAGACTTACCACCTCGTACTGATCCTTGAGGGTTTCCTTCTTGAGATTGTGAGTTTCACTGCAACGTTGGATCGAATGGTTCAAAACAGCAAGCGTCACGTTTTATTGATCTAGCAGCTGATACTCCCAAGCCTATTCACTTACCGTTTTATATTTGAAAATATTCGTTACTACCAGTTGCGACTGCAGCGTGACTTATATATTATTTTATGTGTTAGTCAGGTTGCCAATGACTGTACTAAGTAGAAACAGCACTCATGCTGTGCCTTCTAGGTGGTAATACTTCTTGACCACAAACAAATACAAAATCATATCTTGTAGAGGGTCTGAAGTAAGAATTAATTTTGAATAAGGTCTGAAAATCAGGTTGCAGATATAAATTTTCAGTACATATACAAAAGCTGAGCAAGATAAAATATAGTGGGTTAAAAATGATAAAACAGTTTCAACATGGGCAACAGTACAAACTTAACCATTACCAAATATTGCTAATGTAAATCATGCATACTATATCACATTCCAGAGCGAACAAATAACTCAAATATATAAGCCTTATAGGCATACCTTTGACAAATGTATAGAAGGATATAGGTTTTATGAGATGTCAGAAAACAAATCAGGTGCAAACTACAGAGCATAATATACTTCACACGATGTATACCTGTCTTCCATCCAAGACACACTGTAGACGTCACCTAAACAGGTAGTGTATTCGGAAGGAGGTGATGTTTTCATCCCAGGGCAGTATGTTCCATAACTATTTTCAACTGCGTTTGATGCTGTTGTAACATAAATATTAAGATCTTGTGGCATTAAACCCTCAAACATACTGCCACTTTCACATGCTTCAACATATATAACCTGCCAAGAATATAATTTTAATTATAGATAAGACTTTAAGACTACTGTTTCATATCAGAAAAATATACTATTTTTCTATGGAAAAGGGAAAGAAAGAATATTATACCATCTTTGAATAGCTCTTGGCAGCATGCTTTTCTCGTAGCACCTTAATGAAGTCGCCAGCATAAAGATATGGCATGTTGGGCATACCTACAAACTTGCTAAGGTTAGCCAAGTTACACAAGTACAAATCGGCTAAATAATAAAGTTTATGTGGGAGTGTGCACCAAGAACACCAGGACCCCCATGATCCGAGTAGTAGATGAAGATGTGATCATTCGATTTGCTGTTTATGACCTTCCTACTCCCTCCAGTCACCGCAGTTTTGTTGCCCATGAGAACTGCAAAGAAGTTTTTAGTAGTGACCTGGTCACCAGTGTAGTCCTGTAATGCATGTTAAGTTGATCAGTCTCTTAGAAATACAACGTCATGCATTCTTCCACCAAACAACACTAAAGCTACCAATCATTCTTCTGATTCAAAAGCACAATCTATTTTAAGGTGTGAAATCAGAATTACATAAACATTCTTGTTTGAAAGTAAAATTAAAGGGAACACATCCAGGTAATACCTTTGGAACACCAGCGTAAACATCTTTGCCTTTAGGATGGTTTATGATGACTCCAGGTCTTGGGTTGGCCTTGTTTTTGGCGATGTCGTCGTACATAAACACCACAATGTTCTCCTCCTTTACTCCTCCCCTCTTCAGAATCTGGTAGGCGTGGCAAACATCGGCCTGTCGTGCATCAAGAACACCACAATGTTGAGCAAGCACCCATAGAAATGTTCAGTGGTCGAATTCTGACCGAACACATGCTATCAAATTTTCATATGCAGAGCAGCATTGTGTAATAATTAGTAGGACCATATAATCTATAAAAAAAGTTATCCCAAATGGTCCGCTCAAATGTTCCAGTTAATTGTCTCGCACTAAATTATTTAGTTAGACAGAGCTGATCCGAGTAATTCCTGATTTGATAGCTAGGGGAACAGAACATTTGCCGAAGCTGTTTTCAAAACCAAAGCCCAAGGAGCTCGGTCGAAGAACCGAGAACTTTGGAGCAAAGATTACCTTGGAACCTCCCACATTTTCTAACTAGTGTATATCTAATTTTTTCGAAGTAGCGAGATTCAAGCATCCCCGATTCGAGCTTAATAAAACGTGCACAGGAAATGGGAAAATTTTGACCGGAAGTTTTAACTTTGAGCTAGCAATCGCCCTTGACCCTAACAATCCTACTCGTAACATAGGCCGCCGACAGACTCTCACCTGGTGCCGGTAGTTCCCGTAGCCGGAGGAGCCCGCAACGAGCACGGCCCACTTCGTGACCACTTCCTCCCCCGCCGCCGCCGACGGGGCAAGGGCGGCAGCCGCCTCATTCCCCTTCTGCGTCGGCAGCCGAATCAGCGGCTCCGCATTCCCCTCCGCAGCGGCCGCCGCCGCGGCCACCGCCAGGAGCGAGAGGAGTCCACAAACCCACCACCGAGCCATCGTCACCCTCCTCGAGAACAGAAGGGACAGAGATCCAGTGACTTCACTATGTGAAGTCACGGTGCAACTTTACCCCTCTTGCATCCATCCGATTTCCATCCAGCGGCCCACAATTAAGCTCAAAATTCAAACTTTTCAGAAAAATTCGAAACAATTCCTACATGTAGTATATGTATCGTTGTATTTTCTGAAAAAGTTTGGCTTCATTTGGATCATTATTTTATGACTTAATAGCTTTGTAAGTTTAAAACATGAAAACCAATTTAATGATAAAAACGTGTGCTAGACTAGAGATGGAGAGAGAAAACAGAGAGCGAGGTGTGATCTTTGCCGGTGGGGACTGGGGCCGCATTTTATAGCCGCGGCGGCGTGCTCCACGCGGACACGTGGTGGCCGTGGTTCACGGGTCGTCGCCTTGCGGCGAGGCAGTTCGCATCTCGCGCAGGCGCAGCAGCGCCTCCGTAGTCAGGTGAGTGGCGTGGCGTGGATAAATTCCAATCTTGGCTTGGGAATGCACGCCTAAACTTGCTAAAAAGCGCCGTGGTTTCCACCGGATTTCGGCAGTGACCGAGCGCAACGTCGCACTCGGCGCCGGCGATGGCGGTTAGCGTCATGAATTAGCAGACGATAAGAGGAATGGCGCCAACCTTGGGCGTCTCCTCTCTCCCGCTACAGTAGAGAGAGGCGACTTTTTCGCCCCGCCCGCAGATCCACCGCTTCGCCGTCATTTCGTCCGATCCCCCGTCCTCCGTCGGCCGCTCCGGCGGCGGGAGGGCGGGGGATCTCCGTTCCCCGGCTGTAGATAGTGTAGGTTCTGGGAGCTTTTTCATCGGCGGCGCCTTGGAGGAGGTTGGGTGGCCGGCGGTGTTTTTGGTGCAGGTATGCGTCTCCTCCGACAGCGGAGCTCGGTGGAGCTTCGCGGTGGTGTACCAGCTCCGTTCGCTTCTTCGGATCTCCGGATCTGCTGGAAGCTTCTTCCCCCTCCCAGATCTCGCGTGGCGGCGGATCTGGGTTGACCTGTTCGATGCTGAAGATGGTGATTCAAGCGGTGGCGCTGTCGGAGCAGGGTGGAGGCCCTCCGGGGTTCGAGGCTCGAAGATTTCCCGTCCGCTCGGGGACGACTTTTGATCCAAGGTTTCGAGGAAGTTGCAGCGGCGGCGCATCATCGACACGGCCTCTTCGCCGGCGACATCGACGCAGAAGGATTTGGGTGTTTTTTCTACCTTCTTGTTGATCCTTTCTGCCTACTTGATGTAATCATCTTCATGTATCCTCGCAAAAAAAAAAAAAAAAGAGGAATGGCGCCTGCCGTGCGGAGAAAAGACGAGATTTTGTGGCAGGTGATCCTCCCCACGGCACTGATCCTTGTCAAGCAAACCGACATTTTTATGCAGCTTTTGCGCACCGGGGTTTGCCTGTTGAGGTGGTGAAGGCAGTAGAGGGGGAAACGTGATCGACCCACGCTGACGCATAACGCATAACGCGAACCGATTTTGTTGGATAGGAAAAGTTCCAAGAAATATAGAATGTGCTTAATTATGTGCCACGACTTTGAGGTACAGCATGTGCACTTTTGTATTGAAGCTCACCAGAAATTTCGTGCAGTTCAGATTCTTCTCACCAGAAACAGCAAATGCAGATATAAACCTAAATGACTAGTTCGATGCTATGGTAATAAACGGTCATTATGCAAGTTTTCAAATTTGCCCCACCAGATTATGCAGTAGCAATATCGAATAATCGGATAAACTCTTTTCATCCTGAGTTGTGTTCAGAGGCAATGGGATACACAGCCGAACCAGAAGGCGCTCTACTTTTGCATTAAACATTACAACGTTTTTTTTTAAACGAGGCAAAAGTTTTGCCTTTTATATTGATATAGGAGAAGTAAACATTACAACGTTTCAAGTTCAAACTTACATTCACTTGGGGTAAACCAATTCAGTAATAGTACTGGCCCTCGACTGTTCGCCACAAGAAGAGTATAACTGATATCGGCTATAATCAAGCACAACAACGTCGCACTCGATCGGCACCGGCGGCGACGGTGGTTAGCATCAGGGCCAGGCCTACCATGGTGCCAATTGTGCGGCCCGCACAGGGCCTAGGAATTTTAGGGGCCCCAAATTTTTTTTATGTCTATGTATATTTGTATAGCACATTGGCCCATGAAGCAGGCCCGCTGGCAGCTTGGCACGTCCGTGAGTGCGTCTCCGCGTGATATTGGAGCGTTCTACGCGAGGCCCGTGAATACGGAACAACATCGTATTTTCTTCTTATCCATCTATCGATCGAATCCACAGCTGCACACAGGGAGCTGCAAAACGTGATGATTCGTCGATTCATAGGGCCCCTCGCCGAGACGCCGATCGGCCGACGCGCGACGCACTCACGCACACGCAAGCATCCACAACGCCGTTGCGCCGTCGACGGTCGACACCGGTCACCGCAGTGACCGCGCGAGCCACGACTGATGACAGTTTCTCACTTCCTCTTCATCGGCAGATAAAAAACAGGTTTGTATCGTCACTTCTAATTTCTGCTCGCATGATCAAGTGTAACGTAAATTTTTTGTCATATACATTAGAATTATTTATTAGCTCAAATTTTTATGTGAGATAGGGCCTGTTTTAGGTTTTCGCACGGGCCCCGGATTTTGCCCGGCCCTGGTTAGCATCATGAATTAGCCGGCGAGGTGGCTCCGTGGTTTGCGCAGCCTCCCACCTCTATCACGATGGAAGAGGAAATGAGAGGAAACTGACGCTTCCAGTGCGGAGAAGAAAGGAGCAAGGCTCCAAAACTCATGTTCAAAACTAGACCAGGGAAACCCTCCCACGCTATGATCTCCTTTCGGGCCCTTAAGCAAACCGACATTTCTATGCTGCTTTTGCAAAAGATTACTACCTGGTTATGTCTGCTGAGGTGGCGAAAGCCAGAAAGGAAACTTGATTGTACTCACGCCAACGCATGATGTGAACTGTAAACCGACTTTTTAGATAAAACATAGAATGTGCCAAGACTTTGGAGGAACATCGTGTATTCACTTCTGTGCTGAGATGGGATACGTGAACGTTTAATTGTACACTTTTACCAATGGGTTGTTCTTAGGACTTACTGCATTTGAGAGAGAATTCTTTTAAATAATAATGGGTTGTTCTTAGGAGTATATTTTTAATATTTATTCGAAAAATAGCGCACGTTTTCAGAAATTTTGAAAAATAGTGCGCCATCAGTGGTTTCGTCATGGGGGCGAAAGAGCAGCTTTCGTCATCCTCATGGGTACTCACGAAAGGAACTGAATTCATAGGTACCTACTAAATTGTTTGATTAAAATAAAAGTTGTTGAACCGTATCATGACTCGTGCATCGACGAGTAGGTTCCATCCCGTGATCGGTTTCGAATTTGGTCAACTCTAACTACTTAATTTTGGATCGAAATTCGCAAAGGTTTTTGACTAATTTTGTCAAATTCGTCGCACTTAGTCGACCGTTTGAAATTTCCTTTCACGAGTAGATGTATTTCACCGTTCCCCAGAACTTTTACGTTTTAATTTTTTTTGTTTGGACAGACATATACATATTCTATGTATCAGCTATAAAAAACACACATATTAAAGAGAAAATATGTATAGGCGGCCAGCGCCGTCCAATCCTGAATGAGGTTATGTACAAAGTAAACCAGAGTTTATGTCTCTCACATATGATTTGGCACGTTTGCGAGAATATATATTTAGGTATTCAACTCTCCTATTATAATCTTTCCCTTGAGATCCGGTCCTGGATATGTTGTGGGATAGTGACGAACTTGGCAAGTTGCATCGTGTATGATGCGCGACCCTTGGACAAAATATTCAGAATGTAGTCAAACTCGAGCATACTCGCAAGTGGCACTAACGCTTCAATTACCTGCACTCAACAGCAAAGCAAGTTAGAGCAAGTATAATAAACCTAATCAGCAGGCTATAAGAGTTGTCGTGTCATCAAAAATCTTAAGTGGAAGAGAGAACACCGGAGAGAGAACGAAGCGGGCGCTTCAGCAAGCGCCGCTAGAGCACACGCTCCAAGGAAAAGCAGGTTTGCATGCAGCCATGCATTTCTCGCCTTCCAATCCGATGCGTCATTAGCTTATAAAATTACTACTTGAATATTTTACTACAGCAACGTACAGCCAGCCCAAGAGCCAGGCTATTATACATGAACAGACTTTTGGATGACTACATGTGACGTGGCCTGGTGATAGAGCCGGCAGCCGGGGATATTGTTGTGCTTGCTCTTAATGACTGGAGGCTACATTTCTACGTTTGTTCCAAACTGCAAGGCTACATTTAAGACAACACATTCTCGTAAGTTACAAGCATAATTGGAGAAATAAAAACGAAAGTAAAAGCACTATTGTTTTAAAAAGTAAAAGGGTTAATTGCATGCCAAATACTCGGCGATAGCAGACAATGAAAGTTCCTTTTTTTTGTTGAGGAGTCTACAGTAGGAGAGGCTCATGGTGCTCTTTATTATAAATTAAAATGTGGAACACACAGAAGAAAGTTGTGGACAAGACTCAAAACTAGTACCTTTGAGAGGTTGATAAAAAAATACATAATGATACTCAAATTTCCAAATTAACAATATTTTCATAGTATTAGTCAAAGTAGTACTCCCTCCGTTTTTATTTACTTCGATTCTATGTTTTTTCAAAGTCAAAATTTTAAAACTTGACCATGTATATACGAAAAATATCAACATCTATAATATCAAATGCATATAATTTAAATATATATTTAATTTTAATGATGATTCTAAAAAAATATATTTATATTGTATGTGTTGATATTTTCCCCTCCATATTTGGTCAAAATCTTGGAAGTTCGACTTTTACTAAATCTAGAATGCAATTTAATTGTGAACGGAGGGAGTAGTAGTAGAACCGGCAGAAAGATGTGCTGCTTGATATACCTGCAGTCCACCTGGCTTCTCTTCATAACTTTTAAGTTCTCCTCTAGCATTCAGACTAGAGTCTACATCATCCAAATGCTCCCCAGGGGTAATCACTTCAACCCTCATTACAGGTTCCACGAGTCGTAGGCCAGCTTCCTGCAATGCTTGAAGCAAGGCTAACCTGACAACAATTTTGAATGGACGTTCATGACCTTCACGGTAGCAGCCATCGACCAACACTACTCTTAAATCCACAACTGGGCATTCTGCAAGGATACCGGTGGGTAAGGTATCTTCAATCCCCTTCATCACATCTTCTATGTATTCTTTTGGCATTGCCCCTCCCTTTATTTCACTCTTAAATTCATACCCACTTCCTCTTTCCATAGGCTCAATTCTCAAAGTAACATCTGCAACTGTCGGACGTGGCCCCCTCGGTTTGTAGATATATTGTGCCTCTGCAATTTTGGAAATAATTTCACGGTAGACGACTTGTGGATATCCAACATTTACCTCAACCTTCATAGAAATTTGCATAAGAGTAACTTAGAAATGAGAGATAATGTATAATTTTTAGATAAAGGCAGTTGCAGCAAAAGGGAAAAACTTGTAACACGATTGTTCATAAGTGTTCGATAAGATATTGAGTGGGAATGATGTAAAATAAATCTATCAAAATATATAATGGTAGAAAATTAGCCAAGTGAACAATTACGTAGGTTCTCATAAAACAGGACAGTGCAAGCACACAAAGAGAAAAAAATACACTTCACAGTTCTAGTGCAGCACCTAGATTGCGTTGAGTGCAGATATTTATAAACATGAACAAGTTGTTGCGTATATACTGCATAAATAAAACTGGTCAGAATACTAACCCCGAACTCTCTCTTTAATCTTTCCACATGATGTCAATGTGCAATTCTCCTGTCCCTTTAATAAATGTCGTATCGTCTCCTCTAGAGAATTGGATTGATGGAATTTCTGAGCAAGCTTTGTTAATCCATTTTCCATTTTGTCAGCATCAGCTTTGTCCTTTGGTTCAATAGCAACCCTGACGATAGGATCTGGAAATTCAAAACATTGAGAGTTCGGTAGTAATGCTTCCTAAAGAAAATTGTTACGGTCTATAGAACTTGAGAAAAGGTACAGTATTTCTCACTCGATCAGCTCGAGAGCAAGCTCACCGAACTGACTCATTCAACGAAAACGACACTAGCCTGAAATGCTACAGTGTAAGGTTTACACATTCAGGTTTAGTTCAACACACTTCCACTGTATGTTCCACACCCACACCTAGGCTTGCACACTTGCACTAGAGCAACAACAACATGTATAAAGGAGGAACGAACTCAAATGGAATGCAGAACCGACCAACGTGATGCTCACTCACAATTGTCGGCAATGGCGACCGAGAGGCGCGGCCGCGGCCTAAGCCTGCTCACCCCCATTCACGTCTTTCCCGACAGACCTGGTTCTGGATATCTTCTGGTATAGCAACGAACTTGGCGAGCTGCATCGTGTATGACGCACGCCCCTTGGACAAAATATTCAATTGTAGGCATAATCGAACATATGGGCAAGCGGCACTAACGCTTCAACCACTACACTCAACATCAAAAAGCAAGTTAATGACTCCATGCTACATTTTTATGTTTTTTCGAAACACCGAGGCTACATTTATGACAATCTGGTAAGCTACAAGAATAATTGGAGAAATAAAAAATGAAAAAGAAGCGTTAGTAATTAAGAAAATATATTAAAAGGGTTAATTGAATGCCATATACTCGACGATAGCGAACAACGTATTTTTGTTGTTGTTAAGGAATATACACCAGGAGAGGCTGCTACTGTGTTTATTATAAATTAAAGTGTGATGTAGACAAGAGCTAGAACTACTACCTTTGAGAAGTCAAGTAAACAAATACTGTCATAATGTCAAACATGTTGTCATAATGTTAGTCAAAGTAGTACCCCTCCGTTTTTATTTACTTCAGATTTTGTGTTCTTTCAACTGGAAATTTAATATATTAGAATTGTTATTAAATATAAAATTATATGCATTTGATATTATAGATGTTGATATTTTTCCTATATATTCAGTTAAACTTTACAAAATTTGACTTCGACTAAATCCAGAACGAAATTTAATTGTGAACTAAGGGAGTAGCAGTAGAGAGAGAATGATGTAATGCTTGATACCTGCAGTCCACCTGGCTTCTGTTCGTAGCCTTTAAGTTCTCTAGCATATGTCAGACTAGAAGCTACATCATCAAAATGCTCCCCAGGGTAATCACTTGAACCCTCATTACAGGTTCCATGAGTCGCGGGCCAGCTTCCCACAATCCTTGAGGCAAGGCAAACCTGGCCGCAATTTTGAATGGACGGGCATGACCATCACGGTAGGAGCCATCGACCAACACTACTCTTAAATCCACAACTGGGCATCCTGCAAGGATACCGGTGGGTAAGGTATATTCAATTCCCTTCATCACATCTGCTACGTATTCTTTTGGCATTGCCCCTCCCTTGATTTCACTCTTGAATTCGTACCCACTTCCTCTTTCCATAGGCTCAATTCGCAGAGTAACATATGCATATCTCGGATATTTCCCATCCAGTTTGTAGACATCTCGTGCCTCTACAATATTGGAAATAATTTCACGGTAGACGACTTGTGTGAAGGAGATATGCCGTAGAGGCAAATAATAAATGTATTATTATCATATCTCATATATGTTCATAATTAGTTTTATACCATGCTATAACTGTATTAAGCGGAAACATTAATACACGTGTGGTATGTAAACAACCAGGTCCCTAGTAGCCTCTGTTTAGCTAGTCCATTGGTCGATGGATGATCGAGGTTTCCCGATCATGTGACATTTATGTCAGTTGACAATGGAGTCATATCATTGGGAGAATGATGTGATGGACGTACCCAATTTAAGTATCATGACGTGATCAATGTTCAGCGTCATGATAGTTAGAAACTTAGTAACCTAATCCTTAGACCGTGAGATCATATTTAATCACTATCTCTGGAGGCTACTTTTGAATCAAACGTCACACCTTAAACAGGGTGACAATAAAGGTGTCCCTCTCAGGTATCCGAAGGAATAGGTTGAGGCGTATGGATCGAGAGCGGGATTTGTGCATCCGAAGGCCGGAGAGATACTAGTTAGGGCCCACTCGGTGAGATCACATCAAAGTTTGCAAACATGTGACTAGGTCACGGGATGTGTGATCATGTGAACGAGATAACAAGTATTTGTCGGTAACGAGATAGAACTAAGGTATCGAGATACCGATGATCATGTCTCGGACAAACTCAGTATCGAGGCACAAAGGGAATAGGATATGATGTTGTTGGTTCAAGCGATATTTATTCGTGGAACGGACAGGGATCATTATGGGCATCCAGGTCCCGTGATGATCATTGATCGGAGAGGAGTCTCGATCATGTCTGGAGTGTTCCCGAACCGTAGGGTAACACACTTAAGGTCTTGACGACGCTAGGAGATCGTTTTGGGTTTGTCGGAATCACCGAAGAATAGAGAAGAGAAACCGGAAGGGTTCCGGGAATGATCCGGAAGAAGTTCCGGAGTCACGGGAATGATCCGGAAGAAGTTCCGAGTACCGGGGAATTAAATAATATGTTAATTATATGAATTAATATATTAATTTAATAATGTTTAAATTCGAATTTATGGTGCAGCCCATAGAGGGCTAGCCGCACCAAAGGGGGCCAAAAGGTAGCGCATGGGCTGCCCTGGCCGCACCATGTGGGGCCCATGCGGCACCCCATGGCTGCACCCTTCCTTTAGTCCCACATTGCCTAGCTAATTGGCATGGTACACCCGTTTTCCCTATATAAAGAAAGGCATAGGATGGATTTATTCATGGGATTAATTCCAGATAATTGGGAGGTGTCTCCCACCTTTTGCGCCACCTTCTCTCTCTCTCTTGAGCGACCCCAAGTTAGGGCTGTGCTCGTGAGAGGTGTCTTTGCTACGGCACGCCATCGTGCTGCAGGAATTCCGGTCCAGAAGATCTACTTCCGTAATCTCGGCTGGATCGGAGATCCGGGAGTCGTTGTCAAGCACCGCATGTGTGCGAGTACGACCAGGTGCAACACTTGGGGCACTTGTCGTGAGGATCGTCGTCGGCTTCATCCTCATCATGCGTCGTCATCGAAACAAATGTTTTGATCATCGACGCTTTCGGTCTATAAGGGTACATATATCGATTCACTCTCTTACTTTATATCTGCATAGTAATAGATCTTGGCTATTTCGGTTATCATTGTTAGGATTTTTTTTTATTTTCTGCACCGTAACCCTTCAGTGGTATCAGAGCCGATCTATGCGTAGATATAGTTGTACGGTTTTAGAACTCATGTTGAATATGAGGGCATCGTTCTTATAGTTGTTATCCTCTAGCGTGCACTTGTATTTGTCTGCGACATTGTGTTGATGAAGCGGCCCGAACCGACTCTACGCGTACGCTTACGCGAGACTTGTTCCACAACTGACATATGGCTTGTTCCATATATATGGCTGGCGGGTGTCTGTCTCTCTCGCAATAGTTAGCATTGCATTTTCAATGGAGGGCCCACAAGGGATATAAAATAGCAATTGTCTGATCGTTGTTGTGGTTGTAGGTTCGTAGGTAAGAAACGGTTCTATTTACGAAAGCCCCTAAGCCACGTTAAATATGCAAAAGATAATGTAGAAAGCGTCTAACATTATTTTGCAGGGGCAATGTGATATGGTCAAGGTAAGTTTAGTAAATTGTTTATAAACTGTGGGCGCGAAGGAGACCATCGGCGCAAGGACCGTAGCACGTCGCATTACATTTTGATGTTATGTTGTTGTGTGCATCTTATATTATGTGTATTAGATATATGGCGGTAGTTATATATAAGATGATCCCTCCAAAATTCCAATATTAGTGTTCTCCCTTTAGCGTGCACCACCAAGAAAGTTCTTAGTTATGAGACAGGCCGTGACGATCGGGTGTCAGACATATCGACATTCACATACAGTGGGTGTAAGCCACGTTGCACATCGAATACGCTAAAGGTCAATTTGGCGAGCCTAACATGTACAGACATGGCCTCGGATGAGTCGCATGAGGTGATGTGATTGACATAGCGATGTCTACCTTTGAAACTATGCTATCGTCCGTGACGATCGGGGGTAGTGTATTGGATTAGGATCGTGTAATCACTAAAACGGAGCGAGGGATGTTTGTTTTGAGTGAGAGTTCTTATAGTTTTATATAGATAAACATGAACTCATATTATGAACATAGTCTTTATGTTTTGCAAAAATCCGTGTAGATAATAACCTGTTCGATAGCCGATTTTAAACTTAGGCACATTCTTGCGATTGAGAAACTTAAAAGGTTGGGTCCAAACTTCATAGTTTTATACCATAGCTTGAGGATACTCCTTGGTTCGAACATTTTAACTCTATATGATACAAAACCCGCTAGGAGATAAACCCAAAGATTCCGCTAACAGAAGGATAATTTGGATTATCAAGTTTTGTGTGGATAATTCCATCATAGTCCAGTGTATGCTATGATCTCTGCCATAGAGAATGAACTGTGGGTGCGTGTTGACAGATCGCGAACATTTGAAATGGTCGTTGAGCTTGATAATCTGTATGCCCTATAAATCAGGTTTTCTTCTCGACCAAGATGGAAGAGGACACTCGCATTAAAGGAGCACGTAGCAGTCATACTTGATGACATTGAGACGCCTCGCTCAGCTTGATCACTGGATGACAGACAACTTTGCCAGTGTTGCAAATATTTTGTCATAGACTGTGTCATGAGGGAGGAATCGTTCACCTTCATGAATTCTTGGTTAAGTTGAAAAACCAAGAAGATGAAACAGATCACCGGGAAGTCATCAATGATAATGGTGAATATATGATATACGCGTTATGAATGTTTTACCTAAACAAGTACTCGCTGCAGCAACTGAGTTTTGATACTGGTCATGTTTTATGAAACAAGATTTTCTGCTTGAGTAGCTTGGAACGATGAAGAGACGATGTGTGTTGATGATGGCAAGCAATATGTTGTGATGGCCATAGACACCCTCTCTCGACATCTACCATTTGGATTAATTTGGATTTGAATAAATTTCCTTTTGATCGCTCATTAGCATGATCGTTATAAGTGTGTCTTGCCTCTAGCGAGACAATTATTCATATTTGTTAGTGACAAATTGTTGTCCTACATTTACTAGTAGGTTGCACGTGCTTTGCACGTTTATATTTGTACTTGCATTTATCAGTGTGACTCACATCGGCACTCTAGGAAAATAACATGCTAAAAATTATACATGATCATTACTATGAATGTCCCCACTTCGTTATTGTAAGTTCGACCGCTTGTCATCTCCGATCCTACATTAAGCTACCATCATTTCCAAGGGTACACAGTACCAAACTACAAAACCGTGAGCACCAACCTATGACATTGCACACACATTCTCCAGGAGCAGTGGCGCCTCCTGTTAACTAAGCGGTTACCTCCCGTGTGGTAAAAAAAACAAGTAAGAACCTCCCGCCATCCTATGCAGTGATGGTGACTCTGCTTGACAAGATACATGGATAAGTACGAATCTATCATCTTATACAAAATTCTATCATTGGTTCATCATGGGATGTATTTTGTACTACTGCAAAGCTTAAAAAAACTGTAACATTTTACTGAAATTAGCCGTCAAATTAGCACATTAGAGACCACACATGTATTTACAAAATGAACATGTACTTAGGAATCGAGAGCACCATGTGTAATATAGGATGGACCTATAACATTTGTACCTCGTTTTGTAAGAAATTCATCAATTGATGTATAGGTTTATATTTGAATATTCGTACTTATGTCTAGTTCAAAAGGCAACGCATCTATCCCTCTCTGTGAAAGAAATTAATTATTAGTTGCAAGCTAGAGCAAAGTAGACATTTCCCAAAAATACAACCGACTCTAAATCAAAACTGGAATTTTTTTACTTGCGTCTAATTGAAGAGCAGCACTCCTACCACTTAGTCGATAACATATTTGGACCAACGTAGGACAAAGTGGACAGCTGGTAATACAACTACCCTGTTGATGGACGATGATCTAGAGCGGACATCAACTATTTGTATGCAAAACTGCTCACACGTGGCAGTAGTAATGGTGCCGTGTGTTCTTTTGTCTTTGCAAGAAAGTACTCCTAGTAGTACTGTACATGTTTGTTTACAACAAACTAGATCTCAGGTGGGATCGATTTTGTCATGTGGGACCGCAAGTAAAAGCTACTCTACGGAAGAAGGTAGAACATGCAGGCGTCTTGGACACTCCTCTTGAAGTTTCCAGCGGCTTCGGTTGTGCACGCTCGCGCGCGGCAAGGTAGGCTGGCGAATCCCAGCTTTTCCAGCCGTTCGATCCAGGGAGCTGTGACACGATGAGCGGCAGATATGAGTGCTAACTTGCTAACGAACGGCCCTGATCTCGCAGAGTGGGCTTTAGCGGGAAAGTTGGAGGTGAGAGTGTAAATCCAAATTCAAAAACTCGTGTATCTATACTCCTATATAGTGTACCAATTTTGAAAGTTTGAGTCCAATCATCGTAATGCAACTTCTACCGTTGATTCGGCACCATCCGACGGCCTAGGATGTTGGGATTCGCAGCTACAGTAACGCTCATCTTTCTCTACATCATTCTGGAAACATCTGTGAGTTTGCTCCAGTGGCCCCTCCACCAACGACGCCTGCTTCTCACTTGGCCCGTGTGCCACCGCTGGCTGGGCCTATGTTGTCCATATCGATCGTTTGAAGAGGCGCAACGCATCACAGGTAGTTAGCCCAAACAAATCCAGTTTTTTTTATAAAAAAAACAAGTCGTTGCATGCATGTGCGTGCTCAGCCGCCTGTGGCAACCAGCTCGCTTGCACCGCATCACCACGGGCAGTGAATAGAGAAATTTAATGAAGCTGAGACCTTTCGCAGGTAGCAAGAAATAGACGTGCAAAAATTGGACCAGTATATTCAAGCCCATGTGAATGGAATCAAATTACATTTCTGCACGACAAGTTTTGAACGATGCTTTGTGTAATGCTATTTGCCTAAATTAGGGAGGTTTTACCGTTATAATAACTGTTATTAACGTGCAAAGCACGTGTAGCTGACTAGTATTATATAGTGGTATAGAGGAGTGATATCTTTAATGATCATACACCGATTATGAATGGAATGTTCTTATATGAATCTAGATGGTAGTAGCTCTCACATTTATAACATTAATGCCAAAAGATACAAACTTAATAATGACACTATATTCTTGTGGCACTAACGTTTTGAGTCATGTCAATGTTATAGTCAATGAAGAAGCTCCATTCAGATGGATCTCCGAGTCCTTAGATTTTGATCTTTTGACACTTGCAAGATAACTAAGACACCGTTTTCAGAAAGCGGGCATCTAACTTGTTGAGAATCATGCATATTGATGTGTGTGGATCAATGAAGTACTTTAACGTATAGTGGAAATCTTTATTTCGTAAACTTCACGAATGATTTGAGTAGATATATGGATATCCACTTAATGAAACGCTGGTCCGGAAAGTTTGATGAAGTTCAAACAAGTTCGAGTGAAGTAAGAAAATAAACTTAACAAGAAAATCAATTTCTACGAAACTGATCAAGGAAACAAAGATTTGAGTTATAAGTTTGGCATATCATTGCAAGACTTGTGAAAAGAGTTCCACAAATTACGTCGCGTGGAACACCATAGTTTTATGGTGTGTTTGGACGTCGTAATCAAACTCTATCGGATAGTGTGTGGTCAATAAATCTCTTATCGAATTATTATGATCATTGGAGTCATATGGTAGAAACAAAACATTCACGTTAGATAATAGGGAAACCATCTAAATCCGTGGAGGCAATACCATATGAGTGATGGCATGGCTTTTAGCCTAGATTGTCGTTTCGTATTTTAGTGTTTTGATGTGATCAAACATAAAAGCGGATAAATTCATCTTTGTAGTGTATCTAAGATATCAGTTGGATACATTTCTCACGACAAAGGCAAATTTGTTGCTGGAACGTACCTTGCTCAAAAAATAGTTTCTTGCCAAGGGTATAAGTGGGAAAGAAAGTAGAGCAAGACGGAGTTAATGAACTCACTCTCCGGACATCGAGTGGCGCAACGGAAACAGTTCCGGTATCGTTCTCTGCAACTGGAAGGAAGCTAATGATAAAGATCATGATGCTCTAAGCTCATACTAAAGATCGTAGACATACAGAATGTGTTCCGCACTATGTGGTACGACAATCTTGTTATGAAGGTCATGTTAATGGAACATGACAAACCTACGAACTACGAAGAAGCGATGGTGGACCTAAGTCCAAAATTGGCTATGAGCCATATATAATCCGAGATAAAATCCATGTACGATTACCAAGTACTGACTTGGGTAGATCTTCTTGATGCCCTACATGCCGTTAAGAGAAAATGGAATTTTATGAGAAAATAGACACTGATAAGGGTCGATTTGTCGCAAAACGGTTTCGACAGATTCAAACAGTTGACCACAACGAGATTCTGTCTCACGTGGCGAAGCCTAAGTCTATTTAGGATTGTTTAGCAATTACTATGATTTCAAATTGAGAAATTGGTAGATGGATAAAGAAGCCATGTTTCTTAATGGTAACATTAAGAAAGAGATGTAGTTAATACAATGAGATGGTTTGGTGATCCTAAGGATGCTAGACACGTATGCAAACTTCAGCTGTCCATTCGTGGGCTGAAGCAAGCATATCGGAGCTGGAATCTTCAATTTGATAATATGATCAAAGGATTTTGGAGTCGTCCAAAATAGTTGAAGAAACCTGCATTTGCAAAGAAGTGAGTGGGAGCTAAGTAGCTTTTCTTGATCTTATATGTGAATGGCATATTTGAGTGGGAGCTAAAAGAAATTCCCTGGTCTTATATGCGATGGCATATTTAAGTGGGAGCTAGGTGTCATTCCTAATTTTATATGTGATGACATATTGAGAATGATACAGATCCTCTAGTAAAGTGTAAATGATTATTTAAGTGATTAAATTTTCTATGAATGGAGTTAAGAGTATTAGGCATTAGATCTGTAATTTATATAGATCAAAAGGGCTTAATAACATTAAGTTGGAATATTTTCCTAGATTAAGATTCTGAAGTGTTTCAGAATAGAGCAAGCAAAGAAAAAGGTTCTTGCTTGTATGACTAGGTAAAATATTAAGTTTATCTTGGCATTTCAGCGATAGCTATTGAAAGAAAAGGATGTCCGACATCCTCTATGCCTCAGCCATAGATTCTATCATACTGAAAGCTCGACTTGGTGTAACCCAAGTTCTTGGTTGAAGAACGGGTTCTAGAGTGATCCCTGGGTGGATCAATGAACAAACGTTAAGTATATCCTTCAGTGTCTAGAGGAACTGAGGATATGTTTTCTGGTCTGGGTAAGAGTGAAAAGACAAACTTGCCGTAAAAGGTTACGATGATGCAAGTTATGACACTGACTCATACGACTAGGAATCTCATACAGGAAGTCCTTTGTTTTGAAGAAAGACATGGTTAGCTTGCAAAGTCGCATATGAATGCACTACGCATAATCTACATAGGTGTAGGAATATATGGTTGCTTCAGAAGTAGCAAGTGTGATTGGACTAAGCGGGTTTTTCCGAGCATGCGTGGTTTCCCTTAATAGATCTCTTAGATTTTTAAGACCCATGCTACGCGATTATTCGAGTCTCACTCCATTACCAAAACATATATTTTACCGTTATCACAAGATACGGAATGATGTCAAACTAGGTGACATAGAAGTGTTGCAAAGTACATACAGATCTCAATGTGGCAGATCCGTTGACTAAATTCCTCTTCCACGAGCAATGCATAGTCGAAGCACCAGGAGGCTACTGGTGTTAGATCAAAAATGCAAGCTAGATTATTTGAGCTCTAGTGCAAGTGGGAGACTGAAGGAGATATGCCCTAGAGGCAAATAATAAATGTATTATTATCATATCTCATATATGTTCATAATTAGTTTTATACCATGCCATAACTGTATTAAGCGGAAACATTAATACATGTGTGGTATGTAAACAACCAGGTCCCTAGTAGCCTCTATTTAGCTAGTCCATTGGTCGATGGATGATCGAGGTTTCCCGATCATGTGACATTTATGTCAGTTGACAATGGAGTCATATCATTGGGAGAATGATGTGATGGACGTACCCAATTTAAGTATCATGACGTGATCAATGTTCAGCGTCATGATAGTTAGAAACTTAGTAACCTAATCCTTATACCGTGAGATCATATTTAATCACTATCTCTGGAGGCTACTTTTGAATCAAACGTCACACCTTAAACATGGTGATAATAACGGTGTCCCTCTCAGGTATCCGAAGGAATAGGTTGAGGCATATGGATCGAGAGCGGGATTTGTGCATCCGAAGGCCGGAGAGATACTAGTTAGGGCCCACTCGGTGAGATCACATCAAAGTTTGCAAACATGTGACTAGGTCACAGGATGTGTGATCATGTGAACGAGATAACAAGTGTTTGTCGGTAACGAGATAGAACTAAGGTATCGAGATACCGATGATCATGTCTCGGACGAACTCAGTATCGAGGCACAAAGGGAATAGGATATGATGTTGTTGGTTCAAGCGATACGTGAAACGCACAGGGATCATTATGGGCATCCAGGTCCCGCTGATGATCATTGATCGGAGAGGAGTCTCGATCATGTCTGGAGTGTTCCCGAACCGTAGGGTAATACACTTAAGGTCTTGACGACGCTAGGAGATTGTTTTGGGTTTGTCGGAATCACCGAAGAATAGAGAAAAGAAAACTGGAAGGGTTCCGGGAATGATCCGGAAGAAGTTCCGGAGTACCGGAGAATTAAATAATATGTTAATTATATGAATAAATATATTAATTTATTAATTTTTAAATTCGGATTTATGGTGCAGCCCACCTAAATGGGCCTTTTCCCAAAAGGGAGCGCATGGGCTGCCCTGGCCGCACCATGTGGGCCCCATGCGGCACCCCATGGCTGCACCCTTCCCTTTAGTCCCACATTGTCTAACTAATTGGCATGGTACACCCGTTTCCCCCTATATAAAGAGAGGCATAGGACGGATTTATTCATGGGATTAATTCCAGACAATTGGGAGGTGTCTCCCACCTCCTGCGCCACCTTCTCTCTCTCTTGCGTGGCCCCAAGTTAGGGATGTGCTCGTGAGAGGTGTCTTCGCTACGGCACGCCATCGTGCTACGGAAATTCCGGTACAGAAGATCTACTTCCGCAATCTCGGCTGGATCGGAGATCCGGGAGTCGTTGTCAAGCATCGCATGTGTGCGAGTACTACGAGGTGCAACATTTGGGGCACTTGTCGCGAGGATCGTCGTCGACTTCATCTTCATCATGCGCCGTCATCGAAACAGATCTTTTGATCGTCGACGCTTTCGGTCTACAAGGGTATGTATATCGATTCCCTCTGTTACTTTATATCTGCATAGTAATAGATTTTGGCTATTTTGGTTATCGTTGTTAGGAAATTTTTTGTTTCTGCACCGTAACCATTCATTTGGGTGTGGCAAAGAACAAACTTGTGACACAATTATTCAGAAGTGTTGGTTAAGATATTCGAGTGGGATTGACAAATTAGCCAAGTGAACAATTGTGTAGGTTCTCATAGCTGATGAAACGGGACAGTGCAAACACACAAAGAAAAGAATGCGCTTCACAGGTCTGGTGAACGCCTAGGTTGCGTTGAGTGATGACCTAACTAATATTACTTAGCATAAATATGAAGAAGTTGTTGCGTATGTACTGCATAAATACAACTTGTCATAATACTAACATCGAATTCTCTCTTTAATCTCTCCACTATGGTGTCAAGGTGTAATTCTCCTGTCCCTTTAATAAGTGTCATCTCGTCTCTAGAGAATTGGAGTGATGGAATTTCCTGAGCAAGCTTTGTTAATCCATTTGCCATTTTGTCAGCATCAGCTTCGTCCTTCGGTTCAATAGCAACCTCGACGATCGGATCTGAAAATTCAATATGTTTGCAACGCTTACTGACTAGGGGATTCTGCTAAAGGCGCAGGAACCTCCACCTTGTCGCGATGACGATCTACCTTTCCGAGAGAGTGGACGGAATAGGATGAATTAGTTTTGGCGCGGGACTGTAACTGTCTTTACTGTCCCAATGTGTTCGTTTTTTACTTTGGACTCGGCCGTGTCATGTTTGTTTTTTCTATATTAATATAAGGCAAATCTTTTGGCTCGTTTCGGAAAATTGCATACGTTCAGAGGACGGTATAGTAATGCTTCCATAATCTATAGAGAATAGTCACGGTCTAACATAACTATAGTAACTTGAGAACAGGTTCCGTATTGGTCACTCGGTCAGCTCGAGAGCAAGCTCACCGAACTGGCCACTCATTCAGCTAGAATTAAGGGTCAGACTAAAACGGCATTAGCCTGAAACGCTACAGTGTCAGGTTTACGGATTCAGATTCAGTTTAACACACTTCCACGCCCACATCTAGGCTTGCACACTTTCACTGCAGCAACAACAACGCTTATAAAGAAGGAACGAACTCAAAAGGAATGCCGAACTGACCACCAATGCCCACTCACAATTGTCGGCAATGGCGCCGACCGAGAGGCGCTGCCTACGCGTGCGCAGGCGGAGTCCGGCGGCCGGGCGGCGAAGCGGGACGCAGGCGACGCGAGGAAGGGGCGCTGGCCGAGAAGGAAGCACGAGGCGGAAGCGGTGGCGGCGACGGACGGCCGGCGCGCCGGCGCGCCGGCCCGCGGGAGTGCCGCTCCAGCCATGGTAACTATCTGTTCGACTGTGCGTGCGTGAACGTTTTCCTTGGCCGTTGCCTGCGCTCGAGGGTGAGCTAGCGCCGCGATCGATGGCCTCGTTTACCGTGTGCTTCGAGCCGCTGCTGATGACTGCAGATAATGTCAGCCGCGGGGCTGCCTGCCTGCTGAGCGGATCGTTTCTACTTTCTAGTCTCACGTTTTGGAGAGAAAATTGTAGAGAACACCAGACTTTGGTGCGAACGTTGTACAAAACACAGAATCAAACCATCTTTTGCAGCACACCCCATGTTTTGGTCTAACACGTTGTAGCTAGCCCAAAATAGGTAATTTAGGGCCTTAACAACGTATTTGACGGGTGGATTCATACTTATATACCGTATTACCGAAATTTAAGCATCAATAAAACAAATATGGAATTTTCAGATTCGGAAATTTTTTGTTGAACTGACCCTAACCGTGTGGCCTCATATCGTATTACCGCAGTACTCCAAACCCAGGCTGGAATTTTCAGATACTTATATACCGTATTACTCCAACCTGTTCTTTGAGAACGACGAGAAGGTCCTCCAAGTCCACCTCGTCATGATATCTTTGCGCTAGACTCTTGCCATGGCCTCGTCCTCCAAAAAGGCTTGTGGGAGGAAGAAGAAACCTGGTGGACCTAGTCGTGAGGGATTCCGGGCGCCACCGAAAATGGGAATTTGCATTGTCGGAGTTCTCGGACGGGGCAATCAGCGCGGCGGTGCTTTGTGCCATCGATGGTTGCGTCCACCTCGTCTGTCGGCGAGCTGCTGCTGCCGCCACCAACCAGCGCTGCGGCCGCGACCATCGGCCATCGTCGTGACCAGCACTGCCGCAATTCGTACTGATTGGTGAATAAAACGAGTTCGGATCCTGCAGATCGACCGTCCTCGCCGCCTGCGCTCCCTGCCTCTGCCGCCGTCACCGACTCTCATCTTCTACGCCCCCGTCCGCTGACCATCTTTGAGTGCTTTACTGGTTCGATGGAGACGGGATAGGAACCGATGTTGCTCTGTACCGAGGTCAGGAGGAATACAGTGCCTTTTTTTGGAGAATTGGATACGGTACACAAGTATGGACCCACCTGTCGCATATGGGTTAAGGCCGTAAATTACCTATTTGGGCTAGCTGCAACGTTTTGAACCAAAACATGGGGTGTGCTGCAAAAGATGATTTGATTTTGTGTTTTGTGTAACTTTTGCACCAAAGGTTGGTGCTATGTGCAATTTTCTCCATTTTGGATTGCCGTTGCCATTTTGCTTCTTTCTATTTCGGGAGCGACCGGGAGCAGGTCGCCCTCCAGTGCTCGCGACGGCGGAGCACGGTACGTACGGAGCCTGGGGAAAATCCTGTGCGCGCTCGCGTTTAGCTTTTTTTTTCTTTCTATGTTCTCACCTTTAAAAAAAATCTTTGTTCCGATAACACAGATTTTTTTGAAAATACTTAAAGACATCTCATATCTGATATTTATCAAAAAAAAAAACTGATACAACTCGACGTAACACAGGCATCATAAAGCAAAAATACACTAAAAACATCGAACAAGTAACAAACGACTAGGACACACCAATCAAGACTTTGAAAATTGCAATAGCCACTCGGCGAACAATTGGATCGAATAACCGCTGAACGAAAAAGTGCATCTAATCCAATGAAATAGTTTTTTGGGTACATTTTACAACATGTGTTGTATTTTTCTCATTATTAATAACATTCTAGGAAAACATGACATGACAATCCATATTGCGGATAGAATTACATCTACAAATTAGTATGTAACTTCCTCGTTATTTGAGAATCGAACTACATCTTGATGAATAATTACAACAAAAAATATGCTTATGATACATCTAAGTGTACATAAATCTTTAGCTTGACGTGTCACACCATATGTAATTTTACCCGGTTTCAATATATAAAATGAGGTTTCAATATATAAAATGACACAGTAGGGGCCTTCCTTCTCTACTGTTTTTGTGTAAAAATAAAACTTTAGCTTGATGTACAATTAGATCAAAGCACTTAAGATACATCTAAGTGAATAGTAAACTGCACCTTGATTTGCGATTAAGCACCCGTCGTTGTTGACGCTTTCGTGGTTTATGTCGAGCACAACAACCCCGACACCGAGTGGGGGACGCCAATCACTAGAGGGCACCGTTGGGAACCGAAACCGTTGACCTCGTGCTGCTAGGAGGCTATGCCTCTGGCTACAGGAGCTGTCGATGTTCTTTCTCCATGCGCCACTCAAATCACTCGTGTTGTTCCTCCTCCCGTCGGTGGTCGGCATGATGCTTCAGCTCCTGATATACAGCCAAGCGCCGAGCGACCATTG
The DNA here is from genome assembly GCA_947311845.1 of Poa pratensis. Taxonomy (NCBI): domain Eukaryota; kingdom Viridiplantae; phylum Streptophyta; class Magnoliopsida; order Poales; family Poaceae; genus Poa; species Poa pratensis. The sequence goes on from CAMZMU010000128.1 coordinate 85,400,044, forward strand.
CCTATGTCCCTGCTTCATCCCAATCTCAAGAACGCCGGTCCACCTCTTTCCCTAGCTTCAGCTAGTCTGAATCGTGATCCGCAGAGTCTTTCCGTACTTTTGAAACATCAAGTAGCAACGACACCGGCAAAAAACACAAAATGGAAGGGCGAAGACGGGATTCGACATGAGTTGTTGGATCTGACTGTTGTGGCAAAAGGCTAGAAGAAGAGATGTCGTTGGAGATGGTGGAGTGGATGTGAAGCAAGTGGTGCAGTGGCGGCTTCATTAGAGACGAGTCGAGGGAGCGGTACCGAGGAGATGGAGAGGTGATGTAAGGCTAGGAGTGGATAAGGTGGGGTGTACATCTTCATGCATATTGGATTGAGCACCGACGTGAGCAATTTTTCTTTTGATATGGAACACTCGATTCCATTAATCACCCGACTCAGCTAAAATGATGGCTAACACGAAGTTTACATCATGTGAGGAAAATATGGCATTAACGGAATTAAACACCATGTGACATAAAAGACAAACGTCTCTATATATTACTCCCTTGGGCGACCACGAGACGGACACATACAATAGTCTAGGAATTAGATTAGATTACTCTCACCGATCCATATTAATTGTCGTTGAATCATATATTTTAACGTTAAATATAGCTGATTCAACGACAATTAATAGTACACGAAATCATGCGCGGGCATGAAGTAGATTTTGCTTTCAAAATAAGACAAACAGGAACCTTCCGGCGTCAAAGCCCAAAGTTTTTTTTTTCTTTGAGAGGGAAGCTTGGAACTTTTTGACCATGCGTGCTAAACTGAAACTTGACCCGAAGCCCAGAAGATGAGCCCATGGAGACTGTCCATCGATTCCAAGCATAAACGGTCATGGCCGTCTCGGCAAAGAGAAAACACCTCCCTAAACAAGGAAAAAGCATAGAGAAAAAGACTCTGAATTCGAACCGGACCATACCAAGCCACCATCAGCGGTCTCGGCAGATTTGATGATAATCCCAAGTCACTTAAATCCCACGTATCAGTGACAGCGAAAAGGCAAAAGGGGTGGGTTATCATCAATTATCCCGCGGTCTCGCGCGAGTTGCCGTTTCCCCTACCTCAGGAACCTTCCAGAATCGTTGAGATCGGACCGTCCCCGTCGGGAACCTTCTCCCCGTCATATAATCTGCTCCTCCCCCAACGTCCACCCCAACGAAGCTAGCCAGCCGATTCGAATCCGACGATCTCGACTCTCGCACATCCCGATCGATCGAAAGTTCGAAACCCAAGCAGAATCAGCAGCTAACCCCGATGGCCGACGAGGCGAAGGCGAAGGGCAACGCGGCCTTCTCGGCCGGCCGCTTCGAAGAGGCGGCGCGCCACTTCGGCGACGCCATCGCGCTCGCCCCGGACAACCACGTCCTCTACTCCAACCGCTCGGCGGCCTACGCCTCGCTCCACCGCTACAAGGAGGCGGTCGCCGACGCTGAGAAGACCGTCGCGCTCAAGCCCGACTGGGCCAAGGGCTACTCCCGCCTCGGCGCCGCGCGCCTCGGGGTCGGGGACGCCGCGGGGGCCGTCGAGGCCTACGAGAAGGGGCTCGCCGTTGAGCCCTCCAACGCGGCCCTCAAAGACGGGGTCGCCCAGGCCCGCCTGGCCCTCCCGCGCCCCCGCCCCGCCTCCGGCCCCGACGCCATTGGCAAGGTGTTCCAGGGCCCCGACCTCTGGAGCAAGATCGCCGCCGACCCCACCACTCGCCCCTACCTCGAGCAGCCGGACTTCACGCAGATGCTGCGCGAGGTGCAGCGGAATCCCGGCAGCCTCAATAACTACCTCTCCGACCCCCGCATGATGCAGGTGCTCAGCCTCATGCTTAACATCAGGGTCCAGAACCAGAACAGTGGTGAAGCCTCTGAGCCGGCGCCGTCTCCGTCGACCCCGTCACCTCCATCGCCCCCCTCGCCAAAGAAGCAGCAAAAGCAGCCCGAGACCAAGCCGAGGGAGCCGGAGCCCGAACCCAGTGAGATGACTGATGAGGAGAAGGAGCGGAAGGAGAAGAAAGTGGCGGCGCAGAAGGAGAAGGAAGCCGGGAACGCCGCTTACAAAAAGAAGGATTTCCAGACGGCGATCCAGCACTACACAAAAGCCATCGAGCTTGACGACGAGGACATCTCCTACCTCACAAATCGCGCCGCCGTTTACCTCGAGATGGGACAGGTGAGCTATTCTGCTGTCAGTAGTAATTTCTTCAAACGTTCCACAGATACTCCCAATTTCGACGCTATTTAAGTTGCTCTGCGTGGCTCCAGTAAGAATTTCATAAGTTTCTGATCACTTAGGATCACTGAATCAGCAGATACCATAGTTTTAGATATGAATTTCAGTTACTGGATTGTTAAATTTTCTTTTAATATTCCACAGAAACTCCTAATTTTGAAGCTATTTGTTTAAATATAAATTGCTGTGCGTGATTCCAGTAAGAATCTAAGGAATTTCTGGATATTTTGAGGCTCGGCATATACCAATCGTAGATATGAACTTTTAGTTAATGGACTACCTGTTGGGATTGGTGGAGGCAAGGGATATGTTAAGGAGATGCTATACTCGCATACTTGTGACACGATAGTTTTTCTGAATGAGACTACTAGAGTTAGAGCGATTTCACTATCGAGGTGATTCTTATTATTGAACATCAAGAATGAATCTCTGTCTTTGCCTTCTGGGGCTTTGACTTACTCTGTATGATGGTCTATTAGGCTTATGGTGCTTAATGTACTGCAAATTTTGTAAGCACAAGATCATGTTCATGGCCTAAATAAATCAGTAGTTTGCCTTGCTTATGATTTCCCACCCCCACCTGTTTCAAGTTACCTTTTTTCGAATCAGGAACCCTTTCTGAATTTTTAATCAGGCAATGTATTATGCCTCTGGTGATCTGAAAGCTAATATTCTGTTTCTCCAACTTCCAGTATGATGAGTGCATTAAGGACTGTGATATGGCTGTTGAGAGGGGAAGGGAACTTCGTGCTGACTTCAAGATGATCTCGAGGGCGCTGACAAGGAAAGGAACTGCACTTGCCAAACTCGCGAAGTGTTCGAAAGACTATGATGTTGCCATTGAGGCTTTCCAGAAGGCTCTAACTGAGCATCGAAACCCAGATACCTTGAAAAGACTAAACGATGCCGAACGAGCAAAGAAGGATCTCGAGCAACAAGAGTACTATGATCCAAAAATAGCTGATGAGGAGCGAGAGAAAGGTAAGCTGTGTGAAGAATTCTACTAACACTTGCCCACTTGCTTCTTTGCCCCTAATAGTCTGTGGCTGTTGACAATGACATTTCCACTTTTCGCTACTTGTGTGCAGGTAATGAGTTCTTTAAGCAGCAAAAATACCCAGAAGCAGTGAAGCATTACACTGAAGCACTCAGGAGAAACCCAAAGGATCCAAAGGTAATTCCTATCTCAATTGCTGTGACAGGTTTGGTAGTGTTGTTCATTGCTAAGCTATTGGCTACTCGGACTGTATTTCAGGTATACAGCAACAGGGCTGCCTGTTACACCAAGCTGGGTGCCATGCCGGAAGGTCTCAAGGATGCCGAGAAGTGCATCGAGCTAGATCCTACATTCTCCAAGGGATACACAAGGAAGGGTGCAATCCAATTTTTTATGAAAGAATACGACAAAGCCACGGAAACTTATCAGGAAGGGCTAAAGCATGATCCGAATAACCAAGAGTTGCTTGACGGTGTAAAGAGGTGAGTAGTGCTTAAAGAGGTGAACAGTCACTGGCTTCTGCCCTGGTTCCACTAAGCGTTCTTCTCCCTTTTCAGATGTTTCCAACAGATCAACAAGGCTAACAGAGGCGAACTTACCCCGGAGGAACTGAAAGAGAGACAGGTAGGACTCTCCTTCCACAGATACTGTGGTGGTACCTCTGGTTCATCGATCGCTTGAGGAGGAGCAATGTTGTTTAACTTTGTTGTTTTCTCCCCTTTGTGCAGGGCAAAGCTATGCAGGACCCTGAAATCCAGAACATCCTGACAGACCCTGTGATGCGGCAGGTAATTTCTCGTCTGATGTTTAGACCACTTTCTTGAGACAGAGCTTGGCGAGCGATCTGATGATTATGGGGGTTTTCTGTTCTGCAGGTGTTGATCGATTTCCAGGAGAATCCAAGGGCTGCTCAGGAGCACCTCAAGAACCCCGGCGTGAAGCAGAAGATCATGAAGCTAGTGAGCGCAGGAATAGTCCAAATGAAGTAGATCGACCAAGGCTGGAAGCGTCGGAGGCTTAGTTAGTTTGACTCTGCAAAATTACTGTGAGCTTGTCATCCTGGGGGTCATTTCCCTCCAGATTTGGGTTTGTGTAAAAGTACGTTTTGGTGGTGGTTCTTTAATGGCTTACATGTGATGTGATACTTCACCTTGTTGAAATCTGGTTTCCCTCCAGATTTGTCATGTTTAAAAGCGCAAATTGCTGCTCTTCCGAGCTCAAGTCCAAGACCCCACGAGGTTAGGAACACAATCTGCCAACTAGTCTTAGTAGAGCTCCGTGATGACCATGGTGGCTACGAGGGGGACCTGCTACTGATCTGAAACTCAGAAACAGAGGATAGGACTGACAGGAAAGGAAACAGAGAGAACATCCCAGGGAAAGCAGAGTTCGGCTCATCCCTCTCTGCTGCCCTTCCTTTTGTAGGCCAAGATTTAAAGGTGGGTTCAAATGGACCTAGGTTCTGAAAATTCTACTCCATCACATCCCTTTACATTTCATGTAGCAATGACATTGAGGTGTAGAAACACCACCAGCGGACAATATGCAGCAGATTCATGCATTAAAAAAAGAGGAAGCAACAACAGAAGTGAAAACAGAAATACCAAGGAAGCAAAATTTACATTACAATCTCGTTTGTGCGAATTGCCAAGGTCATTGTGACATTAACAGTTTGTAAAAAATATGACGTTATCAGGTCCAAAAACAATGGCAGATAATTAACACCCGCTGGGTTCGACACTACAAAGCTACATACACCTTGATGTCCTATTCACTTGCTCTCCCGTCGTCATGTATATATCTACGGAACTCACCGGAAAATTAAGCAGCAGCCTCCTCTTGTTTTGCTGCAGAGAGCTGGTTCTGGATAAATGTTGGGACAACGTCGAACTTGGCGAGCTGCATCGTGTACGACGCACGCCCCTTGGACATTCCCCTCAGAGTGCTCACGTACTGGAACATCTCGGCAAGCGGCACGAAAGCATCAACCACCTGCGCTCAACAGCAAAGCGAGTTAAGGTCTTGAGGCTACATTTCAAACAGCACATTTGCTAAACCACAAGTCTAATTGGATAAATAACTACAAAAATAAATGGAGAGAATGTACTGCTTAATACCTTCAGGCCACCTGGCTTATCCCCGAAGCTGTTAACCTGTCCTCTTCTAGAGTTCAAATCACCAATAACATCACCCAAATGCTCCTCAGGTGTAATCACTTCGACCCTCATTACAGGTTCCAGGAGTCGTGGGCCAGCTTTCCTCAATCCTTCACGGAAGGCCCCCCTGGCTGCGATTTGGAACGCAAGGACACTTGAATCAACATCATGGTAGGAGCCATCGACCAGCACTGCTCTTAAATCCACAACTGGGTAACCAGCAAGGACACCGTTGGGTAAGCTTTCTTCAATTCCCTTCATCACCCCAGGTATATATTCTTTTGGCACTGCCCCTCCCTTGATTTCACTCTTGAACTCATACCCAGTTCCAGCTTCCATAGGCTCAAACCGCACAATAATATCTGCAAACTGCCCTGATCCACCGGACTGCTTTTTGTGGACATAATGAGTCTCTGCAATTTTGGAAATACTTTCACGGTAGTTGACTTGTGGAGCTCCAACATTTGCCTCAACCTGTTTAGGCATTTTGCACAAGAGTAGGTTAAAATGAGAGATACTTCATAATTTTCAGGTTAAGGCAGTCATGACCCAAAAAACTTGTGACACGAAATTCAGAAGTCTTTTGATAAGATATTTGAGTGCGAGTGATGGAAGAATAAAGCTAGCAAAATACACATGGTACACAAATTAGCCAAGTGAACAGTTGTGTAGCTTCTCATAGTTGATGAAAAGGGACAGTACAAGCACACAAAGAAAAAAATGTGCTTCATAGGTCTAGTGCAGCGCCTGGATTGCGTTAATTGATGACCTAATTGATATAACTTGAATATAAACATGAAGAAGCTGTGGGGTATGTACTGCATAAATACAACTAGTCAGAATACTAACCTTGAACTCTCTCTTTAACCTGTCCACAATGATGTCAAGGTGTAATTCTCCCATGCCTTCAATAACTGTCTGGTTGGTCTCGTCGTCTCTAGAGAAGTGGAATGATGGATCTTCCTGAGCAAGCTTTATTAATCCATTTGCCATTTTGTCAGCATCAGCTTTGGTCTTTGGTTCAATAGCAACCTTAATGACAGGATCAGGGAATTCCATACGTTCAAGCACTACAAGGTGATCTGGGTCACATAGTGTTTCACCAGTAATTGTATCCTTCAGACCAGCAAGGGCTACTATGTCACCTGTAACAGCAACTGTTATATCCTCCTTACTGTTCGCATGCATCTCTAGAAGCCTTCCGATTCTTTCCTTCCTATCTTTGTTTGCATTGAGAACGTATGAACCAGCAACCAGCTTCCCCGAGTATATACGGACAAACGTTAATGACCCCACATATGGATCAGTCATAATCTTGAAAGCTAACCCAGAAAATGGCTCGTCGTCACTAGGTTTTCTTTCAAGAACCAATTCAGGGTCCTCTGGGTCAGTGCCTTTCATTGGCGGCAGGTCAACTGGTGATGGCAAGTAATCAACAACAGCATCAAGCAATGGCTGGACACCCTTGTTTTTGAATGCTGAGCCACATAAAATGGGGACAAAGCTGGCACCTAGTGTTCCTTTTCTGATTAGTCTCTTCACAGTTTCCTCATCTGGTTCATTTCCTTCCAGATAGGCCTCCATAGCTTCATCATCCAAATCAATAATAGTTTCTATCATCCGAACTCTATAGTCTTGAGCCATCTCTTCGAGATCAGCAGGTATGTCTTCGTATGAAAATTGTGCACCAAGTTCCTCTCCTGTCCATACAATAGCCTTCATTCTGACTAGATCAACAACTCCTTTGAAATTGTCCTCCGAACCTATCGGCAACTGTATCACCAAAGGATTTGCACCCAAGTTTGCCACTATCATGTCCCTAGTTCTATAAAAGTTAGCTCCAAGGCGGTCCATTTTGTTTACGAAACATATTCTTGGAACTCCATACTTATCTGCTTGGCGCCATACAGTTTCAGATTGTGGTTCTACCCCAGCAACACTGTCAAATAGACATATAGCACCATCCAGCACCCTGAGAGCACGTTCAACCTCAAGAGTGAAGTCGACGTGCCCAGGAGTGTCAATGATGTTGATTCTGTGTTTGTCCCAGACGGCAGTGGTTGCTGCAGATGTAATGGTTATTCCTCTCTCCTGTTCTTGCTCCATCCAGTCCATAGTGGCTGTCCCCTCATGAACCTCACCAATCTTGTAATTCCTTCCCGTGTAATAGAGAATGCGCTCTGTAGTTGTTGTTTTCCCAGCATCAATATGGGCCATAATACCAATATTGCGGTAATCCTCCAAAGGTACTTGGCGATCTGGATACAGAACGAGAAGTAGTAAACATTTGAGTCATTAAGCTGAGCAAACGGCCGATTTTTACTAGCTAAAATGGTCAGGTGTGGCAAAAGCAAGTGTAAAAAAGAATCCAAGTGCCTTTGCAGATTTCAGAACATTAAGTCGTGATTTTTGGCTGTATGCGTACTATGTTGGTGCAGAGGCCGGGAGTAAAAGCTTTACATAATCTAAAAGGAATGGTCGTAGTCTAACAGAACTATATCACTTGAGAAAAGGTTCAGTATTTCTCAAATATTGTTCACATTCAATGCTAAATAGCCTTATAGAGTCAACTTTGAGGAACTTCCATACCTAATGTCATGCTTTTTTTTTTGTAGTGTCTTAATAAGTACGTCACTTAACGAACATCAGCACACCTCATTAGGATATGAGGTTTCATGAGAACTGTAAGTACTTTCGTAAACCTCATTATTGCTTATTCTCTCGTTTTGAATAAGTAAACCTCATTAGGATATGAGGTTTCGTGAGAACTGTGAGTACTTTCGTAACACTTATCCAGACATCCCGTTAAAATGATATATCACCAAGTGCAACTTCCTTAACTATTTATCCGGCAGAGGCGCAGAGCCCACTAACAATCATAAGCGCTACTGCAGGCACAAACTACTCCAACCTGCTCCCTTGGTGAAAGCGGCGGGGCACCTAATGAACTATCCAACAGAACACGCCTAAATTCACCATACTGGATTGTAATCCAGGACAGCTATGGTAAACAATGAAAAACAATCTCTCAGTCATTTCGTCAAACACGGCCAGTGCATAGAACACTTCCGCACCCACACCTAGGCGGCTAGGCCTGCACACTTGCACTACAGCAAGAACAACACGTATAAAGAAGGAACGAACTCAAAAGGAATGCCGAACCGACCAACCGACGCTCACTCACCATTGCCGGCCATGGCGACGACCGAGAGGCGCGGCCTACGCGTGCGCGGGCGGATTCCGGCGGCGGGGCCGGCCACCGCGGCGCGCCCGGCGGCGAAGCGGGACGCGGACGGCGCGAGGAAGGGGCGCTGGCCGAGGAGGAGGCGCGAGGCGGAAGCGGCGGCTACGGACGGCCGGCGCGCCTGGGCGGCGGCCCGCGGGAGTGCCTCGGCGGCCATGGTACTCTGTGTGTGCGTGCGTGCTTTGCCTTGGCCTTTGCTTGCTTCCGCCTGCGCTCGAGGGTGAGCGCTGCGATGGCTGCGCCTGTGTGAGCCTGCAGATAATGTCGGCCACGGGCTGCCCTCGCGGATCGTTCCCGTCTCACGTTTCGGATTGCCGCTTAGTTCAGCCGTTTTTGCTATTAGTATCTTGCTTATGCTTATTCTTTTCTGATTATTGGATCGCATGCTCTAGCCAATGCTCCTAAAAGACCGATATGTTAGGAGAGACTAGGCAATTGTATTTCGACACCCCCACCTCACGTCTAGGCCCATTGGGCTGCTATTTTTTCTAGACGCACGCCTAGGCTCACGGGCCTAATACGTGGATCTTTTTGGAGAGGCCGCAAATATTTATTTTAATACTGCGTTGGCTGGGACTTGAATCCGAGACCTTTTTGCTCTGATACCATATTGGATCGCATGCTCTAGCCAATGCTCCTAAAAGACCGATCTGTTAAGAGAGACTAGGCAATTGTATTTCAACACTGATTTTAACCAAAACTCTATTTAAACGGTTTTCCTTTAGAGCTTGGTTGACTCTAAGACCACTGAATTTTTATCGTGATTTATGTTATCTTTTAAGTTGTAAATGGGTTTTAAGTTGTAACTGATGATTTGCCATTTACACATGTGTTAAGATTAAGATTTTTCCAGTTACTCATTAGTTACAACTAAGCTAAGACTGCGCTACTGAGAATTAATTTAATCACCTCATATTTTAAGCATTATGATTAGTTTGTGAGTTTTTTCAAACTATTTTCTTGAAGCCCCTATGAGCCCGTTTTGTTCATAGCAACGTGACCATAATTGGATATAGTCTCAATGTGTTGTTGCGTCATTTGCGTAAATTACTTTTTTTATGGTATATGGAGGACGCACACACAGAGCACTCACACTAGATGCAAATATACTCCGCAATATACACGCTAGGAATGGCATCTAAATCAAGGAAAAATAGCGTGCTATAGCAAAATGGCGCCGATATTAAAATACGTTATTAGCATGCTATATTTCCATATAGTAAGCAAGACATTGTATATTGATTTATTTAGCAAGACAATTCTCAAAACGGTATAGCATGCTATTGACGAAATAGGCCGTAGCCCCGTTATATAAATATAGCAACCACCCGATACAACCTACAGTTTCGACATGCTGGGGCGGCAGCAAACATACACCCAAAGCAAGGGGAAGAGAAAAAACAAGAAAAACAAAATGGAGACATAGGCGGATTGACTAAACGACGGAGACTCGTAACCGTTGCGCCCTCTCCACGAAGTACCACCACACTCCTAGCACCGAAGCGACGAGTACCAAGCAACACCTTCAAGAAGGAAAGTCTGCTGCCCGGACCAACTGGTCCTAGGGTTTCCCCCGGTACAAGAAGGAAATATGTCACCCGGAGGCGGCACCGCGTCGGTGTCAGACGAACCGACAAGGATTTCTCCCGAAAAACCCCCTCCACAACCTCAGACGATCCGTAGCACATGAGCCCCGCGAGGACGAGCCTCGACACCACCAGACTAGTCGCCCACCAACATGCGCCACACCGATCCCGAAGCCACCATCGTCGTCTCGCCGAAGTAGCCGCCACGAGGTCTACAAGACGGAAGTGAGCTGAGGAATGAACCGTGGTCAGCAGAGACACGACCGCGCGGGAGGGAACAACCTCCACCGCCGAGGGCGGTAGTCGCCCGGACGCGGCTGCAGAGCACACCAGTCCCCGTCAGGTCCAGCCGGGTCCAGCGGACCCGCAAAACCCCCACGGGGCACACCAGTCCTGATAGGGGTCCGGCCGGGCCCAGATCGGGCCCATGAAGCTCGCCGCCACGCTGCAACAAGTCGGCCGCCGTCGCCGCTGTCCCCTGCATCCTCAGCGTCGCCTCCACCTACAGAACGAGCCTCAGCTCGGGCTAGCCAGCCCAAACCCAGATCGGGCCCGAGGGGCCCAGATCTGGGGCAGGCCCTCTCCTCCGCTCGTCGCCACCGCTGCACCGCGCCGTCCCGTGAGCACGCGAGCGATGCCGCCGTCACACCACCTCCCGACCGTCGCCGGACCACCGCCGCCCTGGGAGCACCGCCGCCGAGAGGGGAAGAGCCCCGACCCTGCCTCAACGTCGCGGGGAAAAGCACACCGCCGCCGCCGGCGCCACCCGGGCCACGCCCGGCTGCCCCTGCTGGCGGCGGCGACGGGAGAGAGAGGATGGGGAGGCGGCCGAGCCGGGGAAGAGAAGGGGGCGCGCCGCCGCCTCGGGGGGCGACGGTCGCGCGAGGGTAGGTGGATTTTGTATCCTAATCCATAGCGTGCTATTAGCGCCGCTATTTCTTCAGAACACAGGCATATGTTGTCAGTTTTGAACATAAGATGATCAATAGTTTCTTTATTTGCAGAAATGGCACTAATCATTCATGTCCACCGTAATCTGATCAGATTGTCTTTCATCAGGATTACGGAGCATGAGCCAAACAAGTATTTTTATCTTCAAAGGCTATTTAATTTTCTAAAAAGAATTATACGTGTATTTTGGTTTCAAATATACTTGAAGTGTTTTTTTTTTGCCAATTTTCCACTTGATTCGATCACCATATTTAGGGGGCATATGCTGTGCACTAGGAGGTTGTGGTGTACTAGTGCACTAGGCAATCTGGGCCGTCGAATCTAAAACGGACGCTCGGATCGAATTTCAAAAACAGTTTGAAATTTGAAAACTTATCAAAAAATTCCGAAAAAAATCATGCACATGCCTGACCATGGTACGCACCGCCGTGATTTTTTTCGCACCGAAATGTCACCATATGCGCCCTGGGGAAAAATGACAAATTTCTGACAGAAAATTCAAATTTTGGGATCTCAAATTCTGTCAGAAATTTGTCATTCTGTCAGAAATTTGTCATTTTTGCCCAGGGCGCATACGGTGACATTTCGGTGCGAAAAAAATCACGGCGGTGCGTACCATGGTCAGGCATGTGCATGATTGTTTTCGGAATTTTTTGATGATTTTTCAATTTTTGAAATTTTTGGCCATATTGCCTAGTGCACTAGTACACCACAACCTCCTAGTGCACAGCATATGCCCCCCATATTTACAACATATACCATGGCTTTCGACTTGTTTCCATTACTCGGCAATATCTCCCGTTAGAGTATTCATGATATATTCCCAACCTTCTTCTTTTATATTTTTTTCTAAAAAAATAAGTGTTGTAATGCCTCGACGGGTGGGCTGCCCAAAGCTGAATTCACCGATGCATTCTTTTTAAACAAAGTTTGTGCATCATCCCAATCACCCTACCAGCAAATTGTTGGAATATATGGTTACTCCTCGTTAAACCTTGCCAAAAGAAATGAGAACCACTGGTTCATGACCTCAACTGAGACAGAGTTCTGTTTTATCAAAAAAAAAAAAATTGATAACAATTCTGCAAAATGCCCTCGGTGTTCTCCAGTTTCCAGAGTCAGTTGCCCAACAATTTATTTTAGTAATATAAAGATTTGGCGTATGTCTTCCATGTTTGACCCCATTTACCATTTTATCCCGTGTATTTTAAGATATGACAAGTTGAGTACCTCAACTGAGTTATTACAGCAAAAAATCCGGACTCGACTTTTGCTTTCAAATGAGTATGAGTCTAAGAGAGCACACTAACAAGCAGTTTTTTTCTTTTGCGAAAGAAAATTAAGATTTTGACAATTTTCAATTTGTACAATATCGTACTTGAACATATCTATCCAGATTCTAGTATACAATCAGCAAGAAGCCATGGAAAATCATTTTGACAATTAGAGAATTGCGGACAGGAATAAAAAAAAAAGACGTGCCAACGAAGCGGCCACGTCTCCTACGTTTTTGTCCACGATCGACCATGCAGAGCGAAAGCCCAAGTGGGCGCCAAAAATTTGGACCGTTCCGAAGCTCACCTCACAACGCATCCGGCTGCTGCAATCCGTCGGCCCGTTAACAACGACACACTCGCGCCATGTTTTTTTTTTCTTTATTTTTCGCGAAACTTTTTTTCTCTATTGGCTGCCAGTTCTTACTCCCTTCGACCAGATACTTTTCTCTCTTACGTGTCACGCATTTTGCTGGCCTGCCGTCAGTCCACGTACTTGGCAGGTACATGTGGTTTGCAATTTAACACGGTATTGTATATTGGACGATCCACGAGTGTTCTTTCACAAGTTTCCCGGACCGGAGAGATGGCGCTTTCAAGTTTCAACGGTGACATGTACAGGATTATATCGGTTCTCTGCGGAAAGGTAAAATCTGTTAGTAGTACTTCCTCCGTTCCAAATTAATTGACGTAATTTTATTACAGAGGATTACTAAAGAGAACCCTCTTATTTGAATATCAGAGTATCCACAACGGACGCTTAGGGCATGTACAACGGGAGACGCTTAGATGGGCGCTAGGCTTCGATTCCTGGCCGTTATAGCCTAATCCCGATCGATCCCGGGATTTTCCCTGGCGCTTCCCATGCGTCGACGCAAATCTTTGCGTCGGGCGCTAACCTTTTTTTTCCCGCACGAGGCGGATTGACTAGCGGCAGGCGCTGGCTCCAGGCGCTAGGAGGAGCCAGGAGGTCGCTGGCGCTGCTGCTCGTGGCGGAGATGTCCGAGCTAACGGAGCGAATCCCCCCACCCTGAGAGAGGCCGCAGCCGCCTGAATCCACGAGTGTGGTCAGAGCTGCGAAGCCCCGTGGCTAAAGAAGGCGGAGAATCGGGGTCGGGCTCCTCCATGGACATGAATCGATGACGGATGGACAAGAACATGGGGCGGTCGTTGGGGGAGATTGAGAGAGGAATAGCAGAAATCACGGCCTCTCCATCCTCCAGATGAAACGCAGCGCGGAGGGAGCAGGCTGCTCACGGAAGCCATCGTCGAGAGAGATAGAGAGCTGGGCAGTGAGGAGAACGAGCTGGGGTTGTTGTTGCGCAAGCGGCCGCAGAAGCGTCTCGTGATGGGGAAGAAGGACGCTAGGGTACCTTTTCATCTTTTTATTTAGTTACGGTAGCGACCGAATATGCGTCTCGCGATGTGGAGCAAGACGCTAGCAATTAATTCGATTTTTCCTGATTTATTTTAATTCGCCCAAGCGCTCACCTAAGCGTCTCCCAATGTACTTGCCCTTACAATGCGGCCTCTTAACCAGGCGCTAAGGAAAACAATCCCAGCAGTTACGCTCAGTATCCCATCCGTTTTGTCCTATTCCCGGCCGAGCCAACGAATCGCGCTTGCATCGACGCAAAGTCTTGCGCCGGGCGCTAGCCTTTTATTCTTCCGTGCTAGAACTAGAAGTGACCCGTATAAGCGCCTGTAACTTGTCATTTGCGTTGGAGGATAAGATGCTTACGCCGTTTAGACGCGGTTTTTTTTTTGAAAGGGAGGAGTACAATCCTGCTTACACTTGGAAGAAAGAAACAAGAAGAACAGAAGCAGAATCGAACAACAGGAACTCAGCAGAAGGAGCTACACCTGCAAGGAGCTGAACCACCGGAGTTCTTCCACGCCGACGATCACCGAAGAAGAAGAAACCAAACCTCAAACCAGCTGGACGAAGGAGGACCTCCAACATTGTAGAAGACCGCATCAGCCACTCGGCGCAAGCACCGAGATCTTGACAATGAACAGGCACGGCCAAGCCGCCCCAACCTCCAGCACCAGCACCACCTGCCGCCAGAGCGGCCAGACCGTGCCAGCAGCACCACCACCGCGCCCACCTTCCCAGCTCCACCGCCGAGCACCCAACCTCCCCGGTCCGGACCTGCACCTTCAAACAGCACCACCCCTCGCCTCCACGGCCGGCCGGAGGAGCCCCGAAGAACCAGAGAGCCGAACCACCGTCGAAAGCAGGCGCCGCACCCCCGCAGCTCCACCCCTCGCCACCACGGCCGGCCAGGGGAGCCAGAGGCACAAATCTGCAGCAGCAACTCCTGTACAAGGCCCATAGCTCCACAGTGACGCCGGAGAGCTCGTCACTGCGGCGGCGGAGCCAAGGCACAAAAGCCAAAACGAGGTCGTCACCGCCGCCACGACCACCTCGCCTGGCCACCAGGCTCACAGATCGAACCACACCGGCCGCCGCAGAAGCCACCAGCCGTCGATCCAGAGCACCTTATTCACCGCCGCCGCCACCCACGACGCCGGCGGGAAAACCTAGCTACCTAGACTAACCTAGACTACGAGCACACAGATCCGTCCGGCGATTCGACCCCCCACCCCCTTCCGACGGCACCAAGGCTGGCGGGGAGGAGGTGGGCGGCGAAATCGCCGGCGGAAAAGGAATCGCCCCCGGTCGCCTGCTACAGTCGAGAGGAGAGGGGAACGGGGATGAATTCTTGGTAATGTTTAGACGCGGTTATCTTTTTATTCTTTTCCTTTAAGTGCCTGCTCCTGCACATGCCCTTAGTCTCCGACGCTAGGATGAAAATCCTGGCCAACCTGGTAATTATGCCCACAAATCCTAGCGCCGGGCCGGCATCGATGCCCAAAGTATGCGTCAGGCGCTTGTCCTTTTCTTTCTACGGCTAAGGCAGTGGCGGCCAGTAGCACTACTGCATTAGCGTCTCCAATCAAGCGTCAAGCGTTGCAGGTAGGGACCCTTTTTTTTTTTTTCATTTTTTCAAGTATTTTTATTTTTGCTTAAGCGTCTAGTCAAGCGGTCTGCGTTGTGGATGCTCTCAGTATGTCACAATATTGGGTTAGCAAAATGCAGCTTAATTTGCAAATTAACTAATTGACTTACCGGTTGATTACTACTCCTAACCCTAGGTTTATTAATTAGGATATACATATAGTCTCATTGGATTAATAATTCATATATTCTTGAAAATGGGGTATCTTAGATCGACGGATGGTACTCTCTCTGATCCTTTTAAAGTGTCGCACGCTACACTTGCTTGTTGTATTAGCTGAGTTGAAATCTCACGACACTTAATTAATATGGATCGGAGGGAGTATATCTTAACTCTAGGTTTTATTCGATGCTTGAAAAGAATGAGACAACAGATTGGCCTGACGTCGTGCCGCGTGTGGCCGCGAGAAACTTGCTAGTTCTTGTTTATCAAGGGCGGTACGGCGAATCTTACGTGTGCTACTTGGGCTTAAAGTGGGCCGAAGCGTGTGGTAGCCACAAGTATTCTACTGTCTGAAAGAGGCCGACGAGTCGGGCCGGGTGGCGGCCGGCCGACACAGGAATCAATAGGCTGCCCTAAAAAAAAATAGGCAGTTTGAAACTGACGAGGGACCTGTGGAAAGGTTAACTCGAAGCGTGTGTTTGTTTCCTCTTTTCTTTCTTCTGAAAGTCTGAATCCCAAACATGGTTGTCAATGCGCACGACGTATGATCGTACTAGTTACACTTGCATTTCGTTGCCATCGGCCCCGGCCAGAACTTGCTCGCTCTTCATGATCAGAAACATTGTTGCTTGTTTCGGGAACCCATTGTTAGCTTAAGCTTGACATTTCTGCGTTTATTCACCAATGTTCCGATGTTCCAAGACGTGCATGTATCAGTTAGACCTTTAGTTCTTCAAAAACCATAACGCCCGCTAGTTTCAGAAGTGCAAAATAAACAACAACATACGGCAGATGGGGAAGATTGTATTACGCATCTAAGCCAACATTTTCAGAAACAATTGGCCTGACCTTAGTGCCTTACATTACATAAAAATACATCCATCACACATCGATCCCCATATAAATTATCGCTTTTGCTAGCGCTCGGTTATCTGAGAAATAAGCTAACGCTCGGTCGATTCCCGTGCAGTGCAGATCGAGATGGGGAAAGAGAGGAGGTCCTCGACGGCGACGGCGACGACGTGGCTGGCCGCGGTGGCGACGGCAACGGCGAGGACTGGAGCGAGCCGGAGCCGACGAAGACGCGGTTGGCCGCGTCGGAGGCGGTGGAGGTGAGCAAGAGAATTAACTTGGGGGGTGGGGGTGCCGGCGCCAGAGAAGACTTGGCCGGCGGTGGGGGGGGGGGGGGGGGGGGGGTTTAGAGGGAAGTCAGGGCGGCGGCGGACCGGCGGTGGGCCGCGGTTGGAGGATGGCGGGGCGTCGAGGCGGCGCGGGAGCGGCGCCGGGCGCGGGCGGCAGCAGCAGGCGGCATGGCCGGCGGTACGTGGCGGCGGAGGGTCGCCGGAGGGGAGGAAGAAGCTAAGGAGGAAGACGACTGAGCGTAACCTTAGCGCTCGGTCGACCGAGCGCTAGGCACACCCATAAATTATAACCCGATCGGCCTATCAGTACCTAGGGACCGGGGATCTCTACTCAACATATGGATAGGCATTAGACATGCGCATGACGAGCACCAAATCGAGTACTACGTAAGTTAACTGACAGCTGCTGCCAAGGACGGAGACAGAGGGGGACGAGGGGGGGCTAGGCCACCCCATGCTTTAGATTTTGTCAATGACACTAGGCATTACAGCTCTTATTTCTTAGTGATTTACTGAAATCTGCCCCCCTCAACAAGTTTGTGACACTAAATCTATCCAGCTAGCCCCCCTCAAGGTCACAAGCTGGCTCCGTCCCTGGCTGCTGCTGTTTCTGCAAGTCCTTATACTGTTTCTGCAAACCCGCGCGCACGACCCTGCCAAACCAGACGGATCACATATTGTTTCACATCACGCCAACGACGAGGCGTGTACGTGGAACTCCTTGGCGAACAGCCAGAGCACGCCGTAGGTGACGGCCATGGCGAGCCAGCCGCCCGCGAGCACCCTGAACCCCGACCTCGCCATGCTCGCGCCGCCCAGGTACCCGCCCGAGGCGCCGAACCCCGCCAGCCCCACGGTGGTCGCCGCGCACACCGCCCCGACCCTGGCGCCTGACTGCGTTATGAACCCGCCCGCCAGCAGCGGCACGAGGGCGCCGACCGCGAACGCCAGCGCCGACGCAAGCGCGGCCCGCATCGGGCTCGGCAGTGTCTCCTTCCCCTTCTTGCCCTTCGCGGCGGTGGGGCCGTCGCGCTTCATCTGGGACACCTCGATGTCGTACTGCGCGTACACGGACACGAACTCGCCGATGGCCATGCTGCAGGCGCCGGCCACCAGCCCGCCGAGGCCCGTCACGAACATCGTCCTGCCGGCGTCGTTGACGGCGCTGATGCCGATCATGAGGGACGCCACGGAGACGAGGCCGTCGTTGGCCCCGAGCACCGCCGCGCGGAGCCACTGCGCGCGGGCCATGTAGTTGACGCCGCCGCCGTCGCCGCTCAGGCGATCGGCCTCGGCTTCCGCCTTCGTCGTCGAGGATCCGTCAGCCGCCTCGACGTCGACGGCGAGCACGACGACGACGTCGTCCTCCTTCGCCCTCCGCGCGGCGTCGGCGTGCACTTGGGACCTGATGTGAGGGTCCATGGATCCAAGACAAGCTCCTACTACTCACGAAGAAGGTCGATCAATCGATCGATCGTGGTGGAAATGGCGTGTGCGAAGCAGCTGAAGGTGGTTGGGATATTGGAGTGTGGCGGCCACACGCCTCGGCGGGGGGTATTTATAGGACGATCCACTAGGGTTCGAGGACTGGAGGGCTCCGATCGCATTCGCGTGTGGCGGCCACACGCCCCTCTGCCGACGTGTACTCCGCACGCAGGATCTGCGGATGTTGACACGCGTATCCCGCTGGCCGATCTTCTTGTTTAGTGCATGCTTTCGATCGCCTTGACTTGAGTACGTTACGGCTTGTGATTCGCACGCCTCCATTTTGGCATCAAAGTAAATGCACCTTAAATATGCGTATGGGCGTTCGAAATGTCGGTATACCTGCAGGTGTGAGTGACTATAAGATAGGACCACGAGACTTTGGAGCTGATGATCGGCAGAACTTGTGCACTCCATGCTGCCGTGATAGAGAGCTACTCACTCCTTTTATCCACATGTAGATGTATCTAGACATGTTATAAGTATCGATACATCCATATTTGGACAAATTGAAATCATATACTCTCTCTGTTTCAAATTAGATGACTTTCATTTGTCCACATGCGGATGTATCTATACTTGTAACGAAAGTCATCTAATTTTAAACGGAGGGAGTAGTTGTTTCAGGAGGCAGCGATTTGGCTCTAGGGACTAGATATACCCATTATGTAAAAAAAAATTAGTTTTTTTTAAAATGTCAAAAAATTCCAGAAAAAATCCAGATGTACATTACAATATGATGTGTTAGCAGAAAAAATGGCATGGTGAAAAAACATTTTTTGTGACCTGTACAAAAAAACAAAAAAAACTGACGCGTATAAAGACATTTCGGTGCGTCCAGATTTGTCTTTTTTGCACAGATTGCAAAAAATATTTTTTCTTCGCGTAACTTTTTGTGCTAACATGAAATGTTTTGAACTATGTGCGAAATTTTTATTTTGAATTATTTGACATTTTGAAAATTGTTTTTCCACTACCCGTTGCCTGCGTGCGGCCAGAGACGAAGCTAGAAAAAAATTCTGATGGGGTCATCACTTATGGCAGTGGTGTCATCTTTGCAAACAAACCGTGATTAGCACAAAATTAGTGAAGGATTTAGAAAATTCAATGGTGTCAGCTGACACCATTAGTATACATGCAGCTCCGTCCCTGCGTGCGGCATGTGAAATTTCGTTTTCTTTTCTTTATACATCAAAATTTGTACTATGCCGGTGTTGGATTCATTAATTAATTTAAAGTTGGGCTCCTGTCGAGCCTTACGTCTCAAGAAAAACTATACTTACGGGCGCGTATAATCAAATTGAAGTCTACTACGTAGTACCAAATTATTTGTACAATACTCGATCGAGCACTGCACGAGGATTGTGGAAACGGCTGGCCGGGGGGCATGACCTGAAGGCATCGATCATCGTGGGAGACAAGAAGAAAAGCTTGATGGAGACCTTAAACCGAGGAATATCGTCGATCATGCGGTATGTGCGCCCACCGGCATCGATCGTATAAAATTAGATGGGCGCGTGGCTACCACGGGCAGTGCGTGTACTTTTGTGGAGTATAAACCACGTACGCGGAAAGCAACCACTAGCCGCCGACGAATAAAGCGTTTGATCGTGCTGTCATAACAAACCAGACGCTAGCTGCTAACAATACCGGGATTTGCTAGTTGTTGCTCGCGCGAGAGCTCGCGCGGTCTGCGGACGGACGCGTTGACGCGGTAGCGTGCTGGTCGTGTGTGGGACCCACCCACGTTATCTTCTTCCCCATCCTCTTCTTTTCTTCTTTCTCCACGCCCGAACCAAATCCTCCACCACGACGCGGCCAGGCCGAGCCAGCGCCGGCGACGCCGCGGCTGGCCGCGGCGGAGAAGGCGGCTGGCGAGGATGGGCTGGGGGTGGGGGTGGGGCGGTTCGCCACTTAACGGTGGGGGTGGGGTGGGGCGGTTCGCCGGCGACGAGATCGGGGCCAAGCCGAGCCGGAGCCGCCGGAGGCGCGGCTGGCCGCGGCGGAGGCGGCGGAGGCGAGGAGGAACCTTAGGGCTGGGGGTGCGGGGTGGGTCGCCGGCGACGAGCTTCGGGGTGGGGGGGGGGGGGGGGGGGGGGTTAGAGGGATGGTCCGGGGCGGCGCCGGACCGGCGGTGGGCTGCGGTTGGAGGAGGGCGGGGCGGCGAGGCGGTCGCGGGAGCGCCGCCGGCCGCGGGTGGCGGTAGCAGGCGGCCTGGCCGGCGGCTGCGGCGGGGGGAAGAAGAAGGAAAAGAAGGGCGTGGTGGTCGTCTTCCTTCCGACAGCCGCACGTGTGGCGCGGTCGGAAACCGCGCGAGCGCTCGCGCGCGCAAGCTAGACTCTCCCAACAATACCGTAAGGTCGACCGACGAAGTCACAAAGTCTAAAGAACTCACACGCGTGCGCTCGGCAACGAACGGTTTTGGTTAAAGGCGATGGAATTCAGTTGAGCATGCATGGAGCATACACAGCCAAACGGAGGACGTTTAGACGCGTCACAAAGATAAGATCGAGCGACCGACTTACGTGGTTCATCCCGGCGTGCATGCATGTACTTACGTTTTTTCTTCTTTAATTTCGGGATATTCTTTGCGTGGCCGATGATGCTACTTATTCACGGCTGACGCTGGCATTTGTCTTTTCAGTGTTTATATACTCTTTGTAGTGGGAGATGACTCGATCATCAAATTAAGTCGAGTCCAGAAGGGCCTCGTCGACTCATTGCATATTTTATAAACTTGTAGTACAAAAGAAAAGAGAATGCTCGAGGGTGCAAGAGCGCAGCTGCTACGTATGCGGACCTAAACGATGCATGATTTATTTAATGATAAAAATGTTCATTTTTTGTTTGACAACTCGAAACATTTTTTTTTTTTTAGGGAAAGGCCATCATGGCTAGCTTTATTAATGAAAAAAATGTTCAGTTTGTAATGAGAATCTGGAAGAATTCGTGTTTCTCTGGAACAGTGTGTTGTGCTAGGTGCCCTATTGAGCGATGCCAACCGGCAGAAGAAGCTGGAGCCATAGCGGCCCTGGAAGTTATCAGACTCACAGCAAACCTGAATCTCCAGGCTATTCTGGAATGCGACTGTCTGAACGTGGTCACTGCCCTCAACTCCAATTCGTGGGGAAGATCTCAAACTAGCATTGTCTGCGCGGAAGCTTTTCAGCTGATCAAGAACCTGTCTCGTTTCAAGGTTCAGCATGTGCCAAGATCGGCAAACGTTTCTGCTCACACTCTAGCTGCTTATAGTAGTAACTAGATTCGAACGGCGCGGCTTGCCGCGCGGCACATGTTGATTCTTTTAATTTTTTGTCCGTGGTTGTCACATTTTATACAGATTATTAAGTAGATGGTTATTATCCAAATATATATAGCAAAACAGGATGATAATAGCAATGATGCTGAGAAGGTGTTACTTGCAGCTGTAACATATTTGGTTTGAGCTAAGAGATCACACCGTTACTGACAGAAAGTTCATTAGAGGTCTATACTCTATACGTATGAAATCTTGTATGTTGTATCGCATGAAATCACCAATTACCACAGCATACATTCAAAACCTTCAAAAAGTAGTATAGAAATTTATACAACATTGACATAACACAAGTCGCATCTAGATGTACATAATATACATGCACACATGGAAGTAGTTTAAATATGCAAATTCTAATCAGTTCACTAATCTGAACTGGGTAGGGGAAACATGATCTCAAACACCTGATGAGTTTAGGAAGCCCACGCATCACCTGTTGCTTCAAAATATGGTTTGCCCGTAATGCACATGTATCATATAGACTACTAAGAAAAAGGTTATACAAAGGAAGGAATATAAGCTATAAGGAAATAAGTAAATGCACACACATATTAAGACGATGTTAATTAGGGATGAAAACGGCGCGGATACGGACGGAACTAAGTGGTGCCACATTTGTTTCCATATTTTGTTGCGGAAGCGGAAACAAATACGGAAACCCCGGAAACAAATACGAAAACAAATATTGTCGGAAACAGATACGGACCGAATACGGCACGGTCACGGAACGGAACGGAACCGGATGTTTGCCGGAACCAAGAGACCTCTTGAAACATGTAGAAAAATTCAAGCATCAAGCACATGATCAGGTTTCACACATATAAATTTATAATTCAAGCAACAAAGAGACTTGGAGCGGATTTTAAACTTGACGCTGAGGAAACATATATAAATTTAGCTCACAGTCACATGACACATAGTTCACACTTCAAAAAGTTCAGCAAGAAAAGAGTCCACGATAATAATAGTAGGTAAATAATAGTTCAACTCCAGCACAACATGGCAACATTCAGTCCTCCTCTTCAACATCCATAAAATCCTCCAAGTCATCAGCATTATCATCTTCTTGCTCCTCCAACTACAATTACGGAAACAAAATTATTATGATTCTTCCATGACCATGAGTAGTTGACAGTACAGAATAAAATATGAACCATGTGCACCATCGTTGCAAAATTTCGTTCCAAGCTCTCCATGTCCAGATCTTTGAGTACAGATTCAACGTTAGCACCTAAATGATTAAACAAGTTAGCTTCTAGACTATGCTTATCTCAGATTATGCATATGGCGCAGATTATGTGTATGACAACGTGAAGTGAAAAAGGTTACCTTCTGATGCCGCAATCCAAGGCAAGCACAGCGGCGTAGGAGACGGCTGGGAAGCTCGCTCGCCGGCGACGATCAGTACAGGTGGGCGGCACCACGGCTGCGGCGGCGGCGGCTGGTCATCTCACCCTAACCCTAGCGTTTGTGATTGGGAAGGACCATTAGGGGAGATGAGACGTGTGTATTTGCCTAATTGCATGTATACGTACATACCTGTTGGGCTGTTGGGCCTAAACATGTTGGGCTACAAAATCATAGCACACAAAAACGGAGTCTCAAAAAACAAAACACAAGCACATAAAAAACGGAAATTCCGTATTAGCGGAAATTGAAATTCCGTTTCCGTCCCAGTTCCGCCGGAATACGCCTTGCCATATTTGTTTCCGTTTCCGCCATGAACTTTCTGTTTTCCTTTCCGTTCCGCCAAATTCCATTTCCGTTTCCCTTTTTCCTGTTTGTTTCCGTTTTTCTGCGGAGAAGTCGGAAATATTCCGTGCTATTTTCATCCCTAATGTTAATAGAACTGGTAGCATACAGTGATTACATATTTATTTACACAGCTCAAGAAAAGCACCTAAAAGCATAAAGAGGTTCAACAGATCCATAGGTACAGAAGTACTCAATTTAGGGAGCATGCCTTGCCGCGCTCCACACATTTGAATATAAAAATTATCCACTGATAGTTCTCACCTGTTGTAAACATTAGTAAATCCAATATGGATACCAAACTTGGTACAGTGGACAAACGAAGAAGCATCATCAAGAGGGCTCTTCATGTGACGTAGGGGGTACTTCCATAGTATTAAGGGAACTGATTGCCTCCGCTTAAATCGGGTTTGTCTCAGAGTGATATTTTCCCAATGTCCTCCAAGAGGACCCAACTCGCTAATTAAGGGATGCAAACGACTAAGCATGACACACAACCTAAAATAACCTGCAAAAACAGAATACACTCAAACGAAAGGAAAAAGATCACAACAAAATAGAATGGACCACTCTGGCACAATCATAATGTATCCCTGGCCTATGCACCCAATAATGCCAGCAACCCATTTTTTGTTGGGTAACCAAAAATGACAAAACAAAATGGAAAATGTAGAAATACCAAGAAATTAATTTTTCACCTGGATGGTGCACTCACATAGTAAGCAAAACCAACCAGAATATTCAGATTATTTCCACATGCCGAGAAGGATAAGCATGGATTTTTCACTATACTTTCTGTATAGAAGATGCAAGAAACAGCACCCAATAATGCCAGCAACCCATTTTTTGTTGGGTAACCAAAAATGACAAAACAAAATGGAAAATGTAGAAATACCAAGAAATTAATTGTTCACCTGGATGGTGCACTCACATAGTAAGCAAAACCAACCAGAATATTCAGATTATTTCCACATGCCGAGAAGGATAAGCATGGATTTTTCACTGTACTTTCTGTATAGAAGATGCAAGAAACATCACCCAATAATGCCAGCAACCCATTTTTTGTTGGGTAACCAAAAATGACAAAACAAAATGGAAAATGTAGAAATACCAAGAAATTAATTGTTCACCTGGATGGTGCACTCACATAGAAAGCAAAACCAACCAGAATATTCAGATTATTTCCACATGCCGAGAAGGATAAGCATGGATTTTTCACTGTACTTTCTGTATAGAAGATGCAAGAAACAATTAAAGTGTGTCAGCGCCTAACATACATGTAAGTGCTTGCCCTACTATAGTTACTACAGAACCTAACAATGAGGGATGTGGATGCAACTATACTACTATAAGTTGGAGAATATAAACTATCTAACCATACCCAGCAAATATGGTTCATCTAGGAGAGAATGAAAATAATTATGAGCATCCTCAACCCTAAAATTCAGATCTAGCTTAAAAAAATACTCGAGCACCTCTGTCATTAACAAATCTTGCTTTTTTATTGTTATATGCAGATTTCCATACTAACGAATTTTAGTGGCGAAAAACATTTTTACACACGGGTGTCACAGTTTCCCCAAATGTGGTGGTTTTTTGTCATTTACTCACTTCTAGCAGAACGGACTCATAGCACTACATTAGAACCAATTATTCAAGAACCGAGTGTCCATCATAGCGAAAATAGATTACATGGCCTGATTAATTGCTTTGTGAAGACCAGTTTATTACCTCGGGCTGAATGAGGCATTTGCATACTTTGATTGAGCAATAATCTGCAGGTCCGATCCCATCAGATTTGAAACTCAGTATCATGCAAGAAAAACATGAACTTATAAGATGACCAAACAGCTGAGGTTCATGTCCAGAGCCGCGAGCAAACAGAAAAATGTAATTGACCGAGTACTATGACAACCATTCTTAATGTTGGTAGGTATAAACATCTGATTACTAAAATACTTTTTTATCATTCCCATGAACCAAAATGTTATCAGCATATACAACAGATATATGGAGTGTACTAAAGTTATTATAAAGCTGTCGGGGGCAACTAAACAGATAAATTGCTAAATAC
The DNA here is from genome assembly GCA_947311845.1 of Poa pratensis. Taxonomy (NCBI): domain Eukaryota; kingdom Viridiplantae; phylum Streptophyta; class Magnoliopsida; order Poales; family Poaceae; genus Poa; species Poa pratensis. Next base: position 85,425,467 of record CAMZMU010000128.1, read on the forward strand.
CCTATATATGACGGTACCTCCTCGACGGCAGGAGCAGTGATGCAGAAGCGGATGATGCAGTGACACCAACAGCCTTGCTGGGGAAGCTGCAACCAACAAACACGATTGAACAACAACACATACAAATATCCCTAACCGGACAATGAATTAAGCACATGACTGAAAATAATTCTAGGTAAGTTAACATGCCGAACTCGAAAGAATATTATTCAAGCTTGATGTTTCAGAAATGCAAGACAGTGGAGCAAGCACATCACTCTAAAGAAGAAAAAATTGTTTGATATTCATGCAACAGACCTTGCATATACACACACTATCCAGATAAAATTTGAATTCAAATAATGAGAATTTTGTTTCACTCTGATGGATAGAATACTTACATACAGGAAGAACATGGCCAGGGCACACATAGCAGAGCATCAGCACAACCAGCAGGGGTCATGGATTCATGATTTATCGTTAAATGACAAGTTCCTTAAAGCACCAGCTGCTTCTTTTCTATTCCTTCCATGAAAAAAATGCCCAAATACACTACTATAACAAGGGAGGAAGGATTCCAATTTTGTCAATTTTTTGCTTCTTTTTGGCCTATCGGGTGGTGCCACGTGCATGGGCTGATCTGACGTGGCTGCGCCCTATTGGGTAGAGACTTTTGGCTGTTTTGTGTTTGTCTTCTACGTGCTATTTCTTTTTTGTCTTTGCCGGTTAGCTAGCCGGTTACTTCAACGTCTACACTTTTTTCTCTCCACTTTTCCTTGAGAATTAGTTAGCCAGTTTCCGGTAGCTGCTACTTCGTAGCCGGTCATTACTTCTTTCCCGCTGCTCCTTTTTTTCCAATCACTTTATGACGTATGTGCATGCACTTTGTTTTATTAGGCAAGCTTGGCTCTCACGTTTCCACTCCTGGGTTTGCATGCTTAGATTTTTTGTCCTTTTTAGATAGGAAAAGGCAAACTTGGCTCCCACGGTTCCTACTCTTTGTTTGCATGCTTAGATATTTTGTCTCTTTTTTTACGTACGTAGACATGGCTAGCAAAATTTCCTATTTTTCTTCTTTTAGGTCGGCAAGCTTGGCTCCCACGTTTTTTTTTTTGCACGCTTAGAGTTTTTGTTCATTTCTTTAGACAAGGTTTGGTCTCTACGATTTCCTATTTCCTTGGCTGCCAAGTTACTTGCTCTATTTTGTTGCCTATATATGTTTGCCTCGTATGATCTTCCCCATTTTTTTCACCATGGCTGACCAATTTTCCGCTCTGTCCTTTCTCGCGCATGTGCTAATCTCGGCGTTTGGATATTTATCTTGGCAAGCGGTCGGCTGCGGATGGAGGTTTTTTTGGATCATCTTATTTTCGTCGCACATTATTCACATCGGTGCATGGAACTGATGCGTGTCGGTTTGGGTGTACATATTTCTCTTATTCAGCTTGTCCGATGTTATTATTTCATCTGCGCCATCTACGACTGGGGAAGATTCGGAGTCTTGTGTTTAGGCATGTCTTCTCTTTACGCATGTCTATTAGCAGGTATGTTTCATGAAATATATTGTGAAGTTTTTGCTTTTTCCTGTTTGTTCTTTGTTTTTGCTGTGTATGGTATAAGGATCTCATTTTTATATACGTTTAGGCCCATCGTACGGTTTGCCTTCGGTGCCTCTGAATTCTGCACCTTCGGATGTGTGCGTATATAGCAGGAGTCGACAGTGATACGGCGGGTTTATCTTCACATGTGATACCATTGTCGCGTGATCATACTGTTGGGAGTCTTCGGGTGCTGGTTTCTTTGTTGCCACAACTTTCCCTACTAATTATCCTTCTGCCGAATTCGTCTGACGGTTCGCCTGTCGTGGCAGCTTAATTTACAGAGTTTTCATGTCGTGGCAGCGTTGCATGCTCGTTTTTCTACCGTGCCAATTTGTCCAGGTGATTCTCCTGCCGGGGAAACCACCCCGGCTTTTGGCGCTGCTACTCCTTTGGTATGTGATTTCCCCAATTTCTTAACATCATCAACTTTGGTTGGTTGTCTGACCATTTGTTTCCTTGCTGTTTTGGATAGTTGCTGATTTGCCGGTGGTTTTCTTCCATGCGTTTTCCATGCGTGCTACTGCCAACCGACTTAAGCGCCATTTGGTACAGGCTTACCGTCTTTCGGTTAAGAGAGGTGAGTGCTTATTGTCTTCTTTTTGTTTGTCGGGGGAGAAATAATTGCTTGATGTGTTTACTAGCTGTGCATGATTTTTGCAGGCCGGATTGCTCCTGTTGAATTGCCACTTTATGTGCAACTTATTGATATTCTTAAAGGTTTTTCTTTGCTTGTCTATGTATGCTACTTGCTGCTATTATTGTTTATTCTATTTTAATTTATATTTCCAGATTTAAATTTCCTTTATGCAGTTTCTTGGCATGGCCGCTCTTATACTATGGTCCTCCGCATCATATTTGTGTTTACTGTCAGTTTGTCATGCCTGTCTTTGGTTCCAAGAAAGGCGACGTACCACAACAAGTTACAACGGATGCTGGGTCGGGTGTCTTTGCCTCTTCACCCAGCATGGCCTTTGCTTTTATTTCTATGGGTGGAGAACTTTGACATTTGGGGTTTGGCTTTTTTTCTCTCCCTCTTAACTGTCTAGCTAGCCGGTTCCTTTGGTGTTGCAAGTTTTCCTCTCTTCTAATTGTTTATTTCCTCCATTGAATTAGGTGAATGGTCTCCGGTAGTGTGTTCTCTTCTAGCCGGTCATCATTTTTCTTCCCCGTATGTGTTTTTTTTTTCCAACGCATGTGCATGCATCTTGGCTTTCTTGGGCAAATTTGCTTGGCCCTCAAGTTTGGTATTTTGTATGTATATGTGCGGATGTTTTTTCTTTCATTTGGTTCTTATTTTTTACAATTATGGTGCATGCACCGAGTCTTTTTTTCTTTGTTCTTATCTTTCTGTCCTAACTTTTCTCCTCAATTTTCTTCTTTTGTTTGTTTGTTTGTATAGGGTCATCCATTCTTATCATGATTTTTTAAGCTAGGCCCCTACGTTTTCTTCTTTTTTGTCCGTCTTTTTTTCCGCACGAAGCTTGGCTGCTACGTTCCCTTTTCTTGTCTATATATGTGTTTGTCGACCGAGTTTTTCCCCCTTTTTCTTTGTTGGTAACAGTTGATTGGTTTTCCTATTCTCATCTCCCCCATGATCTGCTGATCACTGTCGTTTGGAGATTCGTCTTGGCAAGCATCCGGTTATGGAGCGAGGATCCTCTGATTATTTGTTCGTCTTTTTCTACTACATAGAGTGCATGATTGTTATGTTTGTTTTCTTTGATGTATAGGTGTCTCTTCTTCGAGTTCGATGGGTGGCAGTTCGCCTGCGTTTTGTACTGCTTCTTTAGTTTTTAAATGTTTGATTAGTGGCACGGCAGGATTTTCTCCTCCGGGGCAGTGTCGACGGCAGGTTTCCTGTCGCAGCAGCTTAGGTGATAGGTTTCCCTGTCGTTATAGAGCCGGTGTCGCGTTTCTCTCCTATGGCAGCCTCGGCGCTTCCCTATTTTTGCAGCACAGGCAACACATTTCAATACCATGGAAGCGTAGGCTCCTTCTTTGGCTGTGTGTTATTGTATGAGTCTTATTTTTGATATTTGAGTTTTTTGTTTTCCTCTATGTTTCGTGTAGTTGATGATTTATCTAACGTTTTTGTGTGCCTACTACGACGTGTTGCCATCAACGTGCTACGATCAATCAACGCAAGTGATGCTCGATATTTGTTAGTGTTTCTTACTTTGTGTTTGTTCTTTCTCTCCATATTTGTTTTGCTTTTGTTTCCTTTTACATGCGGATTTATTTTTTATTTCTGGGTTACCTTACTTAATTACTTTTCTAATGGGCATATTCTCAATTTTATGCACATGTTTGGCCTGGTTGTTCTTACTATGGCCGGCCGCATCCAGGAGAGGCGCAAGATCAAGAAGAATTACACCTTGTCAGAATTTATTGAAATATCCGTAACACCGCTATAATCCACTGATGACGAGGCGTCATTTCCTTCTCGCAAGCAAGACCTAACCCGTCTACGAGCGTCTCAATACACACTACGAAAGTACATGTTTCCATAGGAACGTAGATATCACCACGGCTGCCCAGCTGTAAACCCGACACACCCATATGAACACAAAAAATCATTATTGAATGCAAAGAATATGCTGCCTTAATTAACGGCCCTTATTGTTGTTTTATTGTTATATGCTTACAGGTTTGATGTTATTGTTCAGGGTACATCAGGAATTTACAGCAGATACTTCCACTGAATCCTTCTCTTGTGGCCCTTCAGTATCATTATGGTGACAAGGGATTTCATTGGTATTAAATATGTGAGGACTGAAGGTGCTGCTTGTGTCGCCCAGGATGACATGTCTATGTTGGAATAATATTGTTACAGCTTCCAATACCATCATGATGAGACTAATCCATATGCATGTTTTGGGCGCCTCAGTCAACAGGCGTAGATCTTATTCATGCGTCAAGTCAAATTGGCTTACTTATAATCTCCTGAACTAAGATACTTTTCAACCGGAGACTACTCTGATGCTCTAGGAGAGGGCAGTTCTACACGGAAATGTTTAGGTGTTCGGTACCTCCTGCATTCTAACTTTACTGGTGGTCTATATGGTGCTCAATTATTAGGCTAGCATGGTTGCATGCCTTGAGTAGTTCACTAACTCCAGGTCACCATTATATGCCCTGGAGGCCTGGACAGTTATATGGTGCCCAGTTGGTCGTCATTTTCACTGGCAACACTGTGTCAACAAGATGGCATGGCGACAAACCTGACACGCCTATATGAGGCAGAGATTCTCACCCTCACGGAGCCTACAAAAGGTTTCACCTTTCTGTGTGTGCTATCGACAATAGCAATCAACTGGGCTCAGATATAGCCTTATATTGCTTTATCTTGTATGTAGAGGCTATAATTTACCAACAAAAATAAGCGACAACAAGGAACCAGTTTCTCCAGGTATCTAATCTCCTAACTTTGCCCTTAAAAAATTAATATTACTTGATATACTCTTTGCTTATAAATTTTGGCACAATCCCATATTATACTATCTACGGCATACAGGATGGGAACTTGCAGGCAAGACTTGCCAGCAACACCAGATTCCCCAGGGTACTTATCTGTATATTTCTTATACATTTTCAGCTAACTGAATGTGTAATATCAAATTCCAAATTTTGTGAACAAACTAAAGTTTACCATGTTAAATCTAAAAGTCATCGTAAAAAAAATAGAAGTCCACTTTAAACATGCATACATATACTACGAACCATAATACTATTTCCTTCTTTGCATGCAGACTCCTGGAAGAATAGTTTTTCCCTCGGACTCGCCACCAGCTGGGTCTTTGAGCGACGCACATCACTAAGATTTTCTGAGCAACACACAGGACAAAGATAGCAATCATCAATTATAAAGTTGTGTTTGATGATTAGGGAGTGGAGTGCAGTTGAAGCTGAAGCTGGAGCTGGCTTTGTAAAACTGGGTTCTCCATCGAAAATGTGTTGTAAATGGGGAAAATCAGTTGAATTAACAGGCACTTTCGTGTAATATGAGCCATGTATTTTCCTTCCTGATACTAATCAAATCCAACTTTGTGGATTATTACGCCACCTGGAACGCATGATTCGGATCCTAAGATTGGATTTTTATACAGCTCAGTCGATTGCTCCCGAATTTTAATGCTCAATGAAGGCAAGAGAGGCCAAGTTGGGTCTGATAAGGATACTCGTGTTTGGATTCGTCACTTGTCCGACATGGTCATGATCTCCCTTGACATATGAAACAACGGAAGCTCGCGACGCATGAAACGAAACGAGGAGAACGGACAAAAATTTGGGAGAAGAAACCTTACTGGTTTTATTATTAGGTAAAGATATGTACGCTTACAAAAAAAATTAACTGAAGATGAAATGTCTATATATAAGTCTATGCACGCAACTTACACGTTCAATCCTACGGGCGCCGAAGCCTACTAGTGTAAGTGATTTGTGGACAGATTCAAGGAGAGAGAGCTGCAGCATATAGTTCAAAAGCTTGGCAGGTCATGTTGCTTGAGTAAATCAGAGTTATACCCCACACCTTCATTTGGACAGTTGCACCAAATCTTCAAGAGCATCTACTTTCCGACAAACTGCAGTATTATTGTTATTGTTGTTCCATGTGGAGCTGAATTAGCTGAAGCTCATGCAGCCTGCGTGCAAAATGATATGAACGTTATCTAAAAGACAACCCAACACTGAATAAATCCAGCATGACATGTTTAAGTGGAAATCAAATAAACTCCAAAACAAAAGGAAAACAAACTAAATGGTTGGAAGGTGATAAAATGTGTACATAACATGTAGTGTAGGAATGTCTGGAAACATAGATCAGATAATGATTGCTCACACTACCCAAACTGAAGTCAAATAATGAGAATATTTGGTTACAGGCTGATGGATATTAACTTCAAGCTTCAATTCATCATCATTATATAAATGATGCAAGATGAAAAAAATACAAAAAAATAGAGGCAATGGGCACAAGGATGGCATCAAACAACTGAATTAGGACTTGAAAGGACAAATATAAGAACATAATGGATACCTTCAAAGATATGGGATGGATCAAAATAGTAGAATTGAAAAGGCACCAAAACAAACTAAAAAATTGAACCATCATTCCATTATGATAAATATATATTTTCTTCTTTTCATAGCACAAACTGAACAAAAAAAGGATAACACAAAGATCACATCGACAATTTCATCCAAGCTATGAAAAATCTAAAAACCCTCTGACCATACACCCGACCACAAGAACAATATAACCTAAGTAGGTGATAGATAACCTAAAGTAGGAATTAATAGATGGTCTAGTTTACAATAAAATTTATTCTTGGAGCAGAACCTTTGAGACTAAAGCAACAGGTAGGTAGATGAAAGACTAAGAATACCGGTAGGTATAACAATATGATGCCAACATGACAAGAAAACGCATTTTCCCTATTGGTACAGTCATGTTTCTATGTTCCAAGATAGAATATTTTCAGATCATCACGGCTCTTTTTATGATACTGAAGCTTCTCACCGAAGGTCTTCGTAAATGGGGGCAATTATCGCAGTGGAAATTATGAAAGATGCACTTTCGGATCAATCCTTCCACCCGTGCAAGGGCGGCGCTACATGCCTTGATCGATAGGGCAATGCTCGTTCTGAATGCAATAATTAATATTTCATGAACCATGCACGATATCCAAAACAAGCGAGGCCTATGAAATTCACATGAGTACAAACCACTTCCTCTGGGCCTCTCCGAATACTTATCTAATTGACTATGAATCTGATATTTTAACACAGCTTAACTGATAAAATACAGTCCAACATGAATCAGAAAAATGTAATTGACCCACCACACATCGTGAACACGGTATCATTCATTATAAGATTTCCATCTAGTAAGTGTGCAAAGCCTAAACCCTAAACCACAATAGTTTCCATGATCAACTGAGCATCCACGTGAAATAAATATTTGCTATTATAACAAATAGCCAATCCAATATACCATGCTATATTCAACTGATCTGTCGTTTGCTATAAAAGGGGTAATAGCATGGAAAGTTACACTATTTAGTATCTGCGGTTCTGCACATGCTAGCTTGCATTGCTTAAGGCCTTGTTGGACCGTGCCTAAATTTGGTTACCTTTCTGAGATGTCTCTTCAGAAGGGATTTATGACTACCAGATGTAGAGAGAACCAACAATTGTCATCTTTAATATCTGAAAATGGATGACATTTCAAAAATGAATCTGCATGGCAAGACGGAGATCAATCACTAAAATGAAACTGAAAAAGGAAATCAGGAGAGAGAGAACAACGACACATATTCCTGATGATGATTATCATTCTCCAAAGGAAAAGAAAACTTAGCTTCACGCCACACCAGTTCGCATGTACAGGCTGCAAGCAGTGGCGGAGGACGAAATTTTTTTGAGGTCGGGCGAACTCTAAAGCGGCATCAAATTGATGCGAAAAATATTTTTGCACATGCTGGACTCATTTGACCCTAAAAATAATCGAGAGAGGAGCCCCTAATACCATAAATTGAAAACAATCCGTCAAATCCTTCTGCTTCAGGTCGAGACTCATTTATAAGTAGGTAAAATTGGAGAGAGTATTTTTGCTCCCGAGCTCCAGTGATCCTGGTATTTTAAAAAATTCGAAAGTGGTATTTCGAAGCTACAAAATATTGCAAAAATAATAATGTGGATAAATCTACATTTTTTCTACGCATAGTTTCGTTCGAAAATATATTTCTATAAATTGAAAAAATAACTCATTTTACTTGCTATGTTTGTCTTTTTTGTACAAATCATGCATGAAAATATATTTGTCTAAAATTTGGTCGTACATATTACACATGTATATTTACTTATGATTTTTTTCAGATTTTGTTGGGATGCAAAAATATTATTTTAGATTTTTTTTAAAAGGGAAGCACTGGAAATCAAAATACATTGTATATTTTTATATTTTAGATTTTTTTCACGAAACTATATACCATAAATCAAGTAATTGTACAGGGCGATGCTATTACCATTGGCTCAATTGGTCGTCTCCAATCTCGTCCCAGGTGCCTCCCGCGCGGCCCAGAAAAGCCCCGGTCGGCTAAGAACGCTACTAATTGGCCCAGTTGGTCTATTTTACCTTCGTTTTTTTCCAGAACCAACAGGAAATAGCTATTTGAGTATACAAATAGGAAAATGCCTACATATATGTAATTTTTTCCCAAAAATCAAGGTAGGGCGGCTGCCCTACCTTGCCCTAAGGGGAGCTCCGCCCCTGGCTGCAAGTCTAATGATATTGTATATGAGTACCAGACATGTAAAGGGAGTCATTCTCGTACAGAAGAATGTGGCAAAGCTCAAACCATTGTTGCAAGAATCGACATTAGAACCATGTAGGTTGTAAGGGAATTTCAGTGCAAAATATCCAGTTGTGCTAGCTATACTGTACCTTGCCTTTTTTTTTTTAAATCTACATTGTGCCTTCTAAAGACATGACTTTTTTTTACTTCAAAACCATGCAATTAATATCAGACAATAACGGCTGCATCCGTCTTGAATGAGAAAAAACAACTTAGTCTCCTGAAAAATATGAAAGCAATAAGAACTAAATAAATATGCTTGAACAGTCTCCTGAAAAATATTTCCAGAGGTATAATTAGTGTAATACCAAAACAGAAATTCAAATAAAGAATGCTTGGAAAATAGGTTATCCTCCTACTACGGTTGCTTGTAAGTTGAAACCAAACCTATGTCAGTACATGATGATTGAATCCTGATGCAACATTCTCATGTTTCTATATTGTTACTGTAGTATTTACATTTGAGCCAAGCATACCATCTTGTACTAATTGTGGTGGTACGTATTCTGTCCATTATTTCCCTATCACGGTTTGTGCACATTAACGGAGGGAGTAGTAACAATTTCTGTAGTTCCCAACAGCAAACAAATACAACTTTTTCTCTAGTCTGCAGTAGGGACAGAGATTAATCCAGAGAAGCTGTAGAACAGTAGAACAAATAAGCTGATGAAAACATACTTGAGACGAATAGATGGAAAATTAAGGCAATAAGTCACAAGAAGTGAATATCCAATCATCCAAACAAAAAAGTTATCCAACCTTCAATCATGCAAATTCCATGGTTCGAGTCATTTTCTGTTATTTTCAGCCTCATCATCCTCTCTTTCACATCCCTAAGTACAAATAACCATGAATAATCATCAAAATCAGAAGTATAAGTTTTAATAGCTTATGAGACATAATTAACAAAAACGAATAATTCCTAAACATCAAAGAGGGGCAGAAAGCATATTGTTAACAATTGTAACAGCCAAGAATACATGAACAACCAAAGAATAGATGCACATCGGCCACTTACAGTTCGTGTTTGTGAACAACCCACGGACATCCAGATCCAGAGAGGAAGAGCACACGTGCTGGCTGTAGCATCAGGCGAACGGGCGCTCTTGAGGATCGATGGGGGCGGTACTCTAGTGTCTTCTACATGTGGAATCATGCGGGGCAGCAGCGTGTCTGCGACCTCCTTCCAGCAGCATCGACGCCGAGCGAGAGTTGCAGCCGGCGGCGGAAGCCCGCGTTGGTATCGCTGGTTTAGGTCACAGCTCCAAAGGTGGCTCACATGGTGATAACACGGTGGTTCCAGAAGTGGGCTGCGGCTCTGGAAGGATTCCAGCGACGGCTCGTGTGAGCAGAGGTTGTATCTCCATCTATCGGTGGGAGCGAGCGATGAAGAGGATCACAGGAGGCGAGCGGTGATTTTGGGTGGGGCGAAGAAATTACAGGATTTGTTTTGACATTACGGGATTAGCGGGGAGCAGGCTTGTTGCCTTCGCTAGGTTGTGGACGCAGACGGCTCAGATTTGGCAGAACATGTTCTGCCGGTTGACAGGATCAATCTGGTCCATCACACTGTTTGACTCCCAGCAAAGCAATATGCTTCGTTAGATTTTACTAGTTGAATGCCCGTGCGTTGCTACGGTCCTCTCAAGAATTTTCTTACCAACACGATGCCTTCAAAATTTATTTGTAAAGAAAAAAAGGCAGTAAAAATAATAATAATACACTTATATTGTGCTTAAAATGTAATTCGGTAAACAATTGTAAGTAATTGCTTTCATATACTTCACCTTGTGAGAGCTTTTATCGAAAACAACTGATACATGGATAATTTGCTAAATATAGAAGGTATGAACCACAAGGTGAACTGATAGTATTTTTTCCCTCAAAAGCACTTAGGTCTCGGTAGATGATTGACACCTATGAAATACAGTACGAATTAATATGTAACAATACACCAAATTGATTGGACCCATTACACTATAAATCTAATAGGCTGCAAGTTCGTCAATTTAGCCACTCAAAATATTCATTGTGGTAACAGCAAAACGGTAACACCTTACCTTTTTTTCTCAAGAACATGCAAGACATGCATGTCGTGACATTAAGAAGAGAAACAAGTTGTTACAACTGGGGGTTATTACAACTTGCAAAACAGCAGCTGCTGCCCGCGAAAAAAAGAGATCAAGACTACTCTTCCCGTCTCTCTGCACCCTGCCTAGCTACCGCCAAAGTCTGCAGTTCAGACTTGATTCTGTGCACAATTACATCCTCTGAAGCGAAAACCCTATCAAAGTGCCTGTTATTCCTCTCTAGCCAAAAGGCTCTGCAGCAGGCAATGGCGATGGTGGCCAACTCCTTTCTGCGCACTCTGGGTTGACAGGAGGCGAGCTGACACTACCAGGGATTGAGCTGACTATCCTACTGTGGCGCAAAGTGCTGAAAACCCATGTCTGAAAGAATTCTGAACCACATCGTCCTCGTGCTCGGACATTGTACAAGCAGATGATCCAAAGTTTCAGCCTGTTGATCACATAATAAGCATTTACTTGGACCCTGCATCCCTCTGGCCGCTAGACGGACTCCTGTCCAGCATCGATTCCGGAGGGCTAGCCACATGAACATCTTCTCCTTCAGCGGTGCTGCACTTACCTTGAAAAAATTAAAGTTGACTGATCATAATTGCTCATGACAAAGATACGATATCTGAATTCCTGTGAGCTCGGTATAGTTACACTGTAAATCATCAAAGTATTTCCTTACACCAAAGTTACACGTGACTGAAATTTGTAGTACAAGGGCGCATGAAGAAAGCACAACTTCCAGTGAGATCTCAATGGTATGCACGAGATAACCAAACACACTTAAAGAACTGCTAAGTTTATAATAGCAGAGAAAAAATAGGAAAAACCACAAGTTCTCGTGGGGGAGCACCGTAACAAGGACGCGAGGATTATCCGTCTAGTCAGCCACTTACTTTATATGTATCTCATCTTGACGTATTACTTGTATCATCGTTCTTGAGAAAAAGCAATAAGTGGACAGGCTTTGTAAGATGTTGCTGACTATTTTCCTTAACTATCAGAGCGCATTCACTAAACAGATGAAAACGGGCATGTTGTGATGCAGCATCAAGTTATACTGCAGAGTGACTATCATGGACGTGAGGGATTGGATAATCGTAGTTATGATCCTATACATTATTGCAAATGGAGCTAATTATTTCTTCCAATCTTCATATACCAGCTATATAGGCTAATTATTCATATATTATCAAATCCCTAAAGTCTAGCTCTCCTCACTTCCTAGGCCGGCAGCTCTAATGTTGCAAAAATCAAACACAGTCATTCACCGGAAGCAAATGTCCATGCAAACTTAACTCTACACAGTATGATCTTTCAATATGTGTGCAACCATAGCTTCCATCATCATTACCTTTCCCTATAGAATATGGTGCCAAGCTTCAATAATTGAGTTTCTGATAGCATACACAGAGCAGCATGGTTAATTCCCTAGTCCCCAGCCAAGCTAAATCTGATATCCACTTATTTTACAGTTTAAGGAGCACGGATCTTTCAAACAGACATTACACTAAGAACAAAATACCTTTTTCATCTGATGAGCAATACTATCTACACCTGAAGTTTTGGTCAAAGAGCTTCAAGGGGCCCTTTACGCTTGATGGCACTTGAACTTTCTGTCGAAAGCAAACAGTGAAATAAGTTGTTATAATGACATTTTTAATTACATTTTTCGAATGGTAGATATCACAAATTAGCTTATCAAAATGAATTGTCGCCTTTCCTAAAGCTTTCAATCAGCAGAGTCAAATAATTCTTCATGGTCCTGATATTTCCAGTTAAGGTTTACATCAGTTCAGTTAAAATAATGTAATCGCGAGACAAACATATATCATTTCAATCAGATCGTATGAACTAGGTAGCATACCTATCTGCTATTGCCCGTTTACACACAACTGATCCGACCTTTGTCTGAGCATCAAAAATTGCAGTAGGAAGCACACATATTATCTTTAAAATATAGTTAGGTCTTTGAGTGTGATGCCACACTGATGCCAAGTAAGAGCTATTAGAGGAGAAGGCAGGCGATTTCAAGGCCTAAATCGACGTCGGCAAGCTGGCCCCGGGAACCAAGCTACCACAGTTGGTGTCTAAAGTCTAAACACATATATCTGCTCATGGGCGTTTCACTCCTGGAAGATGGAATTTAATAATCAGGGCACACATCACTGTAGTGCATCTACCATGTCACATTATTTCAACATTTGTATGTATAAAGGATAAAGATCAAGTGAGCATATAAACCTCTTTCAATGCATCAAATATTCAGTTTTAATCTCTAAACGGTGCCACATAAGAACTTCTCTAAAAGCTATACTATAGGAAGCGTCACAAATATCAGAATATTCAGTAAATTATGATATTTTTCTCCATGAAGCAATAGTTCAAGCTTCAATTGAAGGGAAAGCAATAGTACAAACACGGTGACTACTGAATTATGGAGTTAATGAACTCATTCCATCTACGAATATGATATGACATGAGATTTACAAACTACATAGCATAGTAGGATGCGGCTCAGTACCGGAAGTGAAAAACACGAGGTCGTTGGCCAGCTTATTGAGCATGTCTCTGTCGTGTGGCATTATGAGAAGCGGCTTCAATGCAAGCTGCTTTCTGCATGCCGACGCCGGAGGAATGAGGAGAGGAAGCGCAGCAGTACTAAGAACTGCTCGTTTTGTCTCCTTCCCGAAGAAGATCGACCTGCTGCCATAGATGAGGAGGATCTAGGCCTCAAATCCCCATCCTGTGACAGAGCAACATGTTGGTGTGCAGGGGAGAGGCGAGTTACCGACGGACCGCGCGACGCTCGTCGTCCTTGTCTCCGTCCCCGCCGTCCTTTCTCTAGCTGCCTTTCCTGGTCTACGCCGCCACGCCCACCTAGGACGGCGGCGGCTTGACCGTTGAGGAGCACGCGGATCTCCTCGGCGCACGCAATGTACGCCAGGAGTGGAGGAGCTTGGCGGCGGCTCTCCTCGGTGCATGTGATGTACTCCAGGAGATTCGGACGGATCCTCTCCGGGCAGCGATGGCGTCGCGCAAGCGACCCCAAAAAGAAAGGGGATTAAGAGTCTGACCACCCGCAATTAATTCGATTAGAAGAGGGAGTACTTGATTAGAGGAGGGAGTACGTGATTAATTGAAAACGAGAGATCTGACCGATGAGGCGGCGGCGGCGGGAGATGAGGACGAGGAATCGAGCGGGGGAGGAGGCGGCTTGGGGGAGTCGGAGGAGGCTTGGGGGACGACGGGGGCCTTGGAATTGGCGGCGTCGGCGAGCGCGGGCCAGTGGTCGGCGTCCATGACGACGGGCGGCGGGGGCGGCGCGTCGGCCGGGGCGAAGCCGTTGGCGGTGGCGGGGTGCTGCTTCCAGGCGGAGCGCTTGGCCGGGGAGGCGGGCGGGGCCGGGGCGTGGGGCGCCGGATCGGGCGTCACGGGACCCGGGTCCATCGCTGCTGCGGTGGGGTGGAGGCGATGACGATAGCGGCGGCGGCGGCGGGAGGGTCCAGTCTGTGATGTGAGGAAAACGATTCAGGATATGGGAAGGGACTGCGGGTTGTTTTCAAGATTTGTGAGGGACTAAATTGCAAAACGATCCCGACGTACCACCGCTTTCGTCCGTCTCCGGAAGAAGACAGGACACTGCGTTCTTTTATAGTAGAGATTCCTGCGGCATGATCTAATGGTTCTAACTTCTAATTATCCCGTGTACACTTTTCTGGGTGGACGTAAAGAAGTTTGAGTTCGCTCCTTTATTAGTAGTGGAGATGCACGTTTGAAGTATGCATCTTTTAATTTGAAACTTCAACGACATTTCAGAAAAGGAAAATAAAAGGTATAAAAAACCTATGCTCTGGTAAAACCTCAAGGTTTTGCAAGCTGCAAAGCTTTCCCATCGGCAAAAGTAACGCAACTCACAAAGCTTCTGCCAATGTTTCTAAAGACCGCAAATCCACAACTCCCCAGATCAGAATAAAAAGAGAGGAGAAAATTCTGAACAATCATCTGAAGGGCGAGAGCAGTACTTGAACATTGATGCTTAACCAACAGTTGGGTTCAGTACATAGTTAGTACATAATTTACACACGCAAACACAACACAGGAGCACTAGGTTCAGCCAAGGCTCCCACCTATGCGAACTGATCTTACTTCCCAAGTATACAGGTGCATATAAACATGGCTGCGGATAGCAATCCTTCTAGAGTTCCAAGAATGATGAGGAGATTCCCTCGCTGAAATCAATCAGGGCCTGTATCTTATCTTCAACTAAAGGCATCAATTCATCAGTTATGTACACAAACGCCTCAAACAGAACATCGCTGTGCTCAGCAATGTTCTGTCGTAGGGATCTTCGGCGGTGAAGTTAAGAGAAACGTGGAAAGAACGGTGGCTATAGGTTTTCCGGTGACTGACGGTCTTTTGCTCTGCTCCCGGACAGAAGCCTCTCCTTGATTGCTTTAAAAGACTGGAGCTCCTCAAGTGCATCAGAGGTCCTACGAGACATGGCAGAGCTGGTCAAGGCTGCTGCGTTAGACTCGGACCCTGACTGAGATGGATAGCTAGAATCTCGCAGCGGGCGTGCAGCTCTCAGCAAATGAACCAGAGAGCCGACTGTTGCATCTTGTGATTTATGGGATGACGAGCCTGCCTGATCTCCAGCTTCCTTTCCGTCACTGCTCCTGTATGGATAGGCTTGCATTAGGTGAATCAGAGAAAACAGGTATACCAAAGATATGGAAGTGAAAATCTGAAACGTTTCTTAATGAGGCAAATATCTGATGGCAGAGAGGAGCCCTGCATGCTGCATAGAGTTCCTTCAAGAATTTGCCACTACATAACCATATAACAACCAAAAGAACAATAATAACTAATAAGCGTAAAAAACATCTACGTAAAGTTGGATAATATATGAGGCTGTCCCGGTGGACCGTGGGCTATACCACACCTAGATCTATCGTCAATTCATGCTTTGAGATTAGCGTGGTCTCGCCATTTTCATTGTAGCACACCACACCTTAAAAAGCAACTCTAGTGTCGAAATGTCTACAACAAAGGTCAATCAGGTCTAGATTCGACTATCGGCTAATCCTTAATTCATTTTCAACGCCTAACATACACATAAAGGGATTTGTACATGCAAAATATGAATAAGTTCATCAGCAGAGAGTACAATGATGCATAGTGAAGAGACAAAAAGTATGTGTGTCTCAAAACACGATGGGTGGTACACAATTGGGGTATAGCCCACACGGGGTAAGAAATCCACACTCATGTAACATTATAGCCCCATCCATGGAATATAGCATGATAATACCCATTCTTAATTTTCTAAGGCATATAACTTTTTCCATCTTGTTTTCCTAATGTAAGGCAGGCATGCATGCATATAAGTATATAACTTTCCTTCTTTACCATATAATACATGTCATCTCCCTCAAGCACTTGTAAGTAGTAACTCACCATCTAGTATTTGTCCTATTTCCAAAGTATGGATATGATGATCATTTTCTCTTCTCTTCTCTTCTCTTTCTCTTGGTTTTATACCGCCTAAATTTTGTGCCGCACTCAAAATAAGCCTTAAAATGTATGCACTAGAAAACGTGAAGGGACTTCATACCAGTTTCCTAAAATTATCTAAAAGAGATGAACAATAAGGCAACTTTACAACTTACTAGAAATGAAGTATGCCAATATGATCATAACACTAGAAATCTGGACCATAATAGACTCGTGAAATCAAAATTAGCTCTGCAATATCAGCAAAAGAAAAAAAAATGATGAACTTCACATTAGTGTGAACACCGTGGGCAGCCTTTCAGCCATAAGGAAATTCAGGTCCGATTTATAGTGGGCTTTAACAAACAGGGTGGCTCTACTATAAACCCTTTTATCCCTCAAATGAATCTAGAGAACTTGTGTATATCACTGCTATACATCAGAATGATTTTTATACTACTGGAATGGTTCCAATTTTTTCTATGCACGTCCAGCAGCGCTGTTTTTCTCAAAAACATTCTATACCACTACCGTGATAGAGTGGAAGTATTCTCCATTAAGAATTTACAAATGACCAAGGGTAACCCTATGTAATTATTATCACATATCCGTATTTTCCCTAATTGGTCAAAAATCCCAAACTGAGTAAAATTCCTAGCCGCAGCACCTCGCAGGTGACATGGTTGGTGTGGTTTTTGGTATTTTAACCATATGAGGATTGAGGAGATAAATATATATACCGGTAACTGCATAGTGGTACCTTGGTCATTTCTACAATTTTAACTGACAATACGCACTCTATGACAGTAGTGCTGTAGAAAGATCAAACAAGATTTTGTACTGTCAGAGACAGTAACCTTTGCAATGACATACAAATAACTATCTTCATCTGCATTGAATGCCTGCTCCCGCTCGTGTGATGAGTATTATATGGTGGAAAGTGATTGTGAAGTACATTAAAACTAACAGCTGTACCATAGTAAACTTGTTTAACCAAAATATATCAGGAAATAATTAAATGTCACAGGAGTTCCAGTTAAACTGAAACCAGTGTTTACACATTTCTTTTACTAAGTATACTCAGGTTGAAACAGTGGTAATGAACTAATGATTTTTTTTTTGCAATACTTTTATACTTTACGAAGTCAGATGTACCTAATATTCACAGGAAGCATAATAGGTTATGAGATAGCTATTATTCTACCACGTACATGGCCAGGTAGCATAAAGGCTAAAGTAGGAAATCTTTTTTCAGCTACCAGTCAAGTTCAAACAGAACTTTGCACTTTTAACAGCTCTGAACTCTAACAACAATTTCCTTCATTCTATTGCATACTACTACATACCCCCTTTGTTCACAATTACATAGCGTCCTAGTTTTGCATGATCCAACTTTGACCATCGTATTGACCAATAATACATAAGAAAAAATCATAAAAATTAAAAAATATACCACTGGAAATTTTATTAAAATACGAATTCAATGGTCCAACTTTTACAGCACATAACTCATGTGTTTTGCCCAAATGATAGTCAAAAGTTGAACCTCGAAAACGCATGATTGTGGACAGACGCAGTAGTAACTTATAAAAGTTGGTAACTACGCAAAATTTGCTCATGGCCAGTATCATTAAATCATTACAGTGTCCATAGTAGAAAACTATAGGTTGAGACATCTCTGTTTGCAACACGGAATTGCTTATATTCATCATTTTAGAGCTATTGAAAGTGTTAATTCAAGTTTGCTCATGCCATGGTCTTCAAACACAGAAAAATGACAAATGGTTTACTCATGTGGTCTTTAAATCCCCAGACCACAGTAACTACTTTCACCATGTACACAATTTTGACAAAACACACAATGTGTCTACGTTAAAAGAATGCAAGCTCCAACAATAAAATATTATAAGAAAAAAGATATCCTCTGTCACTATTTAGCAACTAAAAATCTAGAATGTTGACTAACTGTATTTTATTCCACTGTAATTCCTACTACTATTAAAGAGGACTTCTGCATACCAAATGAAATTCTGGAGCTCTCCATGGATAAGATGTGAGTTTTATATCAGCCAAATGTTCCATATGTCATTTCTGGGCGTGAGCACGATGCAGTGCATGCCATCCAATGCACCTCTCTTTTTCAATCAGCCTATGTAACAGGCGCTAGATTAGGGACTTTTGGATGTCACGTGCTGCGCCTACGACGTGAACGTCACGATATAGGTGTATTCTAAGATATATCTTTTACTAAAAATCAGTCATTTCTACTTGTGTTAATTTGTGAAAACAAGAGAAAACTGATCTGAAAAAAATAAGCTACTCGAGATATTTAGACATACCCAGGTCGGGAGATTGGCGGATCGACATCATCGACAGCAAAAGGATAATCTGCCTCATCTAGATCATCTTGCCGAGGTGAATCACAAGAGGAGAGTGCAGAGAATCTTCCAGATTCATCCCTACTGTCCTTGCCCTGTATATGGGGCAGCCAAACAATATCAGGGCATATAAAGTTAACATGATACTACGTGTCAGCCCTCATAAATGGCGCAAGGGTGTTTCAATAAATAAGATTTCATGAGCTAACTCAAAGGTCAACCTAATTCCCTCAAACATGACACAAAATAAAAATACAATGCCAAATAAATATTCTACAACAAAAGTTACTTTCGAAGTTCACAACTATTTTATGATTGAAAAAATTTCATTTTCAGTAAAAACATATTTCAGTGTGAACATAATAGCTTTAAAGAGGAATCAATCTTTAGGATCTAAATACAACAACAACAACAACAACAACAACAAAGCCTTTTTTCCCAAACAAGTTGGGGTAGGCTAGAGTTGAAACCCATAAGATCTCGAAACCAGGTCATGGTTCTGGCACATGGATAGCTAACTTCCACGCAGCCCTATCCATGGCTAGTTCTTTGGTGATATTCCAATCCTTCAGATCTCTCTTAACAGACTCCTCCCATGTCAAGTTTGGCCTACCACGACCCCTCTTAACATTCTCATCCCGCTTTATCCGTCCGGTATGCAATGGCGCTTCCGGAGGCCTACGTTCTATATGACCAAACCATCTTAGACGGTGTTGGACAACCTTCTCTTCAATTGGTGGTACCCCAACTCTCTCACTTATATCATCATTCCTAACCCGGTCCTTTCTTGTGTGGCCACATATCCATCTCAACATGCGCAGCTCAAAGGTCAACCTAATTCCCTCAAACATGACACAAAATAAAAATACAATGCCAAATAAATATTCTACAACAAAAGTTACTTTCGAAGTTCACAACTATTTTATGATTGAAAAAATTTCATTTTCAGTAAAAACTTATTTCAGTGTGAACATAATAGCTTTAAAGAGGAATCAATCTTTAGGATCTAAATACAACAACAACAACAACAACAAAGCCTTTTTTCCCAAACAAGTTGGGGTAGGCTAGAGTTGAAACCCATAAGATCTCGAAACCAGGTCATGGTTCTGGCACATGGATAGCTAACTTCCACGCAGCCCTATCCATGGCTAGTTCTTTGGTGATATTCTAATCCTTCAGATCTCTCTTAACAGACTCCTCCCATGTCAAGTTTGGCCTACCACGACCCCTCTTAACATTCTCATCCCGCTTTATCCGCCCGGTATGCAATGGCGCTTCCGGAGGCCTACGTTCTATATGACCAAACCATCTTAGACGGTGTTGGACAACCTTCTCTTCAATTGGTGCTACCCCAACTCTCTCACGTATATCATCATTCCTAACCCGGTCCTTTCTTGTGTGGCCACATATCCATCTCAACATGCGCATCTCCGCTACACCTAACTATTGGATATGTCGTCTCTTGGTCGGCCAACATTCTGCGCCATACAACATCGCAGGTCGAATCGCCGTCCTATAGAACTTGCCTTTTAGCTTTTGTGGCACTTTCCTATCACAGAGGACGCCAGAAGCTTGGCGCCACTTCATCCAACCAGATTTGATTCGATGACTCACATCTTCATCGATATCACCATCCTTCTGGAGCATAGACCCCAAATATCGGAAGGTGTCTTTCTCAGGTACCACCTGTCCATCAAGCCTAACCTCTTCCTCCTCGTGCCTAGTAGTACTGAAACTGCACCTCATGTACTCAGTTTTAGTTCTACTAAGCCTAAAACCTTTCGATTCTAGAGTCCGCCTCCACAGCTCTAACTTTCTATTAACCCCCGCCCGACTATCGTCAATTAGCACCACATCATCCGCAAAGAGCATACACCATGGGATATCTCCTTGTATATCCCCTGTGACATCATCCATCACCAAAGTAAAGAGATAAGGGCTCAAAGCTGACCCCTGGTGCAGTCCTATTTTAATTGGAAAGTCATCGGTGTCGCCATCACTTGTTCGAACACTTGTCACAACATTATCATACATATCCTTAATGAGGGTAATGTACTTTGTTGGGACTTTGTGTTTCTCCAAGGCCCACCACATGACATTCCGTGGTATCTTATCATACGCCTTCTCCAAATCAATGAACACCATATGAAGATCCTTCTTCTTCTCCCTGTATCTCTCCATAAGTTGTCGTACCAAGAAGATGGCTTCCATGGTAGACCTCCCAGGCATGAAACCAAATTGATTTTTGGTCACGCTTGTCAATCTTCTTAAACGGTGCTCAATGACTCTCCCATAGATTCATTGTATGGCTCATCAACTTGATTCCACGGTAATTAGTGCAACTTTGAACATCCCCCTTGTTCTTGAAGATTGGCACTAATGTACTCCGCCTCCATTCTTCGGGCATCTTGTTTGACCGAAAAATGAGGTTGAAAAGTTTAGTTAGCCATACTATCGCTATGTCTCCAAGGCCTCTCCACACCTCGATGGGGATACCATCAGGGCCCATTGCCTTGCCTCCTTTCATCTTCTTCAAAGTCTCTCTAACCTCAGCCTCCTGGATACGCCGCACAAAGCGTCGGCTGGTATCATCGAAGGAATCGTCTAGCTCAATGGTAGAGCTCTCATTCTCTCCATTGAGCAGGTCGTCGAAGTACTCTCGCCATCTACGCTTGATCTCTTTGTCCTTCACAAGGAGTTGATCCGCTCTGTCCTTTATGCATTTTACTTGGTTGACATCACTCGTCTTCCTTTCTCTCGTCTTCGCCATCTTATAGATGTCTCTTTCGCCTTCCTTCGTGTTTAGACGCTGGTAGAGGTCCTCATACGCCCGACCCCTTGCCTCACTCACCGCTCGCTTTGCGGCCTTCTTTGCCCCCATGTATATCTCCATGTTGGTTGCGCTCCTGTCCAGTATAGACGTCTGAAACAGTCCTTCTTCTCCTTAATAGCCTTCTGGACCTCAACATTCCACCACCAGGTATCCTTAGCATCCCTTCTACTTCCCCTGGTCACCCCAAACTCCTCTGATGCAATCTTCCGAATGCAAGTCGTCATCCTTATCCACATACTGTTTGCATCGCCTCCTTCCTCCCAAGGGCCCTCCTTAAAAACCCTCTCCTTAAAAGCTTGAGCTGCCTCTCCCTTTAATTTCCACCACTTTGTTCTAGCAACTTTTGGGCGCTTATCCCGCTGGACAATCAAAAAACGGAAGTCAGCCACCACCAGCTTATGTTGATGGACAACACTCTCTCCAGGTATCGCTTTACAATCAAGGCAAGCGCGTCTATCTTCTCTTCGAGAGAGGACAAAATCAATCTGGCTAGAGTGTTGGCCACTACTGAAAGTCACTAGGTGGGATTCTCTCTTTCTAAAGAGGGTGTTAGCTACGACCATGTCGTAGGCTAGGGCGAAGCTTAAGACATCCTCCCCTTCTTGGTTCCTGATGCCATAGCCAAAGCCCCCATGCACCCCTTCAAAACCTGTGTTAGATGTACCCACATGGCCATTGAGGTCTCCTCCTATGAAGAGCTTCTCACCAGTAGGTACTCTCCTAACCAAGTCCTCGAGACCTTCCCAGAACTCTCTCTTGGTGCTCTCGTTGTGGCCTACTTGCGGGGCATACGCGCTGATAACATTGAGAACTAAGTCCCCAACAACTAGCTTGACTAGGATAATCCGGTCTCCTTGCCTCTTGACGTCCACTACTCCATCCTTGAGGCTCTTGTTGATCAAGATGCCTACCCCATTTTTGTTTGAGGTTGTCCCCGTGTACCACAGCTTAAAGCCGGTATCCTCCACCTCCTTCTCCTTCTGTCCCTTCCATTTGGTCTCTTGGACGCATAGGACATCAACACGCCTCCTTATCGCCGTATCAACTAACTCCCGTAACTTGCCCGTCAGGGACCCTACGTTCCAGCTACCTAAGCGGATCCTCCTAGGCTCAGCTAACTTCCTTACCCTCCGCACTCGTCGAGTCAAATGCGAAGACCCTTGCTCATTTTTCACTACACCCGGGCGTCGATGCAGCGCGCCACTAAGGATGCGACGACCCGATCCTTGCTCACTTATCACCGTATCCAGATCAAGATACGGCGCGCCACCAAGGGGGTGGCGGCCCGGCCCTTGCCCATTTGACACCACACCCGGGTTCCGATATGGCGCGTCGCTAAGAGGGTTACGCCCCAACGAGGTTCTTTTGGGTTTCATCTCCATAAGAGTGGCTGGGTTTTTTTCCGTTGGCTTGCCAAGCCTATCACAACCCTCCTCCTTTATCCGGGCTTGGGACCGGCTATGTTGAGACAACATAGGCGGAGTTTTAGGATCTAAATACCCTCTTAAATAAATGCTACATGAAATTTTACTGACAACAGTAATTGTCCGGTCCGGCATCATCACAATCTAGGCAGTCCCTTCTATGTCAGACATGGGTAAGTGGCTAAGTGGTATTCTGCAGCAAATCACAGAGACTAAATTTTGGTTCCACATAAAACTGGGGTATGAACACCTAATTCTGTGCTTAGCTTCCCGTTCAAGAAACTTCTTTTGCTACGGTATTGATGAAACTTGGTCTACTAGGTTGTATGAGGGAGAGTACAACCAATTACAAGGCTGATTGCTCCATACGGGTACCAGTTACCTGGATTCAATTTGTACATGCTACTTTGTAACTCCTGTGAAATTTAGATAATCAATCGTTGAAGCTTGTCTAAACCCGCGGCAGTGCACTAAACAATCAAATTAAATTTAAAATTTCCTTACACCCTTAGTATTGTTAGTCCGCTAGATGTATTTCTCCACGAGACTAGCAAACAAATTTTTTAAAGTTAACAGTTGCTACCAATTTAGCAGAGAAACTGAAGAAAAAAATAGTCTACTTCTAATATACTTGATCAACAGTCTGAATATTTCTCCAATACAGAAAAAGGCAATCTTAAACCTAAAACCATAAACACAGTTACTTAAACTAACATCAATTTAGCAAGTGCCAAAGCCATGATTTATGAATCACCTTGGGTCCCGGTGACAAGCTCCCATATGGATCCCCCATCCGAAGTGCTGCCCTCCCGAATGACGACCGGCTGATATCTGATGGGGACTCTTGTGAACCTGCTGACCCCTTGTCTCCTCTCCTGGGAGATGGCGGTGGTAGCATTGGGTCCAGCATGTTCTGACGGTGCACGGGGCTTCTTCTCTCACCGGGTATGGTCACCGGCAAAGACTCTCCCCTCCCCTCAGAGGGGACTGCAGGTACCCACCGGGAAAGTTGGGGGGCGATGGTGTTGGTGAAGCATGATACAATGGCGGAGGAGAAAATCTCGTTTGCTGCGTCGGGGCGTGAGGCCAGAGCGCAGGCTGCGCCCAGCTGTGCGGGCGCTGATGCTGCTGCTGATAGGACTGTGGGAAGGCCGAGCCGGTGGCTTCCGTGAGCGAAGAAGGGAAGGCACGCATGGGCTCAGCTGCTGGGCTGACCGCGTAGTTGGGAATCAACATGGAGGGCGAGAGGGATGAAATCTCAAGTTTGAAACTGGCGAGGCTGGAGAGGTACTGGACGGAGACGACGAGACGGCCGGGCTGCGTGTCGACGGGGACGAAGCGGTGGGAGCGCATGGCAGCCTCCTCGTCGCGCGAGAAAGGCACGGCGAAGGAGCCGACGCGGTAGCCCATCTCGTAGTTGTACGACTCGCTGGCACGGCGGAGGACATGGAAGACGCGGTATGCCGGGAGCAGACGGAGCGTGGCGTACACCGCCCTCAGCAGGGTCATGCACCGCTTGTACGCCCGGTTCACGGCCATCCCCTCGCCCGCCGCCGCGGCGTCCGTCCAGGGCTCGCACGCGACCGTCCACCTCTCCACGACCTCCCCGCCCGCTCCCCCGCTGCCGGCGGGGGCCAGGTGGATGTCCACGACGAGCGGCTCCCCAGGGGGCGGCGCCTCCAGGCGCTCGGCCGAAGGGGGCGGTGGCGGGTCGTGGAGCGGGAGGTGGAACCACCTGTCGCGCCGGCGGAACGACGCCGACGCGGCCGCCGGCGCGGCGAGCGGCCGCGGCGAGCGAACGGCGAGGACAGCGTGGAGCACCTTCAGGTGGAACTGTTCCGTCATCAGCTCCGCGCCCGCGCGCCCGCCGCCCCCGGAGTCCGACATGCTGGACATTGCCGCCGCCGCGCCGGCTCCTCCTCGTCGCGGCTGCTCAAGCTGTCGTCCCCTCCCAAGCTGCACGGCATGGCTGGCGCTGGCAGCAGTGGTAAGACTGCATAAATCCGATCTGCGGCGATCCAAATCGGGATGGACAGATCTGCACGCTAATGGGAAGAGCTGAAGAGGGGAAGAGAGGTTGGAGTTGCAGATTTGGATGCCGGTGGGGAGTTGAGTTGAGTCGGGGTTGTTTATCTGTGTATTTTTCGCCAAATCTGGCTGTTTTGCTGAACTAATAACATATCTGGCCGATCCCCGAAACTAATTGCAAATCTGGCCCCTGAGTCAGCGCCAACGCAAATGACGTCGACCTTGTGCAGTTCGGCGCCAGCAAAAAATTCAGCCGACCCCAGCAGGCATCAGAATGCAGATTTTGGATGGCGCCGAACTGCACAAGTTCGGCTCCATTTACGTTGGCGCCGATCTCAGGGGACAGATTTACAATTAGTTTCCGCGAGCGGCCAGATACGTTATTAGTTCGGCAAAGGGGCCAAATTTAACGAAAAATACTTTATCTGTGAGGATGAAGAAGGATCGCTGGTTTCGTTCGTTTTTTGGGTTACTGGGTCGCTGTACGTTGGTGTCGTCATCATGGGATTATTATGGCCGCGACGACAAAACTAAGTTAAATTTGGTTGTTAAGCTACTGTCATTAGGAATTAGCCCTCTTTTTCATTCACTTAGCTGAGTTATTATGATGGAAGACTAATTTAATTTCTCTCTTGGATGAGGATCACAGCGAGGATTCCGGGTCAAGGAACATAGACATGAAGAAGATGTGTGTGCGTGTCAATTATTCTCTCCACGCCTCTTTGTTTATGGATTTCTGCTAGGAATCCTTGAAGAGGTGCCACCGCATTTTAAAAAAATATGATGAATTGGCATTTTGATCTTGTTTTCTTTCTGTATTTCTAAAGAAAATACTCCTATATAATTTATTTGGTGTTCACATGCAAGGAGGAACCAATTCTTTAAAAGGATGTCCGATTGTGACAACAAGGGGATGTGTCTTTTCTCAATCCCGCTGGAAAGATGAGACGTGGATTAGTATGATATTTTATTTGTGGCCTATGTTGCCTTGTGTAGTTGTGTGTCGTGTTTGTCATATCTAAAGATGTAATTATCTAGGGGAAGTGTTTTGTTTGGCAAAAGTAAACTGTGGGTAGAAGATGTTCACCCGATGTGAAAGGCTCCTTTTCGTATTCATGCAACTTTTTTTCTTTGCGTCCATCACCATTTCAGAAGTGACACATGCATGATTCTCTATTTCTACGTATGGCCCTGATTCGGTTAATGGGTTTATGCAATAGTTCAAATAGTATTGAGTACGTAGAACGAGTAACAGTTTACTGGTTCAAACAGATTGAGATGTTTTTTTGCGGCATTGAACGAGTAATGGTGGACTATATGTAGATAAAATGAGACATCCTATATTAAAACAGCACCAGCAGTCTGGGGATGCTTCCTAAATTCGTTGTATACTCTTAATCTCCTGCGATTCGTGGAGGATTGGTTCAGAGCAGCTCAAGTAATTTAAGTTGCTTCAGTGACACGATATTTCAAATTGTTGTGAAATATTTTAAAAGTAAGTATACGCGTGAACTAGAAGAAAACCCATTTTTAAACAAAAACTACAGGGAACCCCGACAATATAATTACTTCGAAAATGGAAGATTTTATGTAATAATATGGCCTCATGAGTAATACTATAAGCCTATCCATAATCTACATTCGAGCAATCTACTAACTCTTACTTGTTTGAATTTCTCATACATGTGGGTAATATAAAAAGGAAATTAACTCCACTTGGCCTGAAAAAACACTAGTAGAAAAAGGACTTTTCGTCCGGAGTACTGTTTGCCATTAGCCCCGGTTCAGGCAAAAACCGGGACCAGTGCCTGGCACTGGTCCCGGTTCGAGCTGCCAGGGCCCCGTGGGGCATTGGTCCCGGTTCGGTTGGGGGCATTGGTCCCGGTTCATGCCAAGAACCGGGACCAAAGCTCCAGAGCCGGACCACGTGGCATGCCGCGGAGCTTTGGTCCCGGTTCGTGCCAAGAACCGGGACCAATACCCCTCCCCTGCCTATATATTGTTGCCCCCACCCCCTCTCTCCTCTGTTTTTTTTTCCTGGATTGGTGGGAAGTGGGGGTGCTAGTTTTTTTTCTCTTTGCCACGCACAAGATGTGTTCGATGAAATGCCCGACCCGCACCGAGGTTAGCAACTTTATCCTTTTCGTCTGTAATTGATACAGAAATATTGCACGTGTCGATGTACGGTGGTCATTTCACTATTCAAGATGTTATTGTAATGGTATTTGATAAACTTAATTATATATATGATGCAGATGGATGCACGGATGCGATGGATGTACGGCGAACGACGCAGTTCCGAGTTTATTGCAGGCCTGCATAAATTTCTCGATGTGGCTGAGGCAAACAAAGTGAATAATTTTATGCCTTGTCCATGTGAGAAGTGTCGGAACGTCAGGGAGTACTCTGACCCGAGAACCATTCAAGACCACGTGATTCGGAAAGGTTTCATGCCCAGCTATAATTGTTGGACCAAGCACGGAGAAAGAGGGGTTACGATGGAAGACAATGAAGAAGAGGAGGATGATGACAACTATCCTATGTTCCCTGAGGAATGCGGTGATACTGTTATGGAAGACGTTGAAGAAGAAAGAGGTGAACATCGGGCATCAGATGAGCCCGCTGATGGTCTTGGTGGGGTCATTTCTGATGCAAAGCGAGAATGCGATACAGAAAAGGAGAAGCTAAAGTTGGAGGCCATGCTTGAGGATCACAAAAAGTTGCTGTACCCAAACTGCGAAGATGGCAGCACAAAGCTCGGTACCACACTGGAACTGCTGAAATGGAAGGCAGAGACTGGTTGTTCTGACAAGGGATTTGAGAAGTTACTGAAAATAATGAAGCCGAAGCTTCCAAAGGATAACGAATTGCCCGAGACTACATACGAAGCAAAGAAGGCTATCTGCCCTCTAGGATTAGATGTGCAGAAGATACATGCATGCATTAATGACTGCATCCTGTACCGCGGTGAGTACGAGAACATGGATAAATGCCCGGTATGCAATGCACTGCGGTACAAGATAAGACAAGATGACCCTGGTGATGTTGAGGGCGATGACGAGCCCCCCCGGAAGAGGGTTCCTGCTAAGGTGATGTGGTATGCTCCTATAATACCACGGTTGAAACGTCTGTTCAGAAACAAAGAGCATGCCAGGTTGTTGCGATGGCACAAAGAAGAGCGTAAGAAAGACGGGAAGTTGAGACACCCCGCCGATGGGTCCCAGTGGAGAAAAATCGACAGAGAGTTCCCGACATTTTCAGATGACGCAAGGAACTTAAGATTTGGTCTAAGTACAGATGGCTTTAATCCTTTTGGGGAGCAGAGCTCCAGTCATAGCACTTGGCCCGTGACTCTATGTATCTACAACCTTCCTCCTTGGTTGTGCATGAAGCGGAAGTTCATTATGATGCCAGTGCTCATCCAAGGCCCGAAGCAACCCGGCAACGACATTGATGTGTACCTACGGCCATTAGTTGATGAACTTTTGCAGTTGTGGTCCGAACCAGGTGTACGTGTGTGGGATGAGCACAAACAACAGGAATTTGACCTACGAGCGTTGCTGTTCGTAACCATCAATGATTGGCCTGCTCTTAGTAACATTTCAGGACAGTCAAACAAGGGATACAATGCATGCACGCACTGTTTAGATAAGACTGAAAGTATACATTTGGGAAACAAGAATGTGTACCTGGGGCATCGTCGATTTCTTCCGAACGGTCATGCCGTAAGAAAGCCCGGCAAGCATTTCAACGGTGAGGCAGATCGCCGGAAGAAGCCTAACCTCCCTGATGGTGATGTTATATATGACATGGTCAAGGATTTAGAAGTAATCTTTGGAAAGGGTCCTGGCAGTCTATCTGTTCCGAATGACGCTGACAACCACGTACCCATATGGAAGAAGTGCTCTATATTCTGGGAGCTACCCTATTGGAAAGTCCTAGAGGTCCGGTCTTCAATCGACGTGATGCACGTGACGAAGAATCTTTGCGTGAACCTGCTAGGCTTCCTGGGCGTGTATGGGAAGACAAAAGATACACCGGAAGCACGGGCAGACCAGCAACGTATGAAAGACCCATACAACAAGCAGACGGATAAAGGGCGTCAATACTTAAGCAGATACGCTCTTACCAAAGCAGAGAAGGAAATCTTTTTTGAATGCCTGAGCAGTATCAAGGTCCCGGCTGGCTTCTCGTCAAATATAAAGGGAATAATAAATATGGCAAAGAAAAAATTCCAGAACCTGAAGTCTCATGATTGCCACGTGATTATGACGCAGTTGCTTCCGGTTGCATTGAGGGGGCTTCTACCGGAAAATGTTCGAGTACCCATTGTGAAGCTATGTGCATTCCTCAATGCAATATCTCAGAAGGTCATCGATCCAGTAACTCTACCAAGTTTACAGAAGGCTGTGGTCCAATGTCTTGTCAGCTTCGAGTTGGTGTTCCCCCCATCATTCTTCAATATTATGACGCATCTCCTGGTTCACCTACGCGACGAGATTGCCATTCTCGGTCCTGTATTTCTACACAATATGTTCCCCTTCGAGAGGTTCATGGGAGTCTTGAAGAAATATGTTCATAACCGTGCTAGGCCAGAAGGAAGCATCTCAAGGGGCTATGGAACAGAAGAGGTCATTGAGTTCTGTGTTGACTTTATTCCTGACCTTAAGCCGATTGGTGTTCCTGAATCGCGGCATGAGGGGAGACTGAGTGGAAAAGGCACGCTAGGAAAGAAAGCACTGATATGTAGGGACGGGCATTCTTTAACTCAAGCACACTACACAGTTCTACAAAGTTCCACCTTCGTGGCTCCGTATATCGAGGAACACAAGAATTATGTACGCTCCAAGAACCCGGGGAAGGATGACTCCTGGATTAAAGAAAAACACATGGAGACCTTCGGCAGTTGGTTGCGATTACAGCTCATGAATGACACCACTGTCGGAGATCAGCTCTACTTGTTGGCCGCGTCACCATCTTCGACTGTATTGAATTTCCAAGGGTACGAGATAAATGGGAATACATTTTACACGATCGCCCAAGATAAAAAGAGCACCAACCAGAACAGTGGTGTCCGCTTTGATGCAACAAACGACGATGGGCAAAAGGACACATACTATGGTCGCATAGAGGAGATATGGGAACTTGACTATGGACCTACTTTTAAGGTCCCTTTGTTTCGGTGCAGTTGGGTCAACATGAATGGAGAAGGGATAAAGGTAGACCAGCTGTACGGGATGACAACAGTGGATCTCAAGAATCTTGGTTGTTACAAGAACGAACCATTCGTCCTAGCCAATGATGTGGCTCAGGTTTTCTATGTGAAGGACATGTCCTCCAGACCGAAAAAAAGAAAAAACAAGCAAACGAATACATCAGACGATGAGCCAAAGCGTCACGTAGTTCTTTCAGGGAAAAGAAACATCGTGGGAGTCGAGGACAAGACAGACATGTCAGCAGATTATGATAAGTTTGATGAAATTCCGCCCTTCACAGTGAGAACTGACCCAAGCATCCCGTTAAATAATGAAGATGCTCCATGGTTACGGCTGAAGCGATCATAGGCCAGGGACATACGCGAAGAAGGGTTCATGGCTTTTATGTAAATCAATGTAATGTATTAAACCTTTATGTGATGTGTAGTAATGTATTAAACCTTTATGTGGCTCACGAAGTGGTCGTGATACTGCTGATCCAACAGCTCACAATCCCTCAAAAGAAACACACCCCTGATCCAACGTCTCACAAGCGCTTGAAAGAAACACACGATCCGTGTGCTTCTTTAGTCCCGGTTGGTAACACCAACCGGGTCATGTGGCTCACGAAGTGGTCGTGATACTGCTGATCCAACAGCTCACAATCCCTCAAAAGAAACACACCCCTGATCCAACGGCTCACAAGCGATTGAAAGAAACACACGATCTGTGTGCTTCTTTAGTCCCGGTTGGTAACACCAACCGGGACTAAAGACGGGCTTTGCGGTCACGACACGTGTCCTCCCCCAGCGCTTCCCTGGGCACGTGTCCTCCCCCAGCGCTGCCCTGGAGGTCTTTATATATTGTCGCCGACGGGGTAAACCCTAATCCACCATTCCTAGCCACGAACGCATCGTCTCCACGAGATGGATCCGCCACGCCCGCCGCAACGCCTTCTGGACGAGGTCGAGCGTGCTCGGCAGAGCGCGCTTGGGCGCAACCGCGGGAGTCTATCCCGCCGTATGCCCACGAGCCCGGCGTGGAGAGGAATGCCCAGCTACCGGCCTCCTGCTCCACCAGGTGCCGCCGCACCTCCACCTGGCGCCGCTGCACCTCCACCAGGCGCCGCCGCTCCTCCCGCGGAGGAGGGAGGAGGAGGACGACGACTTCGACTGGAGCGACGACGGGGAAGAAGGTTGTGGGTTGCAGATACAGGAGGCCATGGAAGCCTCCTTCCAGTCTGTCCGCGACTACCCTGTCCAGCGAGCCAAGACTTCCTACCAGCTCAAGGCGAAGGAGGCTTCCGATCTGGATTGGGCGCTGAAAGACTCATCCTCCATGGATCTTGCCCTCCGCCGCAAACGTGCGCGCGAGAACCGGGCGGCCGCCCACGGGGCTGGCTCCTCCCGCCGTTCCCTCTAATCCTACGGCCTTCGAGCCAGCAAGTCCGTTTATGTAGAATAATATTGGTGATGTTGGATCAGGGGTTTGTTTCTTTCAAGCGCTTGTGAGACGTTGTTCTGCATTTACTTCTGCTTACGGATTATTTGTCGAATTTCGACTTACGGATTTAAAGATATGAATTTATCCATATTAAATTGAAAATGACAATAATAATGTAAAATTGATTTTGGATTATTTATACAAATTCAGACACTTTTCACGTTGAAAGTTTTGTCAATTCAAAATATGCAATAAAGTTAATATATTTTTAATTGAAAATGGCAAAATGGTTAATAGTTTGTATAGTTAGAATAATTATTTCAGAAAACAGAAAATGGTTTTGGATTATTTATTCAAATTTAAACACTTTTCATGTTGTAAGTCTTTTCAGATTCAAAACCATTTGAAATTCATATTCAAACACCTAAATAAGAAAAAAAAAGGCGGGAACAACATTTCAGAACTGAAAAGTTCGAAATAATTTTGAAAAAGGACTCTTTGGTCCCGGTTTCTAGAAAGAACCGGGACCAAAGAGTCCATGGATGCGCGCCGCGATCTGGCATTAAATGACCCACTCTTTGGTCCCGGTTGCTGGAAAGAACCGGGACCAAAGGATCACTGGTCCCGGTTCTTGCCAGCAACCGGGACCAAAGACCCCTGCTATTTAACTGCTCACGCTCTTTCTTCTTCCCCATTCACGCAAATCGACTAAGGACCGGAGGCGCGACGCAGAGCGAAACGACGCCGGCAGGCTGCCCGACGCCCGCGCCGCCCCACGCCGCGCCCCGCCGCCGCCGTCGACGTCCGCCGCGCTCTGGACGGCCGCGCCACCTCCTCCACACGCGCCACCTCTCCTCTAGGGGTGAAAACGGAGCGGATATGGTCGAATAGTAGTGAAACCATGTCCGTAACCATATTTTTTCCAGATACGGAGTCGGAGCGGATAGCGGCCGGATACGAATACGGAATCGGATCCTGCCGGTTACGAATATGGATCGAATATGGGGCGAATATGGTTCGGTTGCGGATAAACATTTTGTCGGATGTATTTTTCAAGATAGGACTGACATATAGAGAATATTATGAATCAACTTACTCCACATTAACTTTATGTATTGTGTAATTCTAAGACAAAGAATTTTGTAATAACTCATACTTTCATTTCAAGTGGCTACTTAGTTTTGCCTTGAATGGGCTAAGGGTGCCTCAAAAGAATGTGATTCACAAACATGGTAAGGCCTTGACAAGATTTTTATGGAGTTGTGTGAGTAATTAAGTTATATCTTGCCCAAACCTCGGTCACCTGAGGTTTGAGGTATTATTTGCCGGATATTGCAGCGGATACTTGTCGGATATAACCGTGAAATATGGTATATCTTCGGATACGGACGGATATTAGTAAAACCACATTCTTTTCCGTATCCGTGGATTACTATCCGTATCCGTGACCGTATCCGTCAACTATCCGACCGAATCCGTATTTGCCTTTCGTGAGCCTCCGGTCGGTCGGTCGGTCGGAAATAATCCGTACCGTTTTCACCCCTACTCTCCTCCACGGCCGCGCCCCCCGCTCGCGCCCTCCACGGCCGCCCCCACGCCGTCGACGCCGCCCCCGACGCCGCGCCGCCGCTGCCCGTGGCCGTCCTCGCCGCGCCCGGCCGTGGCCTCCTCCCTTCTCCGGTCGAAGCGCCGCCGACGCCGCCACCCGCGCCCGCGCCACCCGCCTCGAGCCGGACGCCGCCGCCGTCTCCTGCGCACCCGACGCCGCCGCGCCACCGTCTCCTACGCCACCCGATCGACGTCTCCTGTTGTTAGCAAAATGTATAAGTCCATACTAGCAAAATTAATATTAGTAGTGTTAGTAATATTAGTAATGTTAGCAAATTTTAGCAATTGTTAACATGTTAATATTACTAAAATGTTGTTAGTGATGTAAGATTTTAGTAGTCAATTTTAGTAGTGTGTTAGTATGTTATTAGTCCAATTAGCAAATTTAGCAAATGTTAGCAAATTTTAGTCCAATTAGCAAATGTAGCAAATGTTAGGAAATGTAGTGTTTAGTGTTAGTGTTAGTATAGGAAATTTTAGTGTTAGGAAATAGCATTTTGTATAGGAAATAGCATTTTAGGATTTTAGTGTTAGGAAATGTATAGGAAATAGCATTTTAGGATTTTAGTGTTAGCAAATGTAGCAAATGTTAGGAAATGTAGTGTTTAGTGTTAGTGTTAGTATAGGAAATTTTAGTGTTAGGAAATAGCATTTTGTATAGGAAATAGCATTTTAGGATTTTAGGGTTTACGATACGAGTTTACGGGTTTACGATACGAGTTTACGGGTTTACGATACGAGTTTACGGGTTTACGATACGAGTTTACGGGTTTATGATATTGTAGATGTATCTTGACATATGGAACAAGTTATCCAACTAAAGTTTTGTGCATTGTTCTTAATTTGCAGAAACTATGGAACGAGACGAAGATCAGGAAAATATCCTGCAGGATATAATCCGCGGGCCGGAAGATATTGTCGATGTCACCACGGAGTTTTTGAACAACTCCGGTGAGGGAGATGAGTCTCTCAACCGAAGAGACGGCTGCGGTGAGGTAGAACCCGACGGCCGGGGTGAGGGAGAAGTCAGCGAGGGAGAAGCCGACGAGGGAGAAGCCGAAGGCTCCGGTGGAACATTAAATGTTGCAAACTCTGGCGAGGTGCATATACATATATTAATGAAGCCGAAGATTGTATTAATTAAGTCTCTGATGTCTATATACATATATTAACGCTCTTTCTTCTTTTAGCCCTCCGGATCGAGCAAATCTTCTGTAAGGACAAAACGAGGCCCAGCCAAAAAGTTGGGCGACCAAGAAAGGTACACGATCGAAAGAGTTGCTGAAGACGGCACACCGACTGCTCCCCCTGGTGTTAAAAATAAAATGGTAAAGCAATGCGGAGTTCTTGTTAGGGACTTCATCCCGATCACCGTTCGAGAATGGCATCGGCCAAACGAGAAAGGACAGCTATATGTCAGCGATGAGGGCAAAGAAAGACTGTGGAGAAAGCTCATGGTTAATTTCACCCTGCCGGCACCAGAGGTGGATTCAGATGAGGAGGATCCAGATGAGGCAGAAAAGATTGCCCGGAAAATCATGGAGCAAAAAGTCAAGGACTGGGCACTTAAGAAGATGGCCGAGCTATTCAAGAACTGGAAGAAAAGATTGAACAAACTGTTTGTCAAGAAAAATAAGACTCCAGACTTCGATAAAGGGTATGGGAAGATAAAGGACTACTGGGAAGAATTTGTGGCGTACAAGAAATCAGAGGAAGCTCTGGAAAAGTCTGCAAAAAATGCGGCAAATGCTGCTCTAAAGATGTACCACCATACTATGGGGCCTGGTGGCTACGCTGGTAGCATGCCTAAGTGGGAGAAACTTGAGGTGGACCTGCTGGCTAATGGGATCACTCCAGAGCCACTCAAGTGGATCGAACGGGCAAGAAATTGGTTTTACGGGCATGGGGGCACGTTGGACGCAGAAGGGAAGTGCATATATAACAGAAGACACAAAGATAATCCCCTACTACCCATCCAAGAAATTAGAAAAGCAGTAAAGGATGTTGAAGAGGGACGGTTCATTCCCGATAGAGAGGATGACGAGCTCACACGAGGCCTTGGGAATAAGGAACACGACGGACGGTTACGAGGCGTACCTGGCTCCAAGCCCAAGACAATTGCGATTCCCGAGCACAGGAAGAAATTTCCTGATAGAAGCCATCAGAGGAGAAAGGAAAGGGAGGCAATGGAAGCACGCGCTGCTGCAGACCGGCTGCGTAATATAGAAGTAGAATTAAAGCTGCAGAAGGAACAAATTACCGTGCTTAGCCAGCAAGGTACTAGCGGCCAATCTCAACGGCACATGGTAGAAGCTGCATGCGATGGTACCGGTGGCCCATCGAATCGGAAAAGCAGCGTGGCTTCCACGGAGCGCCAGGATGGTAATGATGATGCAGTGGCTCCACTTCGTCGCTACCCAGTGGATGATATCACGGAGAGCACACCTTGTGAGATGCATGTGAAAGTTTTTAACTTAACCGTGAAGGTGGCGGTCGGCTATGTCGTACCAATTGGACCTAATCCAACTTACCATTTCTCTCCGGTTCCAAATGGCTACGCTGTTGTCGCGGTGGATGAAGTGATGAAAGATTATGAGGAGCTGAAGCTGCAACACCCTGCAGGTGAAGATGGGGAGGTGCTTGAACTTGGAGAAGCCAAGAAAGCGACCATTCTATGGCCAAAGGAATTCATCGTGCTTCCGAACTGGCAGCCAAGGCCATCGACTCCTCACCAGTCTCCAGCGCAACAGTACTCTTCACCGCCTCAGCATTCTCCAGCGCAACAGTCCTCTTCACCGCCTCACCAGTCTCCAGCGCAGCCGTCTCCGCCGCCGCGTCAGCCGTTTCCGCCCACCGCTCGTACTATGAGGGGTAAGCGATCACCGAAACGTAAAAGGTCGCCCCTCCCAACAGTACCTCATAAGAATCTTTCCATTAGACCTTATGACAGGACTGTAGCGGAAAACGCCGCGGAGGTGGCTGCCTACAATAAGGCGTTTTTTTGCACCAAAAAAGCCCGAGCAGAAGCCGGTATACGATGAAAAATCCAAAAAGTGGAGAAAGTCCTTTCTTGAGCAGCCATCCCAGATATCGATGAATCTGCCATCTGACTATGGTCGTGAACTTACTAAGCTAGCATGTGCCCAGTCTGAGCAGAACAAGGGAAGAAGTGCAAAAAGCGGGAAACAAATTGCCCAGCTCGGACAGCAGAAAAATCAATCGGTCCCATATATCGTCACTAGCTAGCATGTGAACTTACTAAGCTAGCATGTGCCCAGTCTGTATTATATTATCCTGCCTATATATATATCCTTTTGTACGCTATTATGCAGAATGAAGATGCTGGAATGCAAAAGATCTAAAGTTTTTGAGGTTGGGTTCGTTGACCCATATATCGTGAATTCACATACGTTAGTCAATCACCCTAAAAACGTGGAGCATGACCTGACCACCTTTTTAACTATGCAACATTTCTGTACGGAAATACTATTTCCTTACAACTTCAGGTGAGTGTTTCTGTCTTGTACATATTTTTATTTGGCTTTCTCGATGTTAAGTGTAATTGATGAGCTATGCATGTCTGTTTTATGTAAACGTCCGCAGGTTCCACTGGATTCTGCTAAGCATTCAACCTGACAAGTCCACAGTTGAAGTCCACGACTCATTAAGTTGGGACCAAGCATTGTGGTCCGACATGAAAGAAATGCTCAACAAGTAATTTCAATCATTATCGCATTATATCGCCTTCTTTCATTCGTTCCCTGATGTCAAGTAATTA
The DNA here is from genome assembly GCA_947311845.1 of Poa pratensis. Classification (NCBI taxonomy): domain Eukaryota; kingdom Viridiplantae; phylum Streptophyta; class Magnoliopsida; order Poales; family Poaceae; genus Poa; species Poa pratensis. The sequence continues at coordinate 85,462,666 of CAMZMU010000128.1, forward strand.
ATAACTCCTTTGTTCATTTTCTTTGCCAAAGCAGGTGTTGGACAATTTTCAAACAGAAGGTAGAAGGTCCATTCAAAGATGAGCTAACTTATAAAACGGTGAAAAGTCCGCAGCAGCCACCGGGGAGTAATTTATGTGGATTCTACGTTTGCGAGTTCATTCGCGAGTTGACCACTGAGCGGAGAACAACTGCTTTCAGCAAAATGCGGGAGAAGATCGACCCAGAACTGCGCGTAGGAGCAATTCAAGAGGAATTGGCGGTATTTCTGCTTAGGGAGGTCATCGATGAAAGGGGAGAACATTATGCTTCGGACGATGAACTACATATGCCTTGATGGCTTGATCTATCTCCATGTAATTAAATAGTTGTATTCTCGCAAGAGATCGAATATTAATTATATATGCATCAACATGTACTGTGTATATAGTTGAGCGTATAATATGCGTACGGAAACGATGGAGAGCACGTCGGCGATGCGAAGAAGGGGGAGACGACGGAGGCACCGGCGAGAGGGAGAGGGGGCACCGGCGAGAGGGAGAGGAGGCACCGGCGAGAGGGGGCACCGGCGAGAGGGAGAGGGGGCACCGGCGAGAGGGAGACCCTAAACCCTAAATACCAAAAAAAAACACTCATTGGTCCTGGTTCGTAAAAAGAACCGGGACCAAGGAGTCTCTCCCCACGCCCAGCCAGAACTGGCCACGTGGCCACCCATTGGTCCCGGTTCGTGGCCCAACCGGGACTAGCATTAGTCCCGATTGGCCAGTCCCGGTTGGGCAACCGGTACTGATGGCCCAACCGAACCGGGACCATAGGCCCATTTTCTACCAGAGAAAGGATACTGAAAGTGTGAACATTTACTCCCTCCGATCCGTAAAATCTTTCGTGACAAAGCAACGTAGTTAGTATAGGTCCTATGTGTAACCTCCGACTCTTTTTACGGATCGGAGGAAGTAGCAAAAATGTTTAGAAGGTTAGAAATGTTACTACTCCCCCAGTTACCATAAAAATGATGTTTTTTGAATAACAATAGAATAGAGTCTTCAAAATATAGTTTTATCATTAATGTCTGCTACAACGTATCTTATGAAATTGAACATGTGTTTTAAGAGTATTTCGAGAAAATTCATAGCAGTCAAAATATACATGTCTAATTTTATGCAAAGCGAGCCGGGTGGGGCACTTCTATTTTCTAAAAATAAAATATAGCATGCATGTTTCCACCGATTTAAATTTATAAATATATACTCCTTTCGTTTCTAAATATAAGTGTTTTTAGATACGTATCAATATGGACTAAATACATACTGAAATGAGTAAATTAACACACAAAAATACGTCTAGATATGTATTAATCAAGAAAAGGCTAAAGAGCTTTATAATTTGGAACGGAGGGAGTATTACGTATCAGTGGACCATCCAGTATAACCAAACAATTGGAAGCAACTTAGCAGTGTATAAGAACATATATGTATCCGTACGCACATATATGTATCCGTACATCATCAGGCAGTACCTGCATAAGGAAAATCGGGCTGTTGCATTTACATGGCAAGGCAAGACGGTCTTCTTTTAGTAAGCACTAAGCACCCATCTCAAAACCTTCATGTAACAATTTTAGGCTTCTATGCCTCTTTTCCCTTGTCTTCTCCGATCGTTGATACTAAAAAACTGTTGTCTCGTAGGCAAATTGTTCACTTCTACATGCAAAATAAAGCAATGACTGAGATGATTAAATATGATTATGCGATATTCCGCTAACCTTATCCCGCGGCGGCTTCTGTCATCTGATTCCTCTTTGGTGAGAGATTTGACCATTAGCCCATTGCTAGAGCCTAGAGTCACGCTCTTACTTTTTTTTTTTGAATTCGGATTACAAGCCCTTAATCAGTAGGAGTAAGGGTAACAGGCATATTCAGACCAGCTGGTGGTTCTAAAAACCACACATGTCTCCCCACTGGCAAGGATGAAGCAAACCTCGCCAAATTGTGAGCTTCTCCATTGGACTCCCTCCTCTCATGTCTGAAAGAAGTGTTCCCACGCTGATCGCTCCTGTCCTTTATCTCTTACAGGATACTCCCAAAGAGACCCAAATGATCACCTTGCAAACCCTTTACCACCTCCAAGCAGTCCGAAGCAACATGAATCGGACCAAGGAGTAGATCAGCCGCCACATCCAGTGCTTCCCTGCAAGCCAAGGCTTCCAAGCTTCCTGGATGGGTGATCTCATCGTAAACTGTCGCCGATGCACCCAAGAAGATGCCTTCTCTTGATCGGCACACCGCACCCACCGCTCCCTTCGCCACCGACTTGGCAACAGCAGCGTCCACATTAATCTTGTCTCGCCCCACCGGGGGCGCGATCCAAGCAGCTCGACGCGGATTTGCAGGTCTTGCTCCTTGCTGAGCTTTCCCCATGTCCCTGCTTGCTTCGAGGTCTTCCAAAAACCTGTTCATGAAGGCCATGGTCGCCATTGGACTCTGAAAAACCTCCTCATGGATAGCTCTCCGTTTCGCATGCCAAATCGCCCAGAGAGTAGTAGTCATGCGGATAAACTCATCCTCCTTCATCGAGTCGATCATGGAGAATAGCCACTGACGTGCCGATGGCTCGGTGGTGAGCGAGATATGCTCAGTTATGCCCTCGTCCGTCAGAGCCCACACACAGCGAGCCATGTTGCACTCGACAAGTGAGTGGCGCCAGGAGTCCTCTTGTCCACATATCGAACACGCCGCCGTAGGAGCCATGTTCCGGTGATGTCGAATATCTCCTGTAGGGAGGGAATGCTTCGCTAACCTCCATAGAAAAATGCATACTTTTGGTGGTACCGCAGTCTTCCAAAGTCGGAGCCATGCTTTCCCTTCATCCCCTGAACTTGAAGAGGCCGATCGCTCTTCAATCCAGTCCTCGCGCACCTGTTTTGTCCGAACCAATGCCCGGTAGCAAGATCGAACTGAAAACAAACATGTACGCTCAAAATGCCAGGCCCAGAAATCAGCTTGGACTCGGCTGCACAATGGAATATTTCTGATCAACTCAATGTCCATTGGAAGAAAGAACTGTCTCAGCTTCGCAACATTCCAGGACTTCGATGGCATATCAATGAAGTCACTAACTTTTGCCGGCGCATCCTCCTTCAGTGGGGCAATCGGTCTCAAACGCTCATCTCGTGGCAACCAGTTTTGTAGCCAAGCATCAGTCGAGGTGCCATCTCCTATTCTTCTGATAAGGCCGATGTTTAGTGCATTCCTTCCTTCAAGTATTGATCGCCAGACTTGGGACGGATGGGAGCCCAATTCTGCCGACAGAATATCACCATTTGGGAAGTAAACCGCCTTCAGAATTTTCGCACTAAGCGAATCCGGAACCTGAAGTATTCGCCACGCATGCCGAGCTAGGAGAGCGAGGTTGAAAAGTTCAATATCCCTGAACCCTAGTCCGCCGGCATGTTTTGGTTGAGTCATTTGCTCCCAAGAGACCCAACTCGTCCTTCGCTGTCCCTCCTTACATCCCCACCAGAATTTGCGGATTAAGGAGTTTATATGCTCACACAATCCCTTTGGAAGCTTGAAGCATGCCATAGAAAATGTTGGGACCGCTTGAGCAACTGATTTTATCAGAACTTCTTTTCCCCCAACTGATAGCAATTGTTCCATCCAACCGAGCACCTTCTTCCAAACCCTGTCTCTCAGATATTTGAAGGCCCCGTTTTTTGACTTACCAACAGTAGAAGGCATGCCAAGATATTTCTCGTTCAGGGTCTCCCGTTGGACTTCCAGGACCTCCTTAATGTCCTCCTTAACCAACCCCGGACACCTCTTACTAAAGAAAATAGAGGACTTGTCTGTATTTATCCTTTGACCAGATGCAAGACAATATTTGCTCAACAAACTCTTTATCTCTTCAGCACCGTCTCTACTTGCTTGGAAGAACAGCAGGCTGTCATCAGCGAATAAAAGGTGGTTTACTGCCGGGGCAGATGAGGCCACCTTTAATCCATGTAGCACCGATGACTGATCAATATTTTTGAGGAGGCACGAAAGGCCCTCAGCTGCCAACAAAAACAGGTACGGGGATATAGGATCCCCCTGACGGATACCTCTGCTAGGTCGAAACTCCCCCTGTGGTGCTCCATTGAATAGCACTGAGAAGGATACCGATGATACCAAGCGCATAATCAAAGCAACCCAATTGGTGCTAAAGCCCAGCTTCAGCATGATTGCCTCTAAATATCTCCACTCAACCCGATCATACGCCTTCCTCATGTCCAACTTGAGAGCACAAAACCGGTGTTTTTTGGCCTTATTGCGCTTCATAAAGTGTAGGCACTCATAAGCTGTAATTATATTATCCGTTATTAACCTCCAGGTACAAACGCCGATTGCTCTTCTGAGATAACTTCAGGCAGAACTTTCTTCAACCTATTTGCCACCACTTTCGAAGCAATCTTGTATATGACGTTGCAAAGACTGATTGGGCGAAATTGGCCTAGTTCTTTCGGACTCGCCACCTTCGGAATCATCACTATGAATGTCTTATTTGCAGCCTCCGGACTCTCCTCCCCAGATAGAACCCGTAGCACCACCTTGGTAACCTCCTCCCCACATAAGTCCCAGTTTCTCTGAAAGAAATGGGCCGGAAATCCGTCCGGGCCCGGGGCTTTTGTTGGGTACATCTCAAACAGGGCCTCTTTCACCTCGTTCATAGTAAAGGGTGAGTCTAGAATTTGGTTCATTTCGGTACTCACCTTTTTAGGCACCGAAGTCAGGACATCCTCCATACCCTGGACACCTTCTGACGTGTACAACTCCTTATAGAAGTCAATCGCCATATTACCAAGTTCACTATCATCAGTTTCAGTTGTGCCATCAGCCTTCAATAATTCCGTGACCCTGTTCTTCTTTCTCCTCTGGCTTGCACGCAGATGGAAGAACCTGGTATTTTTATCTCCTGCAGCTAACCATTGGATCCGAGATCGCTGGCGCCACATAACTTCTTCTTGTTCTAGGAGCTCGGTGAGCTTCTTAGTCACCTCCAGTTCCCTCGGGCTCGGTCCGGTCGTGTCGGTGCTGTCCGCAGCGCATCCAATTCACCCTGCAACACACGGATTTGGAACTGTATGTTACCAAACTTTCGCTTTCCCCAGCTTGACAGATTATCCGACACTGTGTTAAGTTTATTATGCAATTCTCCCACGGTATCGCACTGTCCTCCAGACCTCCAGATATGCTCCAGCTCCGTAGGAAATTCTTTGTGGCTCTCCCATGCCACTTCATACCTAAACGGTCTTTTATTTCATCTATTCCCGCGTCCTGGTTCAGGCGAGCGCCGCAACAGAACCGGAAGGTGATCGGATGTCGCTACAGTTGCTAGGTGATGAACCTCTGCCTCTGGATATCGTGCGCACCAGGAAGGTGATGCCAGTGCACGATCAAGCCTCGTACGGCAGAAGGAGCCTCCCGCCACTTTCTTCTCAAATGTCCAAGCTACACCTTTGTAGCCCAAATCACACAAACCACAGACGTCAACAACGTCTCTAAAACCAGCCATTTGGCTGTAACTCACGCTCTTACTTTACCCCATGTTTATCTTCAAAGGCCTGGTTCAGACCTCCTCTGATCGACCGACTGGTGGACTTTAGAAAGAGCCCACTGCGCAAAGAAAAAAAAACTTTACGTGGTTTCTGTCTCAAAAAAAAACTTACGTGGTTTCGCATCCATGAAAAGAGAGAAACCGTGTGATTTTTCTTCTTTTTTTTGCTTTTCTTTTTTTTTAACTTTTACGTAGCATTATGCCAATGTATAGTTGTCCCCATATGTAACGCAAAAGCAGAGCTCCTCCTATTCCCCATAAAAAAAAATCTTCACAAGGAACTTACATGGCCGCACATAGCAACAATGATCACGGTATCACATTGCTTTGCATGACCCACACGTATTATATCTATACATACCATCAGTAATTTCGGATTTCAAAGTATCCTAGTTGTTTGCTCGATTTCTCGTCGAGGGCTGTAAGTTGTAAGTTGTAAGTCAAAAGTATAAATATTCCATTTTGTCGGTGAAGGAAATCCATCGCAATCCATGCTAGATGAACGTCCAGAAATTGCACATAATAACAACCTAAATTTCATTTTGAAACAGAAGCACACAGTTCGTATCAACTTACAGAAATGTTGCGTGTTTAATCTGCCAGTTCAGTGGACACTGTAACTATTGATGTAAGACCGACCCATGGACCAGTCGAAAATATCACGCATACACACATTGAAGGGCCTACAAGTAAGCTAAAACTACAAGTGTTCCTGAAATTCTATAGACAACAAGGCAGGGGAGAAACAAGAAGCCGAAAAAAGGAGCCTGCTTTGTTCATTTGCATCTTGTGAGGTTTACTGAATCAGTCCAGAGAAGAACGGCCATATCTCCAGCTATTACTAGATCGTCGAGTGGACTGCTGTGGCGCGAAGCTTAGTCCAAACATCTCCCTCAGCGCCTTTCCTGGCTCCAGGAGTCCGATCAATCGGGCAACAAGGGAAGCGCTCTCCCTGACATGCTCAAGGTTTTTGGTTTCGGTCCAAAGTCGACGAGCGACCTGTAGCCTTCTCCTCTTGGACGACAGTGAAACTCCCCACTTGCTGTACATGCTCTCTCTTTCCACAAGCGAGAGCCGCTTCTGCATTTGCCTGCAGAGCATCTCCCTTTCACGTTGCAACTTCCTGGCACTACATATAGCAGGTAATTTTCATCAAGAGGAATTCAAGTGCCATAATGCAGATAAATGAGGATGTGATAAACATGACTTGCCTCGAAACCAAAGAAGTATTCATGCTACCAGCTACGACTTTGTTCTCCATGCCACCATTGGAATATGTATCTTTAAGAAAAGATAGCCTTCGTATCTCCACTTCCATGTAAATGGAGTCAGCTGGGTCTCCTTTAAATAATAAGAAAAAGTATGTTCTGTGCACCAGTGAAGCATAGCATGCATGCCAAAGGTCAATAATCTCTTGTTGTTTCTTCTCAAATTCCAGTGGCCATCTTGAAGGTGATTGCAAAGCATCCATAATCGGATCCAGTCCGACGCTCCTGATGGTTCCTTCTGCTACTTCTCCATTGACATACTGAAAAAATATTTTGAAAATGATATTCAAATTTTTCATATTATATTAAACACGTGTGGTCAAATGTTATATTCAGTTTATACTAAGAAATCTTTGTGCTACTGAAAAATGCACAAACATAATTCTCAACTGTTTCTTTCCTTTTTTGTAAATTGAAGCTGTGCTCGCAGGAGCAAAATAACATTTCAAAAACAATTAAATAGTTCCACACCTGACCACCGAGTTGCTTCTGATATTGAGCCATTTCTTTGAGTTCAGCAACAAATTCACCTATGCCAGTAAATTCTGTGTCACCAGCAACAGAACCGTTTGCTCTGGGTGCACCCCTTGTAGTTGTAATTTCAGAAAGCATTGACCCTGCCCGTGACAGAGTTTCACTTTCTGCATCAAAGTTCAGTGCGGAGCCCCTTATTTGACACCCTTCAGGTCTCCCTGGGAAGTCCATGAATCTTCTGCTTGGTGGTGTGCAATCATCCTTAACCAAATCTTCAAACAGAGTAGACCCCATCAGAGACCTACAGCTCCTGCTTCTCCCAATTCCTTTAGAGCTTGATGGAATTCGTGTTGAAGATCCAAGATCTTCGACAAGATTGGCAAAAGGTTTTCTGCTAGTCTCTAAATGTTGCTCCAGGGTAATAGGAGATATTTCAGGGTGTCCAGAATCATTATTTCCATGCATACTAGTACCCACATTCGAATCTTGCAAACTATTGCTCTCGACAGCTGACGAGTTCAAACCATCTTTTCCTTCTGTTTCATTGGTCTCTATACACCGTACTTCCTTGCAAACATCATCTGAATCCTCATTTGAGATATGCGAAACATCATCTCTGATGTTGGTTGGGGGCATCCCACTGAATGGAGGACTGCTGACTGAATAGCTAGATGGAGGAGCAAATAGCGCATCATTTTCGTTCTGCTGAGGCCTAAGTTCCCTTTGTGCCGCACGGCGTCCTTGGAAGCTGAAATTTTGGACAGTATCAACTACTTCTGAAGATTCAGATGTTGATTTCTGATCTTCACATGGCGGAGGCACATCGAAGGTAAAGTTCCTCCCAGAAGGCTACATGGTACATAAAAGAGAAAACACTATGGTTATGACGCAACAGCCAACAGGTAGACTAACTAGGAAGTAAGGAAGTGCATGTACCAGGGGGCGCTTCGAAACATGGTTATCTCCAACAACCTGGAGCAAATCTTGCAGCCTAGATTGAGCCAGGTCACGCTGCACCTTCAATTCCTTAATTTCTTTCTCCATCTACAAGGAGGGTATGTGAAACTTTTACACCGTCAGAAGAAAGTTGGTGTATTTTTGCATTTAAGATAACTGGCATGGTAAAAGATGCACGCAGCGTACATAGAAATGGTGGTTTACTAAGGATCCTAAGTTTTCTTAATATACAACAGACCGAACCCACATAAATGTCAGAAGTAGTATTCACCTTCCAGATGTGGCTATCCTTTTCCTTCACCAATGCTTCAAGACTGGAATAGGAAGCTGCTGGACATCGCAATTCACTCTCCAACCTAGCAAGTTCTCTTTGTAAATGCTTAACTAGAGCTTTATCCGACATGACTACATTAACATGTGCGTTTGTAACTACTTCCTTTGCACAGCTTGCGAATAGCAGGGTGTTTCTTGATTGATCCATATAACTTCGGGCTGGGCTCATTGTACAAATAATTGCAGTTCTTGCATTACCTCCCAGAGAAGGTTGTAATATACGTGTGAGCTTTGAATCTCGATACGGTATGTGCCCATTTCTTACCTTGCTGCACAGATTAAACAAGTAAATAATGTAAATTGAAGTTAGAACATCTGTACCACAACACTGTAAAGCAAACAAGACTTTGTAACCAAGAGAAACACTGCACTGGAACTCCACAAAAAAGAAAATATTGAGTTAGGAATGTAACCTTAGTTTCCGAATGACAGTTCCTAGAGTAAGTAAACTTCTATTAATATGACAACCTTCCTTTAGCCTAGCACCAGCTGATAGTGCCTGAGATGCACGTTCACTTCCTGCCAAATCAACGAAGTTCTGCACATGACAACAAATGATGCTCACACTTGTATGTAAGAAAAGAAATATGGCAGAAAAGTAAGTCTTTGTTCTTAGCTTACCACACTGGCTGTAAGTGTCGTTGACTTGTCCTTACCCAAGAATTCACGAGCAGAACTTTCAATAGTCTGAATGAATCAATGGATAAACAGGTCAGGAATAATGACCTTATGCAAAATCAAAGATTTTAAAGCCTCTTTTTACATGCAAACAAGTAGTGGACAAACCAATTTAAGTATTTGATGTGATCTTGAGCTGTTTTCATTTAAGTATGTCTCGCCAGTTCTCCTTTGAGCTGGTACAATAACACATTGCACAAATAAGATGACAGTAATCACCACTTATAAATTTAATAGACCAGGATTATTTATTTGTACTGCTTGATTCTTAATAAAATTGAATAGGCTAATACAATCAACATCCCACCTTCACACACAGAAATAAGTTCCTTCAGGTGGTTCCAGTCCCTCAATATCACCTCCTTAAGGTTCTCTACATAAGTCCCTTTCTGTAGAATATACAGTATCAAGACATTAATAATGAAGGCCAACAACAGGATGCACCAAAAAAAAAGGAGTGTTCTGACCTCTGAGTCATCCCAAAGTCTAAGAGACATGTTTTCTGAACTAAGGAGATCCCTTACAACTTCGTTATATATTTCTATCGCTGAGAATTTCAACACAAATGCTCTCTCCTCATGCTGCAAAAGAGTGTTGAGAATTATTTCGAACCAATAGTTACATTTGGACCTAAACCATGACCTTAAAACCTGCAGAAAGATAGGTGTTTAATTACCTTGCCAATGTAATCATAAATATCTGTTACTGTACATTCTGTTATTCCAGTCATGGTGTATGTCTTTCCACTACTTGTTTGACCATATGCAAAAATACTAGCTGTTACAGACAAAAGTAAAATGTCCAGTGAGTCCATTGCTTTGATGTAAGCAATTAGGAGAAAAATAGGCAGAACGTTTGCACTTAACAGTTAATGCCACTAACTACAGAGAGGGCAACCTCCTTGGCCCCTTCCTCGTACACCTCTTTAGTATCGCAGTCAGAATGGAATACCCTGTCTGTAATTGGAATAGAGTTTTGTCAAAGTCACAGAGCAGAAACACACAACATTTTAGCTGGAACTGAGTGAACTTTGTGCAGAGCATAATTGTAGAAGGAACGAGCTAAAGTCCCATTGATTTTATGCTGAAATTCATCACATAATAAAATTGTCCAGGTTATTTAATAAAATCCAAATATTTAAAATTCCAAGTGAGCATTTTTTTAAGGATGAAGTAGCTCTTGTTAAACTGAAGAATCACTCTCCAAGTTATTCATATCAGATCATGAGCAGTACTCGGCTTAATTGTCAGTGATACAAATCTATCCATATAAAGTGATAAATTACCCATGGTCTCTAATCGGTATTCCAGACAGGTATTTGAAATTCTGAGCAATGTAAAACAACATGTAAATGTACAGTTTGGACGTTTCTGAAATGCAAACGAAAGGCAGTACAATGACGGACCATGTAATCACTGAAGTTGCAGAAGTAATAACACACAAAGGAACATGCACAACTTTGATGTATCAGCAGAAAGATGAGGCTGAGGATGCACCAACCAAAGGAGTATGCAGTCGGAGCCGTTGGCCGGTCGGGGAAGGCGCTCCGGGCGATGACGGTAGTGTCGTTGATGCACTCCCACTCTGACGCGTCCCCGCGCGCAATCTCCTTCTCACTCAGCGGCCTCAGCCTCACCGAAACCAGTATCTTCTCCAGCCTCGCCGCACCACCTCCGCCGGCATTGGCCACTTCACCGCCATCCACCTTATCCCACTGCGCCATCTCGTCGCCTCCAATCGCCCCCATCTCTCTCACACTCTGCTCTCCCTCACTCCCCCTCTCCCCTGCACTAGAGCATCTGCCAACAAAACACCATCAGTAAGCCAACAACAATCAGTAGTACAGTACTGAAGCACATGCACACAAACCAGGCGAATCAATGGAAGCAAAAGGGAACTCATCAAGAAACTTGTCCTGCACCTTCAATTTGGGCGAGGAGCAAGGCAACTGAGTGGTCGCTCTAGTAGGTGGAGGGGGATGCGAGCATTTTCCCATGGGACGTCAGTGATGCAGGATTGCAGGTGACTGACGGATGGTGGTGGGTAGGGGGTGTCGTCTACTACAGCGAAATCACACTAACAATGAGGCCAAATCTAGCACCGACTAGCAGCTAGCAGCTACTCTGCGCCGATGTTGACCATCCTACTCCTTCCCAAGGACGCTCCCTCCTAGTCCTAGGGGCATATATTTTACGATCCCACCGACGACGGGAACCACCACCACCGAGCCGGGATCACATGGCAATTATGCTCGCCAACCAGGGCCTAGTTAAGCTAGATCGCGCCGCTGACGGAGTACTGTAAAACTAATCAGCGGCGGGCGACCTGTATGTGGTAATGCGTAAGCAACAGCGACGGGGAAGCGAGTGGAAAGGCGAGGAATTTACCGGGTCTAGAAGAACACTGGCGACGCGGAACCCTCAGCGTCGGCCGGCGCGGACCAGGGACGCGGCCATGGCTGGCGTGGTAGCGGCGGCCATGGCTGACACTGAAGGGCTGGTTGCCTGCAGTGCTTCCGGGCAAAATCAGAGCAGGGGGTTCTGAATGCTGAGTGCCGGAGAGAGAGGAGCGTGGGAGTATTTGCGAGTGGCGGCAGAAGCAGCGAACTCCAATCGCGGCCACCGCGGCAACGGAACGGAACAGAACGGCAGCACCACCACCACTACCTCGGCCACGATCTGGCCGGTTATCGTAGACGACGGTGGCCTCTTTCCTTTTTGCCCCCTCCCTCCTTTGTCCCCACCTCTTTTCTGGCTGCCGTTTTCATTTCAATTATTTTTGTTTAGTTTCCCTGTGCATGGAGTTTTGCGCACGGGCCCTCCACCCTTCGACTTATTGTCACCGCTAGTCTGGTCCTCTTCCTTGGCTCTTTGCACAGCCTTAGAAAGAAGGGAAAATTGGTTATTTACCCAAGAGTTCACCGGCCTTGGATTATGTACCCAAAGTTGGATGTACATTGGTTAAATACCCAATAGAAACTTAAAAGCAAAATAAAAACTCAGTAGGGACCTGAAAACAATTAGGAGTACATGAGTATATGAGACATAGTGCCGCAGATCGATTAGAACTGGTCTTGCATATCTCAAACCGCCGGCGTGCGTGTGGCCCTGATCGGGTTGGATCTCAGTAAACATGTCCACCTCTCGGCAGCGCCGTTGGGAGCAGTAGATCAACCACCACAACACCGTTGAAGTCATCCTTGATGCGTCTGCCCGTATTCGAAGCCGTCTGCTCATCACCCGGACTTCATATTCATCATTTGCTAAAGAAAGGGTAAGGGATCTATTTTCTGCAAGTCTGCTCATCACCCGACGCCGTTCGCATATACGTCCTGATCTACTGTCGTTGTACTCAGGCTGAAGCAACCAGACTCATGTTGCTACTATAATATCAGGTTGAACAACATTCATAAATTGCGGAGATGCATGAATTTCGGTCATACAACAGGTTTGGAAAGATCAGAACTAAACTGGTTAGATACAGGCGGACGTTGCCGGGGCGGCGGCAACAGCGTTGGTCACAAGCGGATGACTTCGACGGGGTCGCGCAACCGTGGACGGCGTGGTAGTTGATCTGCTGCTCCCGGCGACGCTGGAGGGAGGAGCACGTGTAGGCCTCTATGCTTGAACTGAGATCTAATCGATCAGCGCACATGCACACACCGGTTTGAGATATGAAGCTAACACAACTGACGTACGCATCTACCAGGAGCAGTATTGTTCCATGTCTTCTAGGAGTATAATGTTTCAGGTCCCCATAATTATTTATTTTGTTTTTAGTCCTTGTTGGGTATTTAACCAATGTACAATCAACTTTGGGTACATAATTCAAGGCCGGTGAACTCTTGGGTAAATAACCAATTTTCCCTAGAAAGAAAGAAAGAAAGAAAGAAAGAAACAGTGATGCTGGATTAGACAAGATAATGTTAACTTTTATGATGGCATGAGGTGGACGGTTACATTACAAAATTCTCATGGCGAAAAGGGTGAAGATTCATCCTGATGTAGTGATGTGAGTGCAACAAGGGGGGCGTTACAGTGCCTTAGTGGTAAAGCAAATTATTGTTGATTGTCGGGGTTCTTTCGTGAGGTTACTGAACCTTTACTCCATAGGGAAGGAGTGTCACTTGCCTAGCCATGTAGTGTCAATCACTTGTTTTGTTCACTCATTCGGATCTTGCAAATGCTGTATATATCAATGATGCGATGTGTGGATGTTTCATCCTTAATTTTACCCAGGGGACAAGGAAAAAGATGGCTGGCCAACCTTTTGGGTGACGATGATGATGTCCCCCGACACTCGGTCAGCCGATCTCGTAGCTCACTAAAATAATGCGCAATAAGTGGGTAAGAAAACTTCAATGCATCAAATTAAAGAACTCCACTGCAAGCTGTAGTACTTGATTGACTGTGTAGAACGTATGAAGACACAAAAAACCGCGAAGCAAGCAAGACGCTTCTCAATCTCAGGGCGGCGGCGTAGGATCATTGTTTGGACTTATTGGTTTGCTGCAATCCAGCAACACGAAAGCCTTTGAATTCTTCAGCAGCGACTGCATTATACGAACATGAGGATTTTTGGCTGATCACTCGCGGTAAGGTAACTCTACGAACTATCTTCTCTTTCTCTTCTCAACTTGGAGTATTTTGGAAGAAAGGAAGGAGGAGCTGCAGTGGATGCAATTCTTCTTCACGGATCAAGGATGCCCAAAACTTACCTTAAAGTAAAAGGATCCCCTAAACTTTTAGGCCGGGGTCCATTTGGGGCGTACTTTGGCTGTAAACCATGTGACACGAATTCTTTCGGTGAACCACTGTGGTCCACTTGCGTGTGTCCTGTGTAACCTCCAAAGGATTTGATGAACTACCCGTCAGCTGCAAGGTTTGGTAGGTGGAGCCGTCTGCAGTCCGTACGCAATTCGGTTGTAATCCGTACATGTACATTCACGAACGGAACTTAACATCACTGAATGAGAATTGTGCAATGTGTGCCAGTGCAATCATCAATTCATCATTCCAACAGGGGTGCAAGTCGCATTCTTACGGCAGTTTGTGTATCCTCCTAAGAACAACTCTCCGAAAAGGGTCCGGTACCCGAAACGTCGATATAAGGATTGTTGGTGTGTTTTAGCAAAGTCAGAAATAACGGTGTCCTCTAGCCAGTTTTCCCATATAAGAATTGCAACACAACATTGATCAAGTTACCTAAGTATCTTATATACAAAAAAAAAATGCGACCGGTCGTTTAAAAGATCCCCACCTCACATAATATTTGGGGGTAAAAACACCTTCCCTATAATTTTTCATTGTTGGCGGGAGTGAGACTTTCATCTCGAGCTCCTCTAGCCGCCGCCACCCCGTCTCCGTCGACCAATTAGGGTGCATAAAAGATTTTTCCTGATGTAAGTGTTATAACACTGGGAATTCAATTTCACATTTCAATTTTTTGGGGATGACTTGGGGATTCCATTTCACATTTTTGCATATTTTTCCTAGACATATAGAAGTTTTCTATTTATTGAAATTTAGGTGTTTACAAAATTAAACCAAAATCATAAATATGCATTATATATAGTTGTAGATTTTTTTTTCCATATTCTGGTCCCATAGAGCCTAGGCAAGTGTTTCGTTTGTAGGGTTGCCTTTGCCAGTCAAAGACAATTTCCTTTATTGAATTAAAGGGAAGTTTATAGACGTAGAATAAATCCCAAGAGGTAATCCAAGGTGGCAAATAAATTGCAAATCAAATAAAACCCAAAATTCCAAGCAGGGCCAAAACTTGGGGTGCTAAATGGGTCCTAAGGTATCTCTAATCCGGGGCTAGCGATATGTTGTCATGCGAACATCAAGATGTAGAATAATTTGCAATGTCATGTGAAGCTGAATCTTGTAGCTGGAGAAAAAGGAGTTACTCCAACAGCGAAGCACCTTGCCGGTATGCAGGTGCTTGTGGAAAAGAACGTGGCAAGGCTCTCTATGGGGCACCTGAGCACCCCCACACACTTCCTACCACCTGCAGGAAGCAGGGAAATTTGATCCAGAAGTTCTCAAACTTGAATCTTCTTGGTCTCTTACGACCCTAATCGCAAGCAAGAAGGACTAGCAACAAGGTGGAGAGGCGTGCAAGATATGGTCTGAGTAGAAAAGATTCCATTCTTCATTGCAAAAGATAGCGTCCAGCTGTGATAGGTCGGATTTTGTCACTCATTACTCCAAGTAAAGCGTCTATTTTACATGTCAATTTTGGCAAGCTCGCAGGAGAGCACGGCTTGCCAGAAACGCCTGACCCATCGCCTGTTGATATTGCCTTGATTTTGTCCCTAGCCCGATATACTTGATTGAAGTCCACCCAAGGGCGATCGTCTTTGAGGGTGTAGACCACGGGCATGTAAATCACCGTGATCTTGAAACAAGTGTCTGATCTTCGGGAGTTCACCATTGCTAAGAGGCAAAATACACATGTTTGTAACTCTGTAGCTCTAGAAATCCCAAACCCTCTTCTCATGCTATCATTCTTCGTCGACATCGCGATCTCTCGTGATTCGTGAACCCATCGATGTCCTCCCAAAGTCATCGAGAGCACATAAGTTTCTATGGTGTCCATTACTATTACAACATGTAGCCCCTAACAAATTCAGCACCGCCCCATCTTTTATCATTATCTCATGAACATAGCAAAGTATACAACATATATGTTTTAATTGTGACATAGAGATAATACTAGCTAGTATAAGAGATATAAGTTTGAAATTGAGAAAAAAAAAGACATTGTGGACACTTTAATAAATTGTGTACACATATATATTTTGGTTCCCTTTAAAGGACCTAGGTTTTGTAAATTTTGGTTTTTAGCAAATTTGAGTTTTGAACAAATTTTGAGTCTAGTTTGATTTCAGATACAAATATTTCTGAACCTCCGAAATCACCGGATGACCAGAATTTTAGTGAAATCTTGAAGATAATTCGTAGTGTCTTCATCGCCCACCGGAACTCCATATCCTTCGGAGCACGTGAGACGGGACAAATGGATTGATTCAGAAATAAGGACAACACTCAATGTGATTATAGATAAAATGATTGGATTTCGGTCCAGTGGTTCAGCTACGTACCTCGATATTTCTTGGTGTTTTTTGACATTGGGGCAGCTGGTTTAACTGTAAACTGTACATGGTAAAAAAAAATGCTTAAAGAGACAACCGATTGCGATGAAACCTGCAGCCATCCATAAGCCCCAACCGATTGTATTGCTTTAGGTTTGATGCTAACTGCTAACATGGCATAGCAGATTAGTAGTACAATATGGGAATCTCAATCACAGGGACCAATCGTCAGAGAATCTGTTGTCCGGCAAGAAAATTGTACATTACGAAGACAAATGGCAGCAGCTCTACATGTGACAAGTCACATGTGCCAGCTCTCTCAACGTACTTTACAAGTACGTATGCATGCTGTCTCTCTCTCTAACACATCTGGCTTGCATAGACCTACTTACAAACGATAATTTTACGAGATTTTTAATTTAGTTAACAGCCGGCCAAGTACAACTGATATTCAGGATCTAACTTCACATTAAGCACTTTGTAAGAGTAAAGGCTACCATCGAGGGCTTCAGTGCAAAATGTAGATGTTTCCACCCATACCCTTTTTTTGTGTGCTTGATCCTACTGCATTTTCTCATGCTACTCAATGCATTTTGTTTGTTTTTTCAACTTTGTACCGTACTTCCTTATTGAGAAAGTCGTGATTGAGCACCATGATACCTACACAGTCACTTACTTTTTTTATTCGTCTCACGTATCTCTCCTGTAGAATATATCGCAAAGAATATTAAAGCGTGGTTCATTTATTCTTGCAAGGAAGACAAGAGCTCTATTACTCAGTAAAGTAATTGGGTTACAAGAGCAGCCGCTAGAGAAGAAATTAAACAGGGGATTTGGTCAACAGTCAACACAAACACATTGGTGAAATCCCCACCCTATCATGTTCACAATCGAATTGTCTGTCATGTCCGTGATCAGAACCATCAATTGCTTGATCCGAAATCGGATGTTTGTGATATGGACAATGAAATTTCAAAACTATTATAAAAGTATTAAACAGACTCATGACCTTGGTCCTGCTAAAAATTATCGCAAAATATCCATAAGCTCTAAAAAACGCGGTTCCTATGAGAACATCACAAGCAAAAGATACCTGCCTGCCTGTAACCCAGGTCACCCAGCAGTCTCGAGGAGATGAGTATTGATTTAGTCGATTCCGTGGAACTCTGTATAAGATACCCAGTGCAGCGACATGTCGATACCGAGTAAGGAGATTGAGATCAATCCATCGTAGAGGTGAAGCCTCCCTAAAAGTCTCCCTGAATTTCCTCAACCCGTGTGCTTGCGACTTGCATTAACCTTGAAGGCACTTAATGTCAACGTGCGTGTATATAATATGGTCTTGACCAGAGCAGCGATTCATTCAGCGAAACTGTTTATCACAATCCAAACACAAGCGCCCATCCATGGGCCTTCCTGATAAGGATCAGCCGCGTGAGGCCCTGCCGCTCGTCCGCCTGAACCACGTCTCCTTCTCATGCACGTCCGTCGAGGACTCCGTCGACTTCTACCGGCGAGTGCTCGGCTTCGAGCTGGTCCGACGGCCGGCGTCCCTGGACTTCAAGGGAGCATGGTAAGCAAGCACCGGGTGGCGAAAAATAGTAGGGCAATGCATGAGCATACTAACTCGATATCTTCAGTGTGTAATGTTGAAATGCTGGTCGTCGATGGCAGGATGCATAAGTACGACATGGGCATACATTTGCTGCAACGGAACTCTGACTGACGTGCCGCCGGTTCGGCCGCCGGCGATGATCAACCCGAAGGGCAACCACATATCCTTCCAGGTCGGTGCACTTCAAGTAAAGGGAGTTGCCGGTGCAGCCTTCGTTCTCATGTACCTTTCGACGTGTTTTGTGTCTAACTGGTCTCGAGCAATTTGGAAATGGCAGTGCTCGGACATGGCGCTGATGAAGGCGAGGCTGAGCGACATGAACCTGGAGCTAGTCACGACGAAAGTGTGGGACGGCGAGACGACGGTGGAGCAGCTCTTCTTCCACGACCCGGACGGCAACATGATAGAGATCTGCAACTGCGAGAACCTCCCGGTAGTGCCCCTAGCTGCTGCTGCTGCCTCGTCTTGCTTCGCAAGCGGACAGTGCAGATGATGGCGTCTAGGTCGTGCATTCGTGCTTTGCTGGAGAAGAAAAATGTTCATTTGTATCTAACAATGATGTAGGTTTGTTCACAAATTCGAAAATGATAAATTTAATTCGTTCGATTTTTAAGGTGTAAATGGGTAATACATATAAGGGAGTGTCTATCTGTCAGTTGACTGATTTCGTTTTCAGTCTCAGTCGAATTTTCGAGCCAACCAGCACTCTCCACGTCGCCACGTTGGCCCACACACAGCAAACTCAAAATCTCCCCCGCGCTCAGACGAAACAGAGGAAAAAAACGGGTCCGCCGAGCCAAACCCGTTACTCAAACCAATCAGACCAAACACCGCGTCCAACACATCTCTGGACCAAACACTTGCGGCCCAAATTGAAAGCCCAACACCGCGTCCAGCACATCTCGAAGGTCCAGGTTATGGAAAAGGACCTTCTTCCTCTTCAAGAAAAGTCCATGCGTCGCTGGTCGCAGCTGCAGCTCGCTCCAGATCAAAACCACCCAGACTCGCTACAAATCAAAAGAACAGAAGAAAGAAAGGGGCCTCACAGAGGATCTAGAAGAGTGTATAGTACAGAATGGATCTGATCCCAAAACCTCCAGACATCAAGCGAACTAACCTGGGCAACATGCAGTATACATCGTTGGAGGTTCCCAGATCATCTGTCACTTCTCTGCCATCTCATCTTCCCTTCGATTCATCTCCTCCTCCAAAGAATTCCTGCCTTGTTTCTTTCCAACAAAATGCAGGAACAGATGCTGATGGTGGATGGAGCTGGATTTATGGACAAATCAACCAACCTGTTTTCCAAACAACAACCCTGCAATTTATAGGTAAAAAACCTACAGGAAACTGTTGTTAAGCTCTGAAAATGCTTCCCCAGCATTAAACACTCTAACCGATGCTACAAACTTCTAAACCAAAACAAACAGGGACAGCTGGGGTTGATCTGCCAATCTGCAAGAAGAGAGAATGAAGGGAATCCTCCACTGCATACACAGCATTCCTCCCTTACATAGGTAAAAAATTCAGAAAACACTTCATTTTCACAAAAAAATAGACATGTTCCAGAATTTCCCCCAATGTGTTTTGTTACAAAATCAGAGCAGAAAAATGGGTGTGCAGTGCTGGTTCATTTTCCAGTTTCAAATGCTTGAAGGCAGAACACATGAGGGTGGAACACATAGAAAGCTAGTTTGACCACATAGGTTCCAGAATTCAAAATAGCTTAGTTCGCAGAAAATAGAAACCAACACGACACGTAGATGCTTCCTTGCACTAACAAGGTTCAAACCCATTCCGATATCGGGGGTAGAAAACGACAGGACCCCGACTAAGAAAGAGGCAACCATGACACATAAAAACCGACATATGAAAGGTTCTCTTGCATCGGGAAAAGTCGTGAACACCAAAGCTGCGCTCTAGAGACGATCGAAAGATACACATAGACGATCTCCGTTGTCTTTATGGAAGAGAATCGTCAACATAGAGCCAGCCCCTATCTTGTGCTGAGCGGCAAACTGAGGCCAACCAGCTCTGAAACAAATCCTCTCATCTTTGCAAGTGTAGTATGATGCTTCACAGCTTTTCCCATCATATCCAAAAATAAGGTTAGCTTTTCCCTTCTCAGGTATGTCGAGAACAGATGCAATCTCCTTTGGGATGCACTGTAAAAACATCATGTGAAAAGGTTCAAAAATCAAAAGAGAAAAGATAATAACTAGAAACCTAAAAACTTGAACTCAAGAAGGGAGATAGAAAATGCTACCAGTCCATTGTGTGCAACATCTGTTACACTAATGGTGTGGACAAAAACATGTCCCAAACCAAGACCTCGAGTGAGAACATGATGGTTCATCATACCAGTCTGACCAGCAGTGAGTGTGAGTCCTTTTGATAACACGACAGACTTGGCGCTATCCTTGAACACATGAGCTTCTGCGCATTTTTAGATAGCCCAAAAAAGAAACAGAGACAAAAAAAACAGCCTATTAGCATACGTAAAACAGACTGACAGTTCGAAAAATAAAGTAGAGAAGGAATGCCTAATAGCATACATAAAAACAGACTGACACCATCAGACTGGCAGTTTCAAGGAAAAATACCTAACACCCGGTCCTTGACGACACCGTCAGGTCCCAATGGGGAGAAGGCAAAAAACGCATCAATTCCGTGATCCCATTCCAACCTTATCATGTCTCCACTCTTCATATCAAAGTCAGTCAACATCTTTTCATATTCAGGACCATAGATGATTGTCTTCTCATATTTCTTCTCCACATGGAACAAGTACTCATCTTCCTCGGGAGACATGGCAATCATGATCTTGCCTAACATGTTGTTAAACTGTTCTCTCATGAAACACGGGATAGTCTGCCAAAAAAAATGAAACATGGACATGAAAAAGTGAGGGGATGCATGAGATATCTAAACATTGGAGGAGACATAGAAAAAAGAAGCACAGATGTACATACCATCGACTGAAGAAACCCTTCCCCCAGATACACACAAAAGAAAAGAAGCCTTCCTCTTCTTCTCTTGGCAACGTCCATATGGCCATTCACATGTTTCGCACTCCATCTGACAGATAAAGACATTCAATACCATCACTAAACTATAACTGAGACATTCATAGAGATGGTCATTATACTGTAAAATGTGAACTGAGACCATCACTAAACTGTAAACTGTCAATACCATCACTAAACTGAAACCGAGACATTCACTACCATCACTTAACTGTAAATGAGACATACATAGAGAAAATAGAGAAAATAGGAATAAATATAGAGAGAAACATAGAGATAGATAAGATATATAGATAGAGAGGCCAAAAACAGAGACATACCTTATCTCTGATAAAGAGAGAGAGAGAGAGAGAGAGAGAGAGAGAGAGAGAGAGAGGAAAGAGAGACAGACATAGAGATAGAGAGAGAGTAAGATAAGATGGACAGACATAGAGATAGAAAAGAGTTAAGTGATGGTCAAGAGAGAGAGAAAGATAGAGATAGAGAGAAAGTAAGGAAAGAAGGAAAGACATAGAGATAGAAAATAGAGAGAGATAGAGACCAGGAAAAGATAGAGAGAGAGAGGACACTAACAGAGAGAGAGAAGGAGATAGAGAGAGACCAGGAAAAGAGAGAGAGATAGAGATAGAGAGAGAGTAAGATAAGAGAGACAGACATAGAGATAGAAAATAGAGAGAGATAGAGACCAGGAAAAGATAGAGAGATAGAGAGAGAGGACACAAACAGAGAGAGAGAGAGAAGGAGATAGAGAGAGACTAGCAAAAGAGAGAGAGAGAGAGAGATAGAGAGAGAGATACGCAAGAAAGAGACAAAGAGATAAACAAAGCTGAGACACTAAAAACAAGACTGAATCACTGAATCACTGAAATCACGTGACTGAGACACTGAAACAATGAAACTGGACTGATACAATAGACTAAACAAATAATAAATAAATACTGAGTCAGATAAACAAAGCTGAGAACCTTAAAAACAAGACTGAAACACTGAATCACTGAAATCGACTGAGACACTGAAACAATGAGACAATGGACTGAAACAATGAGACACTGAATAAATGAAGAAGACTGAGACACTGAATCTTTTATGCAACATGACTGAGACTGAGGCACTAAATCAAGACTGAGGCAGTACAATGAAAATTTACTGAGTCACTGAGATTAACTGAGGCACTAAAACTGACTGAAGCACTGAGGCACTGAGATAAATAACTGAATACTTAAATGACTAAACTGATGCACTGAACAGAGAGAGAAAGAGAGGCTTAGACACTCACTTAACTGACTAAACTGATGCACTGAAATACTGAGACAATGAATAAATGAGACAAAACTGAGACACATCGGCGCCCACTAAACTAACTGAGACATACCAACAAAAATTAAATATAGAGACAACCTGGCAGTAAATAGAGACTAAACTGAAACTGAACTAAATATAGAGACTAAACTGTTTATCCTTGTATTCTTTTGCAGGATGGGGATGCTGGAGACAAAAATGGTGAACATGGACAGATGAACACGTATAGATGCGATGATATGTTATTTCAGGTTATTATTGAAAAATAAATATATATCACACAGAATTTCAATGAATAAATGATCATATTCAACTAACAAAAAACTTATAAATGATGCAGGACAAGGAATTTACATTCACAGGTTTGCTGACCGGGAAATTTGACACAACTTATTCGTCGACAAAATCATTATCTTCCATACAGGTACACACAACATAAAGGGGTTGCATAAATAAATATATATGGTTTACTAACAACTACTTTGCAATATGCAGGTTGACTGTGCACAAAAGGATTGCTACACATCAAACTTCTTTCAACAAAGCACTGAAAACGACCATCAAACATGGGAAGACTATACACAGGTTCCAAACTTATCGCTGAAACAATTTTTAAGGTAACATATGATGAACAAAAACTGATGTAAAATAAATATTACTCTCACACAGGGAATGAGTACTTACAGGCAACACCAAGTAGAAGTGGACAGCACATAACTTGGGATGATGACCCATGGGCAGAGAACTTGTTTGACAACATGGAGCTCGATGAGGTATACTTGTGATCTACATTCAAAAATGAAATAAAAAAGATCACGTCAAACTATTAAAAACCTGAATGTCAACATGTATTTTGAATTTTAAATGACAGGTTAATGGTGCACACAATGATGGGGTCACACATGAAACGCAAGCTAATGATGAAACAAAAAAATGAACGACAGAGAAGAAGGCGCGGAAGAAGAGAAAGAGATATGCGAAGAAGATGTCGAAAACTTTCTGGAAAATGAAGAATCAAACTCCCAAGGCCAGAATGACTACACAATAGACAAAGAGCAGATACCGGAAGTGGGGATGCAATTTGACACACGAGAGAAAGCTCAGATATTCTTCAACATGTATGCTTTTGCAATTGGCTTCTCTGTGACAGTGGTGTCAGCTGCCAGGACAACAAGCAGGAAGAGAAACAGGGAAGTAATCAGAGTGACAATGAAATGCAACAAGTATGGTAGGAACGCAGCAGCGGAAAAGGAAGATATGGAAGTGCAGAGGCAAACTACTGTTATAGACAGGACGGATGCAAAGTTGAGATGATAGTAAGTGAGAAAGAAGGGATTTGGCGCATCACAAACCTATGTCTCGATCATAATCATGCTTTAAGCCCGCAGAGCAGATTCTTCAGGTCGCATATCTACATGTCACCTGAGGAGAAAGCAATGATAAGATCCCTGAGGCAAGCTAACATAACAACAAGCAAAATTGTATCGGTGTTGTCATATTTAAGAGGGGGCCAAGAAAACACACCATACAACAGGAAAAAGGTCAGCAACTATGGGACAGCAATTAACAGAGAACTAAAAAACAGCGATGTGATGCAAGTTGTGCAGTATTTCAAAAAGAAGCGAGCTGAAAACGAGAGCTTCTATTACTCATTTCAGGTTGATGAAAATAACAAGGTGAAGAGCGTTTTCTGGGCAGATGCAAAATCAAAAAGCTTCTATGAAACTTGTGGGGACTGCATTAGTTTTGACACAACATTTCTGACTAACAGATATAACCTTCCTTTTGCTCCAATAGTTGGTGTCTCCCCACATGGGCACACCTACCTATTTGCGTGTGCTCTAATTGTCAATGAGGGAGCTGAAACATTCAAGTGGGTCTTCAGGGAATTCATTTATGCTATGGGGGGGGGGGGAACACCCTCAAACTATAATAACAGACCAAGACCGGGGAATGCAGGTTGCAATATCTGAGGTGTTTCCACACGGTTCACAAATCTTGTTTGTATCATGTGAAGAGTAAAGTAGAACAGAAAGCAGGCAGGACAATGCAAGTTAATGAGGGTTTATTTGAAGAGTTCCAAGACATAGTTGATAACTCGCTAACAGAGCTTGAGTTTGAGACACTGTGGCAGCAAATGATAGCAGACTATCCGGTGGGACACATTGAATATTTCCAAACAATTTGGAAGAGCAGAAAGAGATGGGTGCCAGTTTACTTCAAAAAGGATTTCTTCCCATTTTTGCAAACAACAGCAAGGAGTGAAGGGACAAACTCACTGTTCAAAAAGGGTGTTGGGGCACAATATAGCATGACAAGTTTCCTACGTGAGTATCAAAGAATCATGGACACAATACATGCCAGAGAGAATGAGAGTGATCACAATGCGATACACAAGAAAGTGCCACCTAAGAAATTCAAAACTAAGTATTACATAGAGATACAGGCGCATGATTTGTATAACCTGTCTATATTCAGGAGATTTCAGAAAGTTCTAACTGATGTCACAAGACTGCGTGTTAAGGAAGAGAAGCCAGGGGAGCTGTACCTGGTATTTCAAGCCGAAAACTATCCAATAAAAGAGCACAGGCCAAGGACCTATGTGGTCCAAGTTGACTTGGAGAAAGAAGAGTACCACTGCATATGCTGCAAGTTTGAGAAAGATGGATTAGTATGCTCTCACATATTGAAGATAATGCTACACCTGGACATAAATCAAATACCAGACAAGTACATCATTGACAGGTGGCGCAAAAAGCACAAGAAGCTGAATCCATTACCTGTACCAGAAAAAATGGCTGATAGTGATACACTCCGGTACAACGTGCTTGCGCGTAGGATGGTGACAACAGCTTCCAAAGGAGCAACACACCAAAGAAAGTATGAGTACTTGCAAGGGGAAATGAACAGAGTTGACAAGGGACTCGAAGAGATTGAAAAAGAGCTACAAGCAGAAATGAAACACCAAGATACTGAAGTGAGAACAATAGCAAATTTTGCAAACACTTCAAATGGGGGTGAAGGTAACTCAACAATGGAACTGCTAGATCCAGATGACGCACACACAAAAGGGAGGCCGCGGTTGATGACCATCGTTGAAGCTATGAAAGCAGGGAAATTTTACAGATGTGGGCACTGCAACGAATACGGGCACACTATCAGGAAATGCACCAACCGGGACAAACAGTACGACCACCAAAAACCTAAGAGGACTCGTAGAAAGAAGAACACTGGACCAGGTTAGTGATAACACTATGAAAAACCTTACCGTTAATCATGATTTATTGAAAAAAAGACAAATAAAATGCTGACACCATATATAACTGATGACCAGGCACAAGTAGCGCAGGCAATGGCTCCGCAGCGCCACCCAAGGCCAAGACACAAGCAAAAAGACCACCGTCGGCAAAGAAGAATCCAAAGGGAAACAACAATGAACAAGCGAACAACAACATACATGCAACCGTGCCCGTGCAAGGTCCAGTGGAGCTGCCTGGACTGCAAAACTGAAAATGACCTACTGCCAAAAAGACCCATATGTTGGACAAGCGTGGATGAAAAAAAATTTGTAATATCTTTTGAGAAGTGCTTGTAGCTCTGATTATGCTAGTTATAATACTGGTTGTAACTCTTATTATTCAAAAAACACATGGATGAAAAGCATTTATATAGAAACTATTTGGAAAAAGTTGACACTCTTTCGTTAAGGGTAGACACAAAAAGATACAGACACTAACAGGTCTTCTTCTTAGTCTCCAAAAGATTGTTGTTCACATAAAATGTTTCTGTCACCACCATGACGAAAAAGACTACAGACACTAACATGCGAGCTCAACCTTCCGTAGAAACAGGACTTGACACCATAAGTTGTTCAGGTCTACCTAAAAAAAGGTGCCCACCGAAGGGCAAAAAAAAAAAAAAAAAGATCGACAAATCGCAATGTGAATGTAGCGCTCCCAGAGAAACGGCTTCTATCGGAAAACTTGTTCCACCTTGGCTGCGGCGGCAAATCGTATCACCCCTGTGAAGGAAAAACAAACAAACACAACACAAGGGTCAGTCAAAAAGCTGCAGTTTCTCTGGTACACTAAAAAGCTACAGAAAACAGACACTTACCAATGCATAAAACTCAGTGACCAAGCTCTGGTCAACTTGGTTCTTCGGGTTGAAGTATAGCTTGTTTGCATACTGGATTCTTATATTGAGTGCATCGTTAGAAGAGTAAATGGAACGAGGGTCAACATCAGGACCCCAGGTCTCCATTAGTTTTATCATGAACACTCCACAGTCTTTCCCACTTTCATCGACAAAAAAAAGGACAAATCCAGATATTAATCAACTTATGATTAACACGCAGGAAAAAAGACACAAAAATTAAGCAAAAAACAAAGAAGAAGAATGACAAGGGTTCAGTTTATTACAATGTCTTCTGCTTAGGTACATCAGGATAGATTGCTTGAAAATCCTGAAAGTTGTGATCCTTGCTGACGGTCAACTCCCACAGATGTACAAAGTTGTCTATCTGCAAATCAAGAAACATTGAAAACCCAATTTCAGACATAGCTGTTGCATACCATACCTTAGTGTGGATTTTAAAAAAATAAAGTAAAATGCTAAAGAAGCACACTGACCAGACGATTCTTTATTGATACATGGTAAGCTGATTTCTCATCATAGAACGAGTCCAAGAATGCGAAGACTTTTTCTTGAAAACAAACAGCAAACCCAAACCAATGACCAGAATTGACGATAGGGAAGAATAACTACAGAAAAGGTAACACATGGTAGACGTAAGAAAATAAATATTGATAAAACAGATCATATGAAATAAAGAATGATACGATACAATAAGAAAACAACATGTTCAGACAGCAAGAAAAGGATAGAAAAAGCAATTACCTTGTTGTCTTTGTGTCCAAGCTTTCTCCCTTTGCTTGCAGTCGTCGCGCCATCGAAAGATACTCTAACAGTGGTCTCTTGCTGCTCCCCGGTATATTTCAGAATAGCATCCTGGACAGAAGAAAGAATTGAGATGAAGGTATATTTGACAAAAATAGAAAACACGACAAAGAGTGACTGTGTAAAACTGATACGAACCCCAATATTTGGAAAGAAGTAGTGCCTCCCGGACTTTGAAGGATGACGTTCTTCAAAAAAAACACGGCAGAAACAGGGGATTATGAAATTGTCGACCTCGCCATTAGGCATCAATGATTCACCCACAGACTTGTAGCTGCAGTGGACTTTTGGGTACTGAATACCAGGTTCCCTACAGAAAACACAGATGAATTAACACCCCCCGACCACACGGGCGTAGCGAAGAAAAAATATGAAGGATAGCACATATAAGCGCTACCATGTAGCTTTCAAATGACATTAACAAAAAATATAAGGTAAGAAACACATGACGAAACGAATAAATGAGAAGAGCAGATGGTCATACTTTGCAATAGAGCTGTGTGCTAGCTCAACGATCGCTGAATAATGAATGATATCTTCTTCAGATACAGGGAATCTAGTATTAGAGAGCAAAGGAGGGGACTGCCCAGACATAAGCACATTAACAAACATGTACTTGGCCCGCACACGGCGTTTTGGGACATTCTGAACATCCCTTGTGACTGCTTCAGCATGAGCTCCATGAACATTGTCGTGAGACGTCGATGCACCATTCACAGCCGGCTGTTTTGCCTGATTGCGCATCAACAAATTGTCGTAAGTAGTATCTGCCACCTTTGACAAATCATAACACCTCTTCCGAAACTCATTAAAACCAACTAGATGAATACCACCATCTGTCGCATTCTACAAAACAAACGGGCAACAAAAAACTGATTACAATAAAAGAAACAACTCAATGTGAGAGGGTCGAAAGATTACAAGGATGATAATTACCACTAATGGCTTGGGTGAAAAGTCATGAATCTTTATTGGAGATAGTTTTGATCCAAGTTTCTGAAAAGCTTGAGCCCGGTTTAACTTGAAGTTTCCGGTATGTGGCTACAGAAACATTGAACAAAAGATTCAAAGACTGAAAGTAAAAAAAAACTCAACAAACTGAAGGAGACCATCATGAGGATAAAAAAAGGGACAACAAACCTTCGTGGATGGGGAGTCCGGTACATCAACAATAGGAACTAATGCTTTCCCTGTAGCAGAACTAGGCATGCGGGTTATCAAGTTTTGTTGCTCTTCTTCTGACATCGTTTGGCAATTCCTAGCCTTTACCTTCCGTAGCGGGGGCATTGCAGGGGCTGGTGTTTTGCAGGGCATAACAACCCCAAGAAAAAAAGGTGCTAGTAATGTTAAAAATAGACCAAAAGATGAACCACACAAATAAATGCATGCCACTAAAAAATGCAAAAAAGCAAAATATGCATATACCTGTCGGGTGAGTTCGACCCTCCACAGCTTTAGTTATCATACAATCAGGGGTGGCTGCACAGGAGTAAAAAAAATAGAAAAAGATAAGGAACAACGTTTGAGAGATAGATAAAGTAGAATACATTTGAGACATAGATAAAGTAAAGTACATGGGTCAGGAGTCCTCTTGACCGCAGACCCGCTTGGTTTAGCAGTTCCATGGTAAGGTGTAAACGACTTCTGCTGAAGCCCTACATTATCAACACTGAAAGTGTCGCGATTCACATTGCCGTCTGACGGCTGCAAAAAACAAATGGAAGATTTGTCAGACCATATTTACAAAAATCAAATACTGGTAAAAATCAAAGTAATAGATAAGCAGTAAAAAAGTTGAGCTTGATCATACCCCAGAGTGAGGCTGCTTAACAATGCTTCCATCAGATAGCCTATGGTTGACTTCTACTTTGTCGTGCACAGTACTGGACTTACGAAGAAAATCAAGAACATCTCGAACTAAGGCTTCCAACTTCCTTTTACTGCTAGAAGAATTGGTTGAGATAAATTTATCACCTATGTTGATGATACCATCTATTACCTAGAACAAAAAAGCAAAAAAAAAAGAGATGGTACTGCAATGAAACGGACTCAACAAACAGCAAAAAGCCTGCAAAAAAATGAGCTAACATACTAATAAAACGTACATCAGTTTGCAATGAGCTAACAAATTCTTCTTTTGCTTTAGTCCTGAAGTCATTAGAGAATGGAGACAGCACAGGAGACACTCTACAAGATACATCTCCTTGAAACGAACCCAAAACCTGCAGAAAAAGATATAAATTCCAGTTCCATAAAAATCAACTCCAGCTAACACACATGTATAACAAAAAAGGGGAGTAAAAAGACTTACAGTGGGGTGCTGGCCAGCAGTCCTGGTTTCTTTAAGAAGCTTCTTACCAAACTGATGTGGACTTTTTCGATCAAGTTCAGAGAAAGATTGAATCATATCTCCTTTCCACACCAAAACTCTGGGAGTAGTGTGACAGACATTCTTTATGCCAAAGTCCAGGCAATCAAGATAACGGACCTGGGAAAAAAAGATGAGACATAAATATGAAGATATGAGTAACATTTGAGTAACACGATCAATGCCAAATAAGGTATAGACATTCAATCAAAAAAGAAGATGCAGGATGCTCACTTACCACTGGAACATAGATGCAACACACAGGATACTTCATCCTTCTACCTTTTGATTTGGCAAACAAGCTGAACTCATTCAAGCTATTGAGGCAGTGGGAATAGACAAGCTGGCTGAAATCATAATCTTTAGCAGCCGCAGGATCCTTGAGAACTGAAAGGTAGTTGATGTTCACAGGATAACTCATATCTGGACAGAGAAAGCAAGATATAGCCACGGACATGAAGCACACAAAAACCTCCAACTCGCTTAACGGTTCTGGACTGCTGAGCTTGTTACCAAAAAAGGTTATCTGAGGCAACTCTGGCAACTTGAAAAGTGACAGAATAAAAGCCATGCCATCCTCACGGTTGGGTGGGACCTCTAACCCTCCTATAGGCAATCCTAGAACAATGCGAAACGTCTCTCTGGATATGATGACAGGCTTCCCGCAAACAGTAATCTGGGAGCATATTGGATCAACGCAATCAGCGACCCACCTACAGAAGTCCGAAGGTAAATTCGGACAATCAAACAACAGCAAACACCCAAATCCAAATTTCTGAACAATAGCTCTTTGCTCAGGAGTCACTTCTTCAGAACAATCATGAAGTACTTCAGCCCAAATCTGGTAAATGCACTCCTGCCGACACCATCAAAAGTTCCAGACTTATCAACATCGTTTTGTCTCTGCTTCTTTAGCTGCGAAAGAAAATGAGTATGGAAATGTGAGACATAGATAATCCAATGCATTGCTTGAAAACACGACACAAACACAAACTGAAAATAAAAGGAGCACAACAAATGCTAACCTCATTATTCACAAATGTGTCCTGGCAAAAGTCTGAAAAGTTCCTCTTAAGGCTACTCAAAGACTGCAGCCAACGGGGAGATAAAAAAGTTGTCAAACTACAACGAGCCATCAAAGTAAAAAAGATGCAACATGAGATGACTGAAAACTAATAATTAAGAAAGATAAGCACACCTGCTTCATTAAGTACCCGAACAACGCATCGTCTAGAGCCCTGTTTCTTCTTCCATGTGATATGCCCTGGAACAAACAGAAACCAATTAGAAAATGATAAACAGCTATTGTTTAGCTCAACAACAAACGAAAAACCTAAAAATGACAAAACGCACATCACGGTGACCGGGTAGACTGAACCCTTCACTATCCTCCGCGGAATCATCGCCACGGTCAGTGGGTAAATGCTCGGATCTGCGCAACACCCAAAAGGGCATATGGTTATTATCAGGGCAAAGGCGAAAATCAACACCCAAAAAAGGGGAGCATATTAGTGTGCGAAAACACAGTAAAAACACCACCACACATACAGATATGTAACAAAACACTACAATGCCTCCCTACAAAAACATATCCAGAACTACAAACATGGAACTGCTCCCATTGTGAAAAATGGTCAGATTACAGTGTGTCCGCCACCCCTAATGAACCAATTCAAAAAAATCAACACCTACCCCCATATCACAAAATCTGAATCCCCCAGACCATTGGGTTGGCACACCTAGTAACAGGAGCTGCACCATGTTGAGAAGCTAAACTGAGACTGCAATTGTGAATGATCATCTAATTCTGAAATCATTTCGCATAAACCAAGTGAACCACTTCTGAAAATCAAACCGATAGCTCCAACGAACAGAGCAACCCTATAGGCCTAGCACAACCAACACACACAAAAGGGGATTCAGACAAAAAGGAAAATGGTCAGATTGCAGTACTGATGGTGTCCACCACCTAATGAACCACTTCAAAAAAATCAACACCTACACCTATCACAAAAACTGAATCCCAAAATCATTGGGTGGGCACACCTAGAAACATGAAAATGCACCATGTTGAGAAGCCCAACTGAGCCTGCAATGATCAACTAATTCTGAAATCATTTGGCACAAAACCTAATGAACCACTTCTGAAATCAAAGCGCTAAATCCAGCGAACAGAGCAACCCCAGAGGCCTAGCACAACCACCACACACAAAAAGGATTCAGAAAAATCAGAGATCCACTACTCCCCTGAGATGCGGACAAAGCCAGCGCGTCACTGCGGCGGAGGCTAGCTGCGCGAACAGTAGCTAGATCCAACGCACGGCCGCATTCCATTACCTCTCGAGCGAGTACGAAACTACTCGCCGACGCCGCGAGAGCTAGCTGCGCGAGCTGAGACCAAAATCCGCCGCTATCGATGGAACCTATATCGACCCGCACCGCCGCATCTTCATCCGCCTCCGGCGACTCCCAACCATGAGACACGAACACGCGGGGTACGAAAACTACCGACGGAATAGAGATAGAACAGAGTAGAACCTGTCAGCTCGCCGGCGACGCCTCCGTCCACCGCGAATCTCCTCCATGGCGGCGGCAACAGGCGCCGGCGACGACATAGAGGAACGAATCCTCTGTTCCACCGCCCCTCTCCTCTCTCTGTGACGAGAATGAGACACACGGCGGAGAAGAAGGAAAAAGAATTCAAAATAACTGTCTACCGACACACCGCGCAACCGAAAAAAAAAACGGGTACGGTCGCGCGGCCGACCCGTTACACGTACGTAGCCACGAGCGTGCCTTCTTCGCGCCAGCAAAGCGCCAGCACGGACGACAACACGAATCTTGGAGCGCATCCGACGGCCAGAAAAACGACTGAGAGAGAAAACGAAATCAGTTGACTGCAACCGAGCAAAAGCCTACATATAATGTACGTGCAAATTAACCTAGGTTGTCTAGCAAATTGTTGCTGGGTGGTGCTTAAGTCGTCACTGAGATATAGGATGGTTTCCAATGCACCCCGTCCAACAGTGGCGAAGCTAGAGAATTATGTTATTGGGTTTAGTTCCTTGTTAATGGTGTAGTATTTCACTAATAAGCAATAGAAAAACAAAGGATTTACACATTCCATTGGGTTCCTTTGAAACTAATAGTTGTACTGCAGCTCTGTCCCCGCCGTCCAAGTTGTACTTATGCGGGACCCAAAAGAAACAAGATAAGCAAAAATGATTAGGTTCAACCGACAGATTTCGTGGAGAAAGACTCACCCGAAAACTCTCTCTTTCTCTCTGCCCAAATTTTCCTCCACCGGAGCACCGCCCGTCTCCCTTCTCCTCCTCCTACCCTAGAATGATGGCTGCAGTGCTCATGCCATGGGTGGTGATGGAGCCCGGTTTTAGGCTACCAAGCTCTAGGAAACGCTGGGACAGTGAACAATGCGTGCGGGGTTACCCGATCTGGCTCCAACGAGACTCCAGAGAGTCGTATCCGTTGCCCACGAGCCTGATTCGAAGCTATTGGTGCTTAAAATGGTAAGGACAATGATTTGCGGTTTTGTGATGTTGCATACGCTATTTTTACACGTTCTGGACTCGCGTGTGTTTTGCTGCAAACACATAGAACAATACTCTGCCATGATTGTGGGTGTTTGGTGCAAATGTGTTTGTGTTTGTTGGAAACGTTTGTTGCGATGTTGCATGTGTGATGAATTTTGTCGGCGATTGTTGCGATGAATGTATATATGCATACATAAAAAGTGTTGCACATGTGTGTTCGAAATGCTACAATATTTTCTGCATGCTTTTGACATACTGCATGAAAATGTTGCGGCATTGTTGCAAACGTACAAATAAATGTTGTGTGAACTGGGTTATGCTCTAAAGCTCGAAGGGCTCATGAGCGCCACTTAAGTTGGATTGAACAGCCCTGTGGATGGCTGATTTCTCCCGGTTTTCATCCGGCTGATGCATGGCGCGAGAAAAAAATATTACACTCAGAGATATGCTAAAGCCGTCACCTTTGCTTTCCTTCGCCTTCTGAACGTTGCGTGTCCGTTGCTTTGGCCGTGCTAAAAAAAAGGTGACTTCGCTTCTTCTTTTCAGCATGGACCGCCCATGTGAAGTTACAGCACCACTATTCATCAGCTCACGTGTAGTTTAAAAGGCGCATTACAGTTCCGTCACGTAACGTCGGGTCTAATATGACGTTACCCATGTGATTTTTAGGGAGGTCCTTTATGCCGCCTGTTTGCGGCACAAAACGCTCGCACCTCCTGAAGAAAACCTGAGACGGGCCGGCCCATTACTTGAGTGAACTGCTGATATACTGCTTCGTGTCTTGGATCGTTACGTGATGCTACAATTTTTATATTACCTTGCTTGCTCCCACGCGCGCTCGTGCCAGGAGACGTTCAGCTAGCTCGTGCAGGAGACGTTTAGCGTGGGCATATTTCTCGTACGTTCGACATGTAATCAGACAAAATGTATTAAAAATAATTTTCTCGAAAGCAAAAAAAATCGGGAAATACATGTACACTGAAACCGGAAAAAAAACCCGAAGTAAAAAATATTCAGTATAGAGTACAAAAATCTGAAAGTACAAAATTTCTCTCGAACCATTTGGACTTTCGGTTTTGGAACCATTTCAAAATTGGAACAATTTTTAATTCGGAACTATTTTAAAAATGAAACATTTTTAAATTTGGAACCATTTTAATAAATGAACATTTTTTTTAATTTGGAACCATTTTCAAAATGGAACCATTTTTTATGTGGAACCATTTTAAAAATGGAAACATTTTCAAATTTGAACCATTTTAAATTTGGAACCATTTTAAAAAATGGAACCATTTTTCAATTGGGGGGAACCATTTTCAAATTTGAAACCATTTTTAAAATGGAACCATTTTCGAAATGGAACCATTTTTTGATTGGGAACCATTTTTTAATTAGGAACCATTTTCAAAAAGGAACCATTTTTAAATTTCGAACCATTTTTAATTTGGAACCATTTTCAAAATTTAGAACCATTTTAAATTCGGAACCATTTTATATTTGGAACCATTTTCAAAAATGAAACCGATTTTCAAATTGGAACAATTTTCATTTTTGGAACCATTTTAAATTTGAAACCATTTTAAAAATGGAACCGATTTTCAAATTTGGAACCATTTTTTAATTCGGAACCATTTTAAATTTGGAACCATTTTTAAATTTGGAACCATTTTTAAAATGGAACCATTTTTAAATTTGGAACCATTTTCAAAAATTATACAATTTTCAACAAACAATTTAAAGAAGAACAAAATTAAAACAATAAGAAAAGAAAAAAAGAAAACAAAATTTTCAAATTTGGAACCATTTTAAATTCGAAACCATTTTCAAATTTGGAACCATTTTT
This sequence comes from Poa pratensis, assembly GCA_947311845.1. NCBI lineage: Eukaryota > Viridiplantae > Streptophyta > Magnoliopsida > Poales > Poaceae > Poa > Poa pratensis. The sequence continues at coordinate 85,497,726 of CAMZMU010000128.1, forward strand.
TAAAATGGAACCATTTTCAAAATGGAACCATTTTTTGATTGGGAACCAATTTCAAAAAGGAACCATTTTTAAATTTTGAACCATTTTTAATTTGGAACCATTTTCAAAATTTAGAACCATTTTAAATTCAGAACCATTTTATATTTGGAACCATTTTCAAAAATGGAACCGATTTTCAATTTTGGAACAATTTTCATATTTGGAACCATTTTAAATTTGAAAGCATTTTCAAAAATGGACCCAATTTTCAAATTTGGAATCATTTTTTATTTCGGAACCATTTTTAAATTTTTAACCATTTTTTTAAATGGAACCATTTTTAAATTTGAAACCATTTTAAAAAATTATACAATTTTCAAAAAACAATTTAAAGAAGAACAAAAAACAATTAGAAAAGAAAAAACAAAACATAACAAAAAGAAAAAGAAAAAGAAACAAAAAATAAAACAGAATCAGAAAAGAAACGAAAATAAAAAACGAAAAAAGAAAAAAAAAACTAAACGAAAAAAGAAACAGAAAAGAAAATAGAAACGAAAAGAAACAGAAAAACAAACAGTCGCCGAACTATGGGCCGACCCATTAGGTCGCTCCCGTTAGCGGCGCTAGGGTTATGCGTCGCTAACGGGCGGCAAATAGGTTTTGCCTGATTTTTATTACTCCGTAGGACAGTACCCGCGTGCCTTGTGCTGTAATGAGTCGTGCCAATTTACACAACCCGGTAGACTTGTGAGCCAGAAGCAGGCCCAACATGCTGCGTCCATTTTCCCAGCCGAAGCAGACGCAAATCGAATTCTCGGCCCATAGCGAACAAAACGGGAAAACAGCCCTTATCCACACGAGCCACAGGCTGAAAGGCACACGGCGCGCTTGTGGCTGCCAGCCACGGCGGCGCAGCAACAAACACAGCCAGACGTCGAAACGAGAAGATCACTCACCTACCCAGCCAAGCAAAGACAGAGCGAGCTCCTGCAGCGAGCAGGCAGGGAGAGGATACCACCATAGCATGGCGACCACGGCGACGGCCTCGTCTTTCCTCTCCCCGGCGGCGAAGTTCGCGCTCCAAAGCCGGTGTCCAAGCGTCAAAACATCACGCAGCGTGAGGTTCACTCAGGTGAGAGCCCAGCAGCAGGAGCAGGAAGTGAAGGAGGAGGAACCCGAGGCGGCCAACGTGCCGCCGTCGCAGGGGGAGGAGCAGGAGGCGCCGGCGAAGGCGGACGCGCAGTCGCTGCCGCGGCAGCCGCGGACGGAGAGCAAGAACATGGGGCGGGAGTACGGCAGCCAGTGGCTGAGCTGCACGACGCGGCACATCCGCATCTACGCGGCGTACATCGACCCGGTGACCAACGCCTTCGACCAGACGCAGACGGACAAGCTCACGCTCATGCTCGACCCCACCGAGGAGTTCGTCTGGACCGACGAGACCTGCCAGATGGTCTACAACGAGTTCCAGGACCTCGTCGACCACTACGAGGTAAACTAACCGTATCACCCCTGCAGAAATCTCCCACTGCTTTTGCAAGAAATCTTTGCCGCTAGCCACATGATCAAACTGGAATTTCCCATGCTTTTCTGCTTCTGCTATGTGTAGGTAATCTGGAACTAGTTTTATGTAGCACAATTCTAGCATCATTGTAGAAACAAATGCTGGGAATAGTCGTGCATGTTTTGATGTAAAACTGAGAGTAGAAGAGCAGGACTGACCTGGATTGATTGCTGCTGTGACACAGGGAGCTCCACTGTCAGAGTACACGCTTCGTCTGATCGGCTCTGATCTTGAACACTACATCCGCAAGCTGCTCTATGACGGGAATATCAAGTACAACATGAGGTCCAGAGTGCTCAATTTCAGCATGGGCAAACCCCGCGTCAAATTCAACAGCAGCCAGATCCGGATGTGAAATAGATATATGTATGCAACACCGGTAGAGAGAATGGTTTCCCCATTCCAAAGCTGAGGAGATGTACACACTTGCTCTTCAATACAGTAATAAAGAAGCATGAACCAGAGCATTCCAAAGTTCAGATTGCAGTTGTACATATACGAAACTATACATTTTATGCTGGCAACAACTCAACGTCCATTAACCTTCCACACATTACTAGTTTCTGGCTGCACCAGTTCTACGAGTTTTGCTGGCAAAATAAGGATAGCAGCACGCCGCAGACCAAACTAATTCAAAAAAAAGAAGGGGGGGGGGGGGGGGGGGGGGGGGGATGAGGCTTTAACACTGATAAGTCTAAAATCCACTCATTAAGTTGCGATTGATGATTAGCCACCCTCTACATTGAACCATACAAAATGTCATTTAGTAGCATTCCATTGGTTTTTATTTATATTCCCCGACCTGAGATTACGCTTTCTACGGGGTCCAACTGAGCCATATCAGTCTATGTAAGGAACTGTTCATGACAGTTAGACCCTGTGGCAAAAGGGTAATTTTAGGTGGGGAAAATAACTGAAATCAGTCTATGTAACTAAACGGGCCAAAGACAATGTGCGGAAGTTGAGATTTAAAACCTCGGCTCCTCCAATCGAGAAAGGACCACTCGTCTGTAATTTATGTGGGTAATCTCATTCCAAAGGAATAATTGTGTACTGTCTGAAATCATCGCTCCATGGCCTGAATTGGTCTTCATCCGTTACATTCTGCAATAGTAGATTGTTAGGGACTTAGGGGGCCATCGGCCCTAACCAACCAAATAAGGGAAAATACACAATTTCTAGGGAGTTAATAGCCATTAAATAGGGAAGTCCATCTATACAAGGAGCTGCCACATGCTATTAACAATTAAAAATATGAAGGAATCAATATTGTGTCCCCCCAAGGTTCTTCCTTCCAGCCCCATGGTTTACTCCTCCTAAGTCTTCCACTCCTCACATTAATTACCCCGCTATAGGTTTGCAGTTTGCACCGAAAAATATTCAAAATTAGCAAGAAAAATTATTGCTGTTGCACAGCTGCTAGTACTTTGCTACTCCATGCCAGCAAGAAGATTACAGTAAATCAATGCTGAAAATAAACTATTAACTACGATTGGTACCATAACCAGTGTTAGCTTTAGCGGGCCGATGTTGGAATGCTTCCATTAACAAAAAAATCTATATATAAAAGAACTAGATTTTCTTCCACTGAGTTCTTTAACACAAAATGGAGCCATTATTGTTAAGAGGCAGGATAGTATGCACTTAATTTGCAAAAAAGGATATTGAGCTTACCTGCAACCAGAAATAAAATCCACGCAACAGAGCTAATTGATTGTGATAACTGGTGTTTTCTACTTGTTTCGCAAGATCTGGAGTTAAATAAAAAAAAATAACTTCTAGTTAGTACTACAACATGTAAATCCACATGTTCGAGAAAATAAGCAGCGTTTCTTAATCAGACACAAACCACATCACTTCAAACCAGATGTCACTATGATTTGCTACTACTTTCTCGTATTATAGGGAAAGGTAACTTCTCAAGCAAAACAAAGTCATTATTATATGGGTATTTATTTTGGCACTCCCAACATGGCATTAACCTTTGGACATGTGCTGAAAGTTAAACTACTCAATTGTTAAGTCAACACAGGTCGTTCATTATCAGTACACCACAACAAACTATTTCATGCCTTTGTACATTGTATAAAAGCACCATACTCCTTGCAGATCTTAGGCATAGACAAATACAGCGGACACTCGGCATTGCAAATCTAACATTACAGGATAGTGTTGGTCCCAACACCCTCAATGTCCAGCAAAGATTTAGTTGACCGCCCGAACACAACGTTCACGGGGACACCTTTAGCTCATTACAAGGGGTCTCCTTGCTGATCCAGCTCGCCACATGGTGAGCCCAGAAGCAAACCGAATGCATGCACAGTCCAGGGAGAGAGGCCAGAAATTAGGCGCCCTGTCTCAAACATCAAGTCTGAGGCAAGGTCTTGGATGCCAGGGCAGCTGGGCTTGAGTGATGTTACCACTAAGATGAAATTGTGTTGCGTTGAATGGCTAGGCTGACGCTTCTCGAAGGCTTGTACAAACACTTCCGTTCAATCAATGCGTCGAGACACAAGTTTTTGTGTTTTATCAAAGAAGATAAAGCATTACAGGGCAATTTATAGAACGCAAATATACAAATCTCCCCACAGTTTGTTTTATGAAAACGGCAACTACTCGTCCAAATCCTGCTACTTGCCACAATTCCGAGGCGTCCTGCTACCCCGCTATGGAGATTCACCTGGCGCACTTGGGCACTGAACAAGGTTGTCTTCCACACCTCACTTGCCTGCCAGAACCGCTGTTTGACCTCTGATCGGCTGGCTCGCCACATGTTGCCCCACTAAACCATGTATGTTTTGAAGTCCTGCTAAGCTTACAAGGGACACACAGCCTTTTCTTTTTAAGTCCTGCTAAGCTTTACAGCGTTTTCAAGTGTATCTATAGAAAGCGTATGTCCGCCACTACACCCCAGAGATTTAACCAATCCCATCAATAAGCTACTTTTGGCATATACTAATTTAACAAGCCTGTAAACCAACATATCACAGAAAAAGCACAATGCTGGCTTGCGAGTTTCAAAAGGAAAATGATAATTGCGAACAAAGATAGCTACAAAGTGTTTCGTAAATAACAAGACAAAGTGTCATTAAGGATGGAAAAAACAATTCTGATCCCATACATGTTATGCATAAAAATTACTTCAGCCAGGTGATTGCAATAATTGCCAGACAGATATTTCTACATAGAAAACAAGAAAAGTATTTACATAACAAAAGACTAAAGGACAAACCTGGGTAGGAATCAAAATATGATTGATTCCTTTCATGTTCAGAGTTGTAGTACTTCACGCCTTCGCGTGTCTGCCTTATCTTTGTTGCCGGACGATTAATAGTAGCATCATCAAGCTTTTCCTTGTATTCTACCATGCTAAGTGGTTTTCTGAGAACACGCAGCAACCTTTTCTTGAAGGATGATTCTGGCCTCTCCATAATATGTATAGGCCATACAACACCATGCAATCCCTGCGAAACAAATGTGTAATGAATGACGAATCACAAGTATGTCGGATAATGGTTTATCATTATGTATAAAACAGCCGGTGAGCCTGAAAGGAAATCGAATTTCAAAAAAAATTCATATGCAACAATAATTAAAAATTTGACAAAATATTTGAATGATAACTTTAAACATAAATATTTTAACCGAATCAAAGATGCTTTTGAGAAACGATTCATGGCTGGTTCAACCCAATTATAGTGGATGGGAATTATTCTTCTTACAAGAGTACATGCAATAAAAACACAACACAAAAGGATTTGGTTTATGTGAACTGATTTTTTGATAAAAAATATACTTGGACTCTCATGGACGACAACACGTTTGGTATCTTGTTCAAACTACACATACAAATCATGGTCTATATAAACAACTAAGTTAGCAAACCCGATATGCACGATGTGGTAAGTATGTAAAAATTCTTTTATTTTGTTGATCATGTCTTTACTATTGTAGTCTTTACTTTTTGCCGTTCCCAAATCCACGTGGCTAGGCCACGTAAAGTTATGATGAGGCCTAACATGAGAGAAAATGTTGCAGGTGTCGGTAGCAGTATTTGTCCAGGTTTCCATATTTAATGGATAACTCTTCTGTTTTTGTGTGCATATCCGGTTATAAAATACATGCATTGTTGAACTGAAGTTGTGTCATGATATATCCTAATTTTCTCAAATTTAACAGAAACTATCCTTTTGTGGTCACACCCAAATGATTGGTGCCGTGGCCTTGAACTCTTCATGGAGAATTGCAAAAAGATAACTTGGAAGCAAGACCATGGCGGGTTGGTGGGCACCTAGGATACATTGATACCACATAGGGAATGCACACCCAAGCAGGTCCAAGGACTAAGACCTGGGTGGGTATCAATGTGTTAAGGTCGACTCACCACCTTACCAGAAGTCGCATAATTAGGACTTTTAGTGGGCATTACACATATAAGCATACTTTTAGTGGCACAAAAATGAATACCTGATATATATTTAAGGGGCTATGTTTACGCCTCTAGGGTGGACCAACTATCTTGTACCCTAGAGTGACGTCTTACGAAAGTCCAACTGTTTGGGTAGATTTTAATGAAAAATATTATATCAAATAAAAGGGCATAATACAATTAATTATTTCATGTGCTTCCAATTAATATGTTTCCTCTACTTAGCAGTGGTTCTAGCATCCATCCTGCCCAGGCAGCTGCCCGGGCTCATCAGCGGCGCGATTGCCTTACGCCATCTGATTTTCTATGACGGTTTGTCCAGAAAAAGGGCATCTTAAGCATGTCGATTTAGTGTTTTCCCTTTCTTCGAGATTTTTCTGGGTCTGCCACTGATCTGCTATGGTGCATTACAGTATGGACTTAGGGTGTGTGTCTATCAAGCTGGGTAGCCTAAGCCCCTAAATCGCCGAACTAGCACAAGTCAAGCAGCCACTCAACTTATTCCACTTTTTCCCTGCCTATTTATGCCAACATCGGTATAATCAAATGTGGCAATGAAAGCTGTGAAGCATTGTTTCACCAAAACAAAAAGGTAAGAACAATGAAGTGTATGAGATCGTGAGCAAAAACATACAAAATAAGGCACATGCTAAATACTAACTGATCCTGCTAAATGTTGGCACCCGATTTTAACAATCTTTTGCTTCAAACTAACAACATCCTTATTTGTTTTCAAAGTACAGAACTAAGTCATACTACGTAGATAGCTACACGTAACCTCCGCTCAAAATGGCCCCATGACCGTGTTTTCTGATTGGATCCATCTCTCCTTGCAGTTAATGAGCACAGGCACCACACATAAGCCACCCCTTGTATCCATTCTTGCCTTGTCATATGCAAGAATCAAACGGTGACCATAAACTTATGTATGTATGTTGAATTCTTGATAGGTTAGTATTCCAGATAGTCAAGCTAGAGTCTGACACCAGTGCTACAAGTTCATGTTTATTCCACTCTGTGCGATTCCATATGATTATGGAGGTATGCTTATGTAAGCTGCCTCCAGGTCTGCATTGCAGCCAGTAGCACCCTCTACGCCTGCATGTTAGAATGTTTGCAGTTTGGTAGTAAGAAACACACTATCATAATGTTGTAGCATGTCCTTGTTCTAAGTACATAACAAGGCACTGCCTTCTATGAAGGGCTTGGTTGCAAGTTGCAATGGTGTGTGTAGTTTATGGCCTACTGTACCATATTTAGGGCTTGTTTGATTCTTAGGATTTTCATAGGATTTTCACGGGATTGTGATTGATGGATTTTTTTCCTACAAAACATGTTTGATTCAAAGGAATTGAATCCGTATGATTATTTCCTATGGGGTTTTCCCTAGTCTATTCCGTAGGAAAACTTTCATTAGATCGGAGCTCTTGGAAAATTTCCTGTGGAGGGAAGAAAAGCGCGCGCACGCGAACTACTGCTCTGCTCCTCCACTGCCACCCTGCTGAACCCCATGATTCTCCATACGCAGCAGCAAGGTATATTATATTGGTCCTAAGTTCCTGTGATTTTCCTACACTGCCATCAAACAACCACCGGTGCCGATTCCCATAGTTTTCATTCCCGTAGGATTCAATGGCAGGCCATACCAATCCTGTAGATTCCTATCCCTCCATTTTTCCTACCCTACGAATCAAACGAGCCCTTAAAGTATAAGCCGTTTGGTATAATCTTGCCAACGTAGAATATGTTTCTTATGCAAAGAAATCGGATACTTTACACTAGTGGTGATTGTGTGGCGGGTTAACCTCTTTGATTCAAAGAGATTCCATAGGAATTTATTCCTCTTGCAAATTTTCCTATAGAACTTGTTTGATTTGTAGGATTGAATAACATAGGAATTTTTCCTGTAGGACCGCCGTGAATCCAATTTCCATGTTTTTCCTATTCCAGTGCTTTCGGAATTATGTGAATCATAGAGGCCCTACATTGAGGAAGGCCACTCACAATGTCATGATGTTTACCTGTGGGCATTAAAATATATTTCTATAGATTTTCAATGTTACCATGATTTTACCATTATATTTATACATATTTGGGCATACCCTTTTGTTTTACAAAATATAGCCACCAAACTCAAGTTTTCAATAGAGTAATCCACATGGGGCAAATTATCACCCATACTTCATACTTGTCTACTTACAACACTGTGGTTATGTTACACAAAATTGTAATGATACGTAAAATCACTTTCTTATGATTGTTACTTATTAACTATTAAATAAATATTGTAGAAGAATTTGTAGACAAATTTGGACTACGGTCAAACTAAACCCAACACTTCCCAATGGAGAGGGTAAAAAGAATCCTGCCAATCAGGATTAGCCTGTTTTTGTGTCCGATTATCAAAACCAAACAATGGATAGAATGCAGGGGCTATCAACTTATCAAGTATGGCAAAGATCAGAGCCAGAGAGAAACAGGTTCACACACAGATACATCCAAAACTAGTATGATATTGTTTCTCTTCTTTCACATACGTTGTATCAAACTGGATACCAAGACCAAAGCCCCAACATATGATGGAATTGACAATTTAATTCCAAACTAGGCAACACATAAAACTAGCATATGCAATAGCTGCTAGATAGTTCGACTAGGTGACTGTTAAATTAGAGAACCAGCAAATCGTTCGTACTTATCTGAGAATTTCAAACAAGATAAAAGGAAATATTGTGAAACAAAGAAATCTGTATCTATTCTCCCAAAGTAGACATTACTCTAGAGTCTACTTATGACCATTTTGAGGCAAACAGAGCATAAGTCGAGAAGATCTTCGAAGTTGTGGCTTTCTGTTGTCAGGCTGGAATTGCGAAAAAAGCAGGATCACATATTAATTCATTAGTTGAAACTTTGAAAGAAGAAAAAGGAAACCACACAACAATGTTATAAAAATGCAGATTGGTCAGAAATAGACACATAACATGTTTTAGAATTCCATAAGAAATAGAAGTATAGAACCGTACTTTTTTTTATTTGTTTCACAAATTCTACGTGTCGTATTGTTCTAGTCAAAGTATGCTGAAAGAAGAAAACCACCATGAATTCAATATGTTTACTAGGCTAGATCCCCTGTTGAATCACTGCACAGAGAAAGGTGATGAAAGTGAGTGTGCAGGTTTCCTTGGGCTTGGTTTATTTGCTTCATCCAAATTAGCAGAGATGTGCTTGCATGCTATTTATTTGAGGCAGCTGAAATCATGGCATGGTTTATAACCGGCCGTGATTGGGCCAAAGGCAGCAACAGAAAACAATATTGAACAGAACATTGATGCCAAAAATATTTCCTTTAAAAAACTATTTAAATAGGGTTACAATGTGTTTATATTATGCAAGATAAAAAATAGAAGTCGAAGCAACAGAGAAAAAACAACTGGAGTTGAGTTATATTGGCCAAACAAAATATTTAGTTTCGTTTTGGAATGCATCTCTCATCTTGAGTACAGTACTACAGTTAGAATCCTAACTCAACCGTATTAATTAGAAATTGGTGCCAGTAACTACCATATTAATTGGTGAGGGACAGATTCCATGCTCCTAAACATCACATTACTCTAAGTTGGACGAAAAGAAGTGTGTTCTAAATCTGAAAAAGATGTGTGCATGAAATGTTTTATAAAGTTTATCTGGAAGTGCCATGTATTGGGTAAAATGACCATATCCCTAACCCTAAACCATACCCCTTTGACTATCAAAGTACTATATACAAATAAACGCTACTCCGGTACACATACCACCCTGACATTATATCACCTTAATTTTGTCAATAGAATGGCATTTCAATCAGCAAATAAGCTTAGTCAACATGTATTTCCTTGTGAAGCATTAGCAACTAAAATAAAATTAACAACTCACTAAAAAGGTAAGTTGAGGGAGTACGGTTGGTAATATTGGCTCAAAGTGGGTGATATAAAAATGCAATGAATACTCCTGCATCTTTTTTTTTTTTTTGACAAGGAGCTCGTGTACAAGATCAACAAGTGAAAGAACACACAACGCACGATCAGAGGCAAGATCGAACTCACACGCAGCGAACGCAGATCCGCCGAGCAGCACACCGTCTTCAACCACCAGCAGCCGCCGGAGCCGAAGAAGGCAGCCTCACCACACACCGGAGGAGCCAGCTGGAGCAACCTTGTTGAGCAGCCGCATGAGCCAGCTGACGCGAGCACCAGCATCTGCACGTTGAACGAGCATCGGCCTCGAGCTGCCCCTCCACCGCCATCGCCGCCTCGCGCCGGAGACGACCACGACAGCTCCGCCCATCTTCCACCGCACCCTCCGCGACCAACGACGAGGAAGAAGATCCGCCTGCAAACTCCCAGATGGGTTAAGCAGAAGCACCAACTCCGCCGGAGCGGAGACTGCCGAACCCCAAAAGCACGAGCAAGCGCCGCCACCACGGCTGCCAGCTCGGGAAAGAGCACGCCGCGGCTCCGGAGAGCAGCGGCCGCGCCCGCGACGGCAGATCTGCCCTGAGCCCCCGCCGGAGCGCCAGGAACAGAGGAGGGAGCTGCCGCCGCCAAAAGCCTCTCCGGCCGCGCCGCCCTCACCACAGCGCCACCGGCAGGCCACCCACACACACCTAGGCTATGTACACGGCGGGATCCGTCGATTCCCCGACCTCCCGCCGCCGGAGCGGCCGCGGAGGCGAGGGATCGAGCGGATCGCGCGCCGGCGAGCGTTGCCCCCGACCCTATCCTTTCGCTCCCCACCTGCTACAGTGAGCGTAGGCGAATACTCCTGCATCTTTAACAAGTGTAAATCGAAATTCATTTATTCAGAACTGATGTGATTCCAAATTAGTATTATTGTAGTTTTCAGACATGTTGTATGGATCATCTACATCCAGCGGACACATTGGTACAAGACATAGTAGCATATTGGTACTCTTATGTGACATATGTACGACAACCGCAAATATAAAACGTAGAAAATTCATTGCTCGCTGCTGAAAGCGCATATTTGCTCGATTAACCAACAATACAGACTGGGAAAAATAAAAAAGGCATATGAGATTCTCACCGAAGCAGAGTGAGGCTTAACATCATGCCCACTACTGGAGTTATTCTCCTTGTTCACAGTATTCAGCGTTTCCACAGGCATCTCGTTCAACATCTCCTGTTTTCTCTTCACCGCTTTGATCTTCTCATCACCACCTTTCCTTTCACCCTTGTTCTCCTCCTGGCCCTGTTCCACCTTCTGCCCAGGTGCGACACATGCCTACTCTGCTTTTAGAGACGCGACAACATTTAACGGGAGAGGGGGGAAATGGAAACGATCTTACCTTTTTTTGCGAATGCCCAAGGGGATCGCGCACACGAGACTCCAGCGCAGGCACATCCGTCCTGGTCGGCGGCACCTTCCTCTTCTCCCCAACCCGGACGCCGCCGCCATCCTCCCCCAAAGCAGCAACGGGCAAGAGGGAATCGCGCACACGAGACTCCAGCGCAGGCACATCCTTCCTGATCGGCGCCATCTTCTTCTTCTCCCCAACCCCAACCCCGCCGCCGTCGCCATCCCCTCCTAAAGCAGCAACAGCGGCCACTTCCTCGCCACCCTTCTTCAGCGCCCAACAATTCTTCTCCGCCCAATCAGCTATGTCGCTGAGTCGAACCGGCCCAGCGTCCAGCCCGTAGCGGAGGACCTTGTCTTCTCCGACTGGAGCACCAGCTTGCCATCCACGACGCACGTCTGCCTCCAGAACTTGCGGTAATCCTCGTCCATGGGTCGGGTCTCGTACCACGGGAGGGCGCCCGCCGGCGGGATCTTCTCCACCGCCCGGCGGCCGCTTCCTGCCGGGGCCGCGGAGGGGACGAGGGCTCTGTGGGCCTCGCCATTGGCGGCGGGCGTCGCCGGCTCGTGATTGATGGTGGCGGGAGGGGATTTGCTGCGGGCGGGGAGGTCGACGGCGTAGGAATTGCCGTCGGCGCAGACACATGGTTGGGGTCGACCTGGTCGATGGAGGTAGTTGAGGTGGTCGGGGTCGACCTGGTCGAGGCGGAGTCCCTGGGCGGCGACGGCGGCGGCGATGGAGGTGGGGACGGGAGGGCGTGGCTGCGGCATGGTTGGGGTTTTTGCGTCTGGGTGGGAGGCTCAAAGGTACGAATGCGAATGGACAGCTTGTCGAAATTACAGGGACAGAACGAAAGCGAATAGCTCGAGGCTCGCCTCCCACACGAGAATACTCTGCGAGTGCGAAGAGACGCCGGAGAGGAGGATCGACGAACGGACGCTGGCGATGGGAACGTTCGGCTTCGGGAAACTATCCAACGGTGGGTGATGATGTTGTGGTCTTGAGTCTAGACAACTGACCTTTAGAAAAAATGGAAGGTATTAAATGGAGTACATTTACCACGTTTTATTTTGGTATAATTGGTTTTACAGCAAAGGTAACATTTTTCTGCTAAAAAATATTTTCTTAGAATACTCAAAAGTTGAAATTGGTAAGATATGTTATTAATCATGCTAAAATTTATGAATAAATGTTTTTTGATAAGATATGTTACTCCGGCGTCATCAATGACACGCATTTTAAGCTATTTCCCATCGACCGCACACAAGGATGACTGAAGAAATTCGCAAAAGCTTCATTAAAAATGTTTACTTCTCATAGAAATATAGAATTCTTACAAAATCTCTCATAGAAAGAATTTTTCCAAGAAGAGGCCCTAAGATACACAAGTTTTTTCTAGGGTACTAGTAAGTGTCAAAGCTTCGTTCTTCGAAACGGGGACTAGGATACACAAGTTTGGCACTTGTTAGGAGTGTGATGAGCGTTTTTGGGAGATCAATCTGCGTGATCCCCCACCTCCCGATGCAGTCGCTATCAACCGTCTGATGCAGTATCCAATCCCCATGGTCGTAGTAATTTGTTCTGTTTACTAGAGGTGCAAGCTTCCATTGTGTCGTACTCCCTCCGTTTCAAATTAGATGACTTCTATTTATCCACATACGGATTTATCTAGACATGTTACAAGCATAGATACATCCACATGTGGACAAATGAAGTCATCTAATTTAGAACGGATGGAGTAGTATCTAACTCTAGGTTTGTTCTTCGTCTTGGGTTTGTACCACCTCGACTTCTAAGGAACTGCCGGAGCTAGAGAATGGGATAATGTGATGTTTGGACTGAACTCTGGCTCCAAAGAAGACCAACCAGTTTCATCATTTTCTCCTGCTGCTCCATGAATTCGTTTATCTAAGCACTACAGCAAGAAATGTTGAACAGAGCGGCTCCACGATGAACCAAATCTTGAACTGGAATAGCATGACTGAAGCGGGGCTAGACCAAGTTCATTTGTAATGTTATACATGGCTCCCCACTGTCAGAGTGCATACTCAAGTTTAATACGTCTTACCTTGAAAGGTATGCCGCGTAATGCTTTGTTATGGAGACATCAAGTAGAACATGAAGTTCTGCGAGTCCTCAATTTCAACATGATAGATCCAGTTTGAAATTCAGCAGGGAATGCTTTCTCCTTTCACCAGCTGAGCAATATATACATTTATTCTCCCAAAATAAAGACACAAACAGAGTGCTCGAGTATTTATTCGCATATTCCATACATAAAATGGTAAACAAATCAAATATTCTCTACTGAGAACAGTGTGTCACCCTTAAAGAATTATCTCCATAAAGAGAAAATGAGTGAACTATGGATATGAATAATCTCAGACTCTCAGTCCATCAATGGAATAACCTCTTTCAGATCATCTACCCATGGCCTGAATTGATCCTCGTGTGCACTATTCTGCATAAGAGTAGTGTAAACTTCACAGTTTGCAAATAACTTCATCCAACCAAGGTACTAATGCTTCAAACAATATTCATATCATGCCCAATTAAGCTGGTCTTTAAATGGGCAATATTGAGCTGCATGACAAACTAGTCTATCCATAACAGGTCTCATTTTAACTCTACCAACAGAATACACATGTGCTCCAACTGTGACCAACTTATTTAGGATAATAAGAATAGAGGGACCTAGAAGGGTTTAAGGTTTGGGACTTTGGATTTACATGGAGACATGATCATTACAGACATGACCACACCTACACTATAATTATCAGAGAAAAATAGTAGAAGTGATACCTGCAACCAGAAGAAAAATCCACGCATCAGAGCCAAACCATTGGAATAGCTAGTGTGTATAACTTGTTCGACAAGATCTGAAGTTAAATAAACAAAGGTCTTCATTAGTACTACAAACACAAAAACTCGGAACCGTTGAAGGAAAACAGCATTCTTTATCAAACAATACAAAGTGATTTACTAACCTCAGTGATCAATATTTTCTAGTATTCTCGAGGAAAAAATATCAAATGTGCTTTGCTACTGGTTTATACAATATATAAGTCAACTGCAATGCCAAGGATCGCTTAGAGCATCTATAGTATATGGTTTTTGCTGCCTCTACACTAAAGCCTGCTGCCTCTAATGTAAAAACGTTGCCATCGCCTCTAGCCCTGGAGGCTGCCTCTACCGAGTGAACAACTCGCAAATATTGGATTGGGGTCTCACGCAAGGAGAGAGCAAGCAGTTGAGGAGAGCAAGATATTGGACTAGTTTAGTTTTTGTGAGGTCCATGCCCTGGTCTCCAAAGGCGCCCAACCCCTGGTCCATGCCTTGGTCTCCAAGATCAAGGACGAAGCATGGGCTGGCTCTCGTGGACTTCGTGTCATTCTGCGCCCACCTGGGATGTTCACTAGTTTCTCTGTAATCTGTATGACCCATGCCTCTTAGGAGGATTGTAACCCCAACTATCTCCTTTCAATGAAATGAAACGCAAAGATCCTTTGCGTTTTCTCAAAAAAAAATGTGAGGTCTACCTAGAGGCAATAGGAAAGGCTATGTACTGCACAATTTTCGCTAAAATTTGGAGACTGGACGTAGCGCCCATCTTAGAGGCAGCTCAGGCTCTACACAGCGTGGGTGCCCTTAGTGACTTGTGAGAGGGAAAGATAGCTTCTCGGGCAAAATAAAATTATTATTGTGTACTAATAGTATCTAGAGTGGGTAACTGACTACAGCACACCATGGCGAATTCGTGTCGGGTTCTTGCCATTTTTTCCCTGCCGTCTCTGATCCGGAGAGAGCCGAGCTGCTGCCGTGTAGACAAGCTGTTGGTCTAGCTAAGGAGAGGGGTATCCGGAGACTGGTGTTGGAGACGGGCTGCCTGTCAGCTGTCACGAAACTGAAGAATGAGGAGCTGGACAGATCAGCTCATGGACCTCTAGTGGAGGAAATCAAGAAGCTACTGAAGGAGTTCAACGACCATGACGTGTGTCATGTTAGGCGAACAGCAAATGAAGCTGCGCATAAGTTTGCTAAGGACGGGTACATGAATAAACTGTGTAAAGTATGGTAGGGGCACCCCCTATGTACGCTCTGAACCTTGTGACTTCCGAGGGTGTTGGTTTTTAATAAAAGGCAGCCTTTAAATCTCCAAAAAGACTACAGCACACCAACAATATTAGAATCAAGAAAAAATATGTTCAAATGATTGTTTGCTAGCTGAGCCGCCCATCATAAGTAATTTCAGCACTCCAGGATAACTCACACTGTGATGATTGTTGAAACAGTACAGCAGCGTGTCGTTAATCTCAAGATAACTGTTCATGTAGGGCAAAAAAGACAGTTTGCGGAATTTACTTGCCCAGTTACAATAACAATAAGAAATAATTTTCTGAAGCGGTAGAGGGCAAAAAGCAGTACAAAGCAGATGAGACAAAGAACACGGTACTTGTTGTTAACGTTGAGAGAGAAACAATATGACCGAACTGATTTCTCTATTGAACGTGAGATGGAAGATATACATGTTACATGGGCTGGGCCTCTATGGGCCAGAACACACACACTAGAATACACTAGATATACACTTAACACCCCCCTCAAACTTAAGGTGGATCAGGAGCATCAGATACACTAAGTTTGAGAATGTGAAAACTATGTTGATCTCGAGTTTGAACCTTCGTGAAGAAATCTGCAACTTGAAGCTCTGATGGAACATACTGGAGCTTAATGGTAGACTGCTGACAATGAGATCGAGTGAAAGATGCATCCACACCAATGTGTTTAGTCAGCTCATGTTTGACAGGATCATTAGCAATTTGAATAGCAGCAGTGCTGTCACAGAGAAGAGGTGTAGGTGTATGACATGAAACCCCAAGATCAGCCAATAACCAGCGAAGCCACACAATCTCTGATGCAGTAGTACAGAGAGCCCTAAGCTCAGCCTCAGCGCTACAGCGAGACACAGCAGTTTGCTTCTTTGATTTCCATGCAATGAGAGATGTTCCAAGAAATATGCAATAACCAGTGACCGAATGTCGATCGACGGGATCACTCGCCCAAGTGGAATCAGAGTAAGCATGAAGTTGGAGCTGACTTGAGTTAGCATAGAACAAGCGGCGAGATGTAGTGCCCCTTAAATATAGAAGCACTCTAAGTAGATGACCATAATGTACCGAGGTGGGAGCACCACAAATTGGTTGAGAATATGAACTGCATGTGCAATATCAGGTCTTGTTACTGTGAGGTACACTAGACTGCCAACAATATGACGATAACGAGAGGAATCCTCAAGGGGAGTTCCATCGGTAGGACGCAATTGCAAATGAAGTTCCATGGGTGTAGTAGCAATGCATGTGTCAGTGAGGCCAGAGCACGAAATCAAATCCCGAGTGTACCTTTGTTGAGAGATATAGTAACCATCATCTGTGTGTTGGACCTCAATTCCGAGAAAGTAACTGAGGGACCCCAAATCTGACATCTTGAATTGCTCACTCAACTTTTTCTTGACAAAGGAAATATATCGAACGTCATCTCCCGTGATCAGCATATCATCTACATACAGTAGAAGCAAAGTACGCCCACGCTCTGATGTATGAATGAAGAGAGCTGGGTCATGCTCACTAGGAGAAAAGCCAGCAGCTCGAACCACAGAAGTGAACCTCTCAAACCAGGCACGAGGAGCTTGTTTGAGCCCATATAGAGCCTTTCGAAGACGACAAACATGACCAGATGGAGCCTCAATACCTGGAGGTGGTTGCATATATACTTCCTCATACAGATCACCATGAAGGAAAGCATTCTTCACATCCATTTGGGAAATTTTCCATGAACGAGTGGCAGCCACAGCAATCAAAGTGCGAACTGAAGTCATGTGAGCAACTGGAGCAAAAGTCTCATCATAATCTCTCCCATGAGCCTGCTGAAAACCTCTTGCAACAAGTCGAGCCTTGTAGCGTTCCACGGATCCATCTGACTTGGTTTTGACCTTATACACCCATTTGCAAGTGATAGGGACGGACCGAGAAGGTAGAGGAACCAAATCCCATGTACCAGTACCCTCTAGAGCTGCAAGCTCCTCGGACATAGCCAATTGCCACTCAGGTAACACCACTACCTCCTGATAAGTAGTAGGCTCATAAATTGCCCCTGCACAGAAATCATTGCGATATCTGCTAGGAATCTCAAGAGAGGGGCGATCACGAAGAGCATACCTTGTTGTCTGAGAGGAGTCATCAGTGCAAGGATCAGTAGTACTGGCCGGAGGAGAAGACAAAGGAATGGATGATTGAATATCTGGTGAAACTCTAGGACGACGACTATAATGAAAAGGAAAACTAGCTAGAGGAGGAGCTGGTGAATCATATGCTGGAGGTGGATCCGAAGACTGATCAGGTGCAGAATCATCTGAAAAAATAGGTGGAAGTGAAAGAAAAGAGGTAGATTCTAAAGAGGTTGATGATGAAGATTGAGTCGAAGGGGAATAGAAAAAGGGTTTATCCTCAACAAAAGTGACATCACGAGAAAAGCGAATGCGACGAGCAGAAGAATCATAACAACGGTAGCCCTTATGCTCGAGACTATAGCCAAGGAAAACACTGAACAGATTGTGCAGCCAACTTGGTACGCTCGCGAGGTGCTAAAAGAACATAGCAAATACAACCAAAAATACGAAGATGGTCATACGTGGGAGGAGAACCAAACAAAATCTCACCAGGAGACTTGCCTTGAAGACGAGAAGAAGGCTGGAGATTGATAAGGTAGACAGCAGTCGAGATAGCTTCACCAAAAATGAGTAGGCACAAAAGATGAAATTAGAAGAGTGCGAGCTGTCTCAACAATGTGTCGGTGCTTACGTTCAGCAACACCATTCTGAGCATGGGCACCAGGACATGAAAGTTGAGGGAGAGTACCTTCAGAAGAGAGAAACTCACGAAAAGACGTAGACAGATATTCCCCCCAGAGTCAGAACGAAAAACACGAATCGCACTGGAGAATTAAGTATGCAACATGCACACAAAAGCCTTATATATAGAAATCAATTCAGAACGATGCTTCATGAAATACACCCAAGTATATCGAGAGTGATCATCAATAAATATGACATAATATTTGTGACCACCTTTTGAAACAAAAGGAGAGGGGCCCCATACATCAGAGTGCACCAAGTCAAAAAGATGGCTAGAATGCGTAGTGCTAGAGGGGTATGGGAGTTGAATCTGCTTGCCTAGCTTACATCCCTTACAATGAAAACCAGAATCTACAGGGACCCGACCCAAAACACCTTGCTGAACAAGAGTAGATAACCGAGAACCACACAAGTGACCTAAACGATGGTGCCACTGGGCAAACGAAAGAGACGAAGTAGAACTTGATGTAGATGCTGCAGAGCGAAACAACGATGCAGAGGAAGCCGAAGGAAGGTGCAAGTTGTTAAGGATGTAGAGGGATGTGGATCCTCTACGGCGATGGCTAGTTCCAATGATCCTTTTGCTCTGACGATCCTGCACATAACAAGAGGAGGCATCAAAACCAACAAAATAGTTCATATCAGTAATCTGACCAACAGACATAAGATTCATGGACAACTGAGGAACAAAAGAGATGTCCGGAACAGTAAACTTTGATGTGCAAAGAGAACCCTGATGGGTAACAGAACAAGATGTACCATCAGCAGTCTGAACAGATGCACCATCCTTCACTGGCTGGCAAGACACAAGCTGAGAGCGGTCGTATGTCACATGAAAAGAGGCGCAGAGTCCAAAACCCAAGGCTGAGCTGGAGCCACAGCAGACTGAGAAAGAGCAGACACAGAAGCACTCCTCGCTGGTGTTTCAGTGACAACAGCAGTAGAAGGCCTCACAAACTGAGACTGAACACGGTTAGGTGCATGACGCTGCTGATCCTGAAAGGCTGCTCGTCTAGCATAAAACTGAGCTAACAACTCTGGATGAAGCTGGAAACAACCAGCCATGTTGTGTCATATCTTCTTGCAATGTGTGCAGAAGTCACGCGACGGAGGTCGCGACGGATATGAAGCCTTGGGAGGACCTGTCCGGTGAGGAAAACCCAAAACACTGTTGTGTAGAGACGGTGTATAAGTCGTAGCCAAAGAACGAAGACGAGTCTCCTCAGCAATCAGACTAGCAAGTGCCTCAGTCAAAGTGGGAGAAGTAGTACGACCAAGGAGTTGAGTGCGGATGTTCTCATACTCCTGCCTCAGCTTCATCACAAACTGGTACATGAGTGTTCGTTGTTCAAATTCTTCCTTAGCCACACAAGATGTGCAACCAGGGCTGCTCTTTGGAGCCATGGAGCTAAGTTGGCCACTAATGCGAGTGAAGGCAGCATAGTACTCATCCATGGACATGTCATTTTGCTGAGTACTGTTTAAATTTTGTAGCAAGGAGAAATGAAGTGCACCACTAGGCTGAAGATACCGCAGCTCAAAATATGTCCAGATTTCCTTGGCTGATGTGTGATGCTCAAGACTCATCCGGAGAGAAGGGTCAACACCCAGAACCAAGGCTCCCATCACACGATCATCAGCCTTTTTCCACTTTGCTGCATCATCATCACGAGTAGGTGGATCATCGGTCAAGTGAGAGGCAAGACCAGCAGCTCTCACAACAGTCCTAGCTGAGAAGGCCCATTCCCTGTAGTTTGAGCCATCCAGCCTGATGTCAATAGACATGGAACCTGTCCCAAATTCATTCCTCGCCATGGCAACAAACAGACAACAGCAGCACAGCAGTAAAGAATTGGACAGCAGCAAGACAACAGCAGCACAACTACTAATATCCAGATTCAAGTCCGGAAAATTCTAGATCTGGTACTGGTACAATCCGGATTCAGGTCCGGAAAATTCCGGAACTGACACCGGAAAAATCCGGAATGAATTCGGGTCAATACCGGGCGAAATCCGGACGAAACTGGGTGAGTCCAGTAGCTTTTTCGTCGGTCCGGAAGAAAATCCGGAAAATTCCGGGACTGATACCGGATAAGTCAACACTCACCCGCCGAACTCGATCTGCGACGGGGGTTGCTGGAGAGGAGGTTGAGGCGAGATGTGGTGGTGCGCGGCGATGACGACGACGGAGATGCGCGGAGATGCGCGGAGACGACGACGGCAGCGATGTGGTGCGCGGAGACGACGACGGCGGCGATGTGGACGACGACAACGAAGGAGCCGGCCGATGGCGATGGAGACGGCCGGGGGACGACGGAGATGCGCGGAAAAGGAGACGGCCAGGGAGCTCGCCGGAGTCAGCTCGCCGGCGGAGACGGGACGCCGGCGATGTGGAGCTCTGATACCATGTTAACGTTGAGAGAGAAACAATATGACCGAACTGATTTCTCTATTGAACGTGAGATGGAAGATATACATATTACATGGGCTGGGCCTCTATGGGCCAGAAAACACACACTAGATACACTAGATATACACTTAACACTTGTCAGATAAAGTGTACACACATGATACAGAAACATACCTGGGTAATGGTCAAAATACGAATTGCCCATCTCATCGGTAGGGTAGAATTTTGCATCATTGCGCACCTGACGCAACTTCACTAAAGGAGTCCGGATAGAAGCCATGTCGAACAGCTGAACGTACTCTTTCCGGCTAAATGGCTTCTCAAGAGCATCCATCAATCTTCGCTTGAAGTCTGAATCTGGCCTCAGGTTGATATGTGGAGGCCATATAACACCTTGTGATCTATGCGACTACAAATTCATGGGAGGCAAAACAGAGAAGTAAACCACACATAGTAGTTGCCTTGCAGGAAAAAAAGACAGCCCATCATGCAGGCAAAACAGAGAAGTAAACCACACATAGCGATTTGAAAATGAAGAATCAACAAAAAGGGCAAAATGGGAGCTATGCTTGATCACAAATGTTCAATCGGGATGGTGGACTGTCGAAAGACATGAATGTGTCCACTTCTTTGGAAATAAGGTTGATTCATTTCTTCAGAATAACCTTGATTAAATATTTCCAAACATACCGTGGGAGCCCTAATGTATGTGAATTTGGAAAAAAAAAAATGCATGCTACAGAACAAACTAGCCTCACTAGCGTGATTGAAATTGCAAATTGACAATTGACCTATTACTGGCCCTGCAAGCTATGAGTCCTAGAACAGGCGCAAGCATAAACTAGATACAATTCTGTACACGCCGATCAGTTCTAGTAGCCAGCAGTGTGAAAATGTAACAGTAACAGGTATCAGAGAGCAAAGCATATTCTCACCGAAGCAACTCGAGGCTCGGCATGGTGGTGCCCCATAGCCCCCAGACCTCCCACCGTTTGCCCAGGGGTTGGATCCGCGAGCCAATCCCACGCGTTCTGCTCCGGAATAATTACCACCGGCTCATCTGAGTTGACCCCGTTCTCCTCATCCCCCGACGAAGCAACGGCCGCCTCTTTCTCCGATTGCTCCTCGACCCCGCTGCTCCCTTCAGATTGCGCCGCGTCCGCGTCCGGGTCCGTCTCGTAGTACACGACGACGCCGCCGATCTCGAGCCGCACGCGGTTGTTCACCACGCGCGCGTGCTGCAGGAAAACGCGGTAATCCTCGTCGATGTCGACGAGGGAGTCGAGCCAAGAGGGGGCGCCTCCACGGATTCCATCCGGCGGTTGGTGCTCCCGCGGCCCGGGGAGGGGTCGGAGACGCATTCGCCGTCGGAGGTGGCGATGGGGGACTCGTACTTGATGGCGGAGGCAGGGGAGGCGCCGCCGGACGGGACCTCGAGGACATAGGAGTCGCCGTCGGGGCGGAGGTGGCGGAGGAAGTAGAGGTAGTCGGGGTCGAAGTTATCGGCGGGGCAGTCGCCGGCGGCGTAGGGGGAGGGCATCGCGGCGGACAGGGGTTTGGGGCTTTGGGCTCGAGGCGACTGTGGCCTGTGCCTGTGCGAAGCGGTGTCAGACTTCGGGGCGACTAGCTCTTGTCGCCCGTCTGCTCGTGCTGGCGCGATTCCTCGTCTAATTTATTTGCACGGAATTGAATGCAAATATCAATGCAAATTAAATATTGCTGACAGAGCTGATCAAAACTCAAAAGTTTGTATCAATGCAAATCAAATATTGCTATAAAAGAACTAAGAAAGTTGATCAAATGTTCAGAACATAGATGGTATCCTTTGATGCTTGAGAAAGAAATATTTTTTGTTGCTAAGAGCATCTCCACTATCAGCCTTCAAGATCGTGTCTGGCACACCAATTGTGCACTCTTTGGGCCGACGGATATGTGTCCGGCACATTGGGGGTGCTGCTCCAGCGGCAACCCAAATCAAATTTGTAAAAATTGACAAACATTTATAAATTTTGAATAAACATGTGATTTTGATTGAAATTTAACAAATACGACGAAATTAAACTAAAACTTAATCTAAACGGCGAGAGGTTGAAATTTAACCTAAATAACTAACTACACACCAATAGGGGCCAGGCTCGTCGTAGTTCGCCTTCGCTAAGCGTGAACGCATGCGCCTCTCGTTTCAGCGCGCGCTCTGCGATCTGCCTCCCGGTGTGCCTCCGCGCTCGCCGCGTTCAACTCCCAATTTGTTTCCCAGGAAATGTGACCCTGGGCGTCCGTCAAGCGTTACACATGACTACTGGTTCCCAGGAAATATTTTTTGTTGCAAAAGATGCCAATTTGTTTCCCAGTCGCGTCGTCCCCACCGCCTCCACCGGCGTGCCGGAGGTCGTCTATGGCAACGCGAGCGTGCTGGTCTGTGCCAGCGCTCGTGGTGTTTGCAGGTGTGCATTCTATACTTTGCAGGGGTACGTATGAGTTCACATGGTGTTTCGGCCGTCGGCGAGGCCGTCCTCCTTCCACGTCGCCTCCTCCGGCTCCGCGTCGATGCCATGGCTTGCAGGATGTTGATGCTCCACCGGCTGCTGGCCGTGTTGGTTCTCCTCCTATGCATGGAGGGCTGGGTAGGTCTTCGTGTCGTGGCCGATGTCGCTCCGGCCACTCTACGACTTATGATTTTCCGTCTCGCTGGTTCTTGTTGGGATTTACCCACGGGATCGATCACATCAAACTAGACGAACACACACGCACAAAAAAACTATCGCCAAGGGTGCGTGTCGCACCGTTTTTTTATCTTTATTTCTCAATATCCCATGGTATAATTTTTTTTGCGAAACACGGTACAACGCAGTCACTCATATACACGCGCCATACACTCACCTCTATGAACGCACACACGCACACCCTACCCCTATGAGCAACTCCGAGAGACTGAGCCGGCGGATCAGGTCTTGAGATTGACGAAATCACCACGGGCGCCTCGCTGTCGACGGAAACGTCGTCTCCCACTGAAGAATATTCCGCCTAAATGAAAAACAACAGCGTCAAACCTGAGGTTTGAACTCTGGTGGGCTGAGATAGAATCACCCTCCTAACTATCTTGCCACAGTCAAGTTCTCATCCCATGGTACAACTCGATAATTCAAACCTGGCGTACTGCCGTGTATTTATACACGGACAGCAGCCGACCGACCCAACGTTCTAATTCTACTCTAACACGACCAGGACACACGAGCCCCAGTGCTAATCCTAGCAGGACTAGTACTACCGTTGAACCTACCTAATTTAGCTAGCTAGACTACTAGGTACTTGACAGCTCCAAGTACGATCCAAACACAACCGGACTTGATATGGGTATGCCTATCGGGTACCCTACCATGAGGGTACCTGGTGCACGTATCGACTAGGCCCAACTATCAGAGCCTACATGAAGCCCATGAAGGGAGGCCCACGAAGATGAGTATCCTCCAAGTTTGGCGAAGCAATAGTCGGTTTAGAGTTTCCTTACTTGTAAATCGAGTCGGTTACGAACACCCGAGACCCAGCCTATTATTTAAGGACTGGGAGGGCCATCGAACCAGACCACGTACTTTCAGAGCCACCAAAACCCTAGCGAGATCGACATCTCGCCGGGACTCTTGTAACCATCATATTCACAAAGCAATAACAGACAGGCAGGACGTAGGGGTGTTACCTCCACACGAGGGCCCTGAACCTGGGTAAAATCTTTGCCCTGCTTGTCAGCCGACGATACTTCCAGCTCTACCACGTTCTCTCCCCCATATTCATAACCTAGGGACCTTAACCATGGGTCTTGATGAGTCTACCCCTCGTCAAGTGGCGCCGTCTGTGGGAAAGAATAGCGCTGGACTCGAAGTTTCGCCGGTCCCAACAGCAAACGGCAAATCGCCGATCACACCAGCAAACGGCAACTCGCCGATCTCATCTGCAAACGGCAACTCGCCGGCCATGTCAGCAAACAGCAACTCGCCGATCCAGGCGACACACGGCGACTCGCCGATACTCGAAAAGCGGCGGCCTGCCCGCTTCACCGCAAAAAGCGCATCTGCTCTTCCAATGAATTTCAATCCGCACTCGCCAGAGCTTCAGGAGGCGTTTTCTGGCCTTGAATCAGGTTTGAGCTTAACTGTTGGAGCATTCAATTTTTTCGTAAACAATCTTGGTACGCAGGACTCGACAGATCCGCAACAACGGTGCTGGGCGCACTCGAGGCTCCGTCGACTGCCTCGCCCCGTCGTCGATTCCTGAAGCCTGCTCGCCCGCAACAACCATGTCGACCGGCGAGCTCGACAGGTTCATGATGACGGAACTCCAAGGCGAGGAGGCAGAATCAGCATACCGCACAAGCAACGTCGACTTCAACCTACCACTCGACGAAGTTTCGACTGCGGGATCTCCCTCGATGACTTCTACGAGCCCGCGATTCATAACGACAGCAACGTCGACTCGGAGATCTTCACCAACACCAACCTCGCTCAGAATCCATAATGGCTCGCCAACACCGAGATGAGCATAGGCGATGACACGACAACGAATTCGCCTCGAAGATCTACTCGATGAACATACTGGCTCTGACATGAGCCTCGACGGCGACGTCGAGTCCATGACTGGAATCGACAGCACATACACCTGTCCTCGGGTCACACCCCATCAGGTCTACGTGGCCTTCACCGCAGAATCATCCGCAGACGCAGCCGCTCGCAGGCCTGCACAATTCCCATGCACGGTAACCATGCCGGATGGGGTCACAACCTTGACAATCACGGAGGAGATGGCAGCAAAAGCAGATAAAGTCATAAAGGAGTGCACAATGATGCCACCAAATTCCACCCCAGAGGAGATGTTGACCTTCCAGTACTTCAACTGGCAGGAGTCAATTCGACTGCAAAACTACCGAGCGACGCTCGAGGAGCGCAAAAGGCAAGCCAGCCTCTCGAGTGCCCGAAGAAGGGAGCAATCCCTCGGGTCCACAATGCAACCAACCCCACGACCAGGTCGCGGTTGGCAAGCCTTCCAGAACATGAAAGGGTAGCAATCACCCGTAACCTGTCGTTCATGACAGAGGACGCTAATGGAATCCCAGTGCCCAAAACTGCTGCGGGTGCATTATTCTCCGTAGGTGCTTACCTCAAGGCAATGCAACCTCCGGCGAATGACCCTAACGCAGCCCTGCATCGCCAACAACTCAAATCGCTAGCTCTAGCGGCACAGGCTATACAGCCAGAAGAAAACTCCAGCAAGGAATCGCGATCGCGACATAGTCGACTCACGACACGCAGCACATCATCGCAGTGGTCGCAGCCACCACTCGGATGAAGGAAGGAGAAGCACGCGCCGGCACAGGTCCAGCAGAAGCAGATCTCGAAGATCCTATAGCAGCGATTCATACTCTGATCGTGAACCAGAGCCATGCGGAGCATTGTGCTTCACTCGACGCATCCGTGAGACGCGGATGCCCAAAGGTTCAAGTTGACAGGCGAACAACCCAAGTACAACGGTCGCCAAGAACCTTCTGGGTGGTTAGAAGATTACAGACTCGCCGTGGCATGCCAGCGTGGCACGAACACCACGGCGATGCAGTACATACGACTATGCTCGAAGGAACTGCCCGCGACTGGCTCAAGTCGCTCCCTCCATCATCATACGACTCGTGGGACGATTTCCGCAGAGACTTCATCAAAAACTTCGAGCCTCTGTGTGAGCGCCCGAAGACATTCGAGAATTAAGGACATGCACTCAACGATCAGACGAGTCGTTGAGATCATACATACGGCGGTGGACCGAAATACGCAATTCGGTTGGCAAAGTGTCAGAAGACAGGGCCATGGATGCCTTCATACAAGGTCTCGCCAGGAAGGACTTCAAAGAGGCACTTGGTCGTGAAAAGCCAACCTCCCTGGCTGACCTCATCAAAGTTGCGACTGAGTGGGCAGATGGAGAGGATTCTGTACGCAGATCCCGTGCTTCCCCAACACGCGACAACTACGAAAGCGGCAGTCGAGGCCGCAGAGATTCATACAGAGAAGATCGCAGGCGCAAACGTTCCAAACGTCCTTACGACGATAACAGACCCGAGTTCATGGCGGCTGGATACACACAACCCGGGAAGACCAAGATAGAAGCAATCGACGCTCGGATGATCGACGGGACAGTCGAGATCGCGAGCAGCGGAGCGACAGCTACAAAAGGCAAGAATGGCGCAAACGTAGCGACGCAAAACCCGAGCGGTCATTCGAGGAAAAGATGGACGACTGGTGCAGATTCCACCTCTTCAAGGGGGACGACGGAAAACTACGCTCCAATCACACCCTAAGGAACTGCAGGGAATTCGACCAAATGGCGACTGACTACATGATACGACTCAAAAGGTACGGCCCAGCACCTGCTCAGCCCACGCCTGCACCCGCACCACAGCCGAACGCTGTGCCCGCTCTCATGGCGCCACAGCCGCCACCGCAACCACCACCACAGCCTGCTCCAGGCGCAAACCTCGCAGGTGCCATACAACCCGTACTACGGGCGGAAGATGATCAATATCCACAGCCCCACGGGCAGATGTACATGATACAAAAGGGTCGCCCCTCCAACAGGCAGCAAAAGCTAATCACTAGACAAGTGAACATGGCTGTCATGGCACCTCCTGCCGTGCCAGAATTTCTGAAGGGATCGGAAACCATCATAAGCTTCAGTCGAGAGGATCATCCCCCAGCTGTAGTTCGACCAGGGCACGCGGCTCTGGTACTCGACGCGCAAATAGGAGGCTACGCCATGACCAAGGTCTTCATGGATGGAGGCAGCGGCATAAACATCATCTTCGCGGACACGCTCCGCAAAATGAACAGGTCAGTCGAAAACCTCCCAAAATCTTCAAATACCTTCCACGGTATTGTTCCTGGCAAAGCAATTAGCCCAGAAGGCACCATACAACTCGACGTTACGTTCGGGGACAAAAGCCACTTCAGGACAGAGTCGATTGAGTTCGAGGTCGTCGACTGGAAATCACAATACCATGCTATTCTTGGTCGCCCGACGTTTGCTCGATTCATGGCGGTGCCACACTGCGTACCTCACGCTGAAGATGCCAGGACCAAAGGGAGTCATCACTGTCCGTGGAAACTTTCAAAGGTCCGATGCTTGCGACCGCGAGTTCAGCAAAATCTCCGAGATGTTCGGGGTGGAAGAATCACTCGCCGACTTGGCGATTACCAACGACCGCACACTCCTTCCAGAGCATAAGAAGTTGGCAGTCGACAGATCCTTCAATGCTACAAATGACACAAGGTCGCATCAGGTGCACCCGACCGATCCGT
Organism: Poa pratensis; assembly: GCA_947311845.1. Taxonomy (NCBI): domain Eukaryota; kingdom Viridiplantae; phylum Streptophyta; class Magnoliopsida; order Poales; family Poaceae; genus Poa; species Poa pratensis. Next base: position 85,525,702 of record CAMZMU010000128.1, read on the forward strand.
CCAAGACAGTCAACATATCTTCGAGCCTGCCTATCGCATAGGAAGGCGCGCTCGTCGAATTCCTCCGTGAGAACTGGGAAATATTTGCGTGGTGTCCAGCCGACATGCCAGGTATTCCCAGGGAATTCGCCGAGCACTCTCTCCAATTGTTTCCAGATGCAAAGCCAGTCAAGCAAACGATGCGTCGAATCTCCGGCCCAAAGCGAACCGCAGTCGAATCTGAAGTCGACCGGTTACTCGCAGCAGGATTCATTAGGGAAATCAAGAAATCACAATGGGTGGCCAACCCCGTACTCGTAGAAAAGAAGCATACAGACATCCTTCGGATGTGCGTGGACTTCACAGCGCTGAACAAGTGCTGTCCAAAGGATCACTTCCCGCTACCCCGAATCGACCAGATCGTCGACTCCACCGCCGGATGCGCACGACTCTCCTTTCTGGATGCTTACTCAGGTTATCACCAGATAAGGATGAAGCAAGAAGACGAAGAAAAAACGGCGTTCATAACCCCACTCGGGGTCTACTGCTACACAACTATGCCCTTTGGGCTCAAAAACGCGGGTGCAACATACCAGCGCATGATGCAGGACTGCCTCAAAAAGCAAATCGGACGCAACGTCCAGGTCTACGTGGATGACATTGTCATTACCACAAGGGAAGAACACACACTACTCGACGATTTGAGGGAGACGTTCGCAAACCTCAAACGCTTCCATATCAAGCTCAATCCTAAGAAGTGTACGTTCGGCGTTCCAGCCGGGCAGCTCCTAGGGTACCTAGTCTCTGCCCGTGGAATCGAAGCAGACCCGGAGAAAATACAGGCCATCCTCACAATGCAAAGGCCTTCAAAGCTTCATGATGTGCAGAAACTAGCAGGACGAGTAGCAGCGCTCAGTCGATTCATCAGCAAACTGGGTGAAAAGGCTTTACCATTCTATCGACTGATGAAGAAGGCGGACAAGTTCGAGTGGACGCCAGAAGCTGAAGCAGCCTTCACAGATCTCAAGCGGATCCTCACAAGCCCTCCGATCCTCGTCGCACCTAAGGAACGGGAACCACTCTACCTGTATGTCTCGGCTACAAACAGGGTGGTGAGCACCGTACTGGTAGTCGAACGCATGGAGGAGGGGCACATCCAAAGCATACAACGTCCAGTCTACTACCTAAGCGAGGTTCTCTCCATATCAAAACAGCGGTACCCGCACTATCAAAAGCTGGCATACGCTGTATTCATGTCCTCAAGGAAGTTGACACACTACTTCACCGAGCACCCGATCACCGTGGTAAGTAACTCAGCAATCGGTGATATCCTCACAAACCCCAATGCAACGGGTCGAGTCGCAAAATGGCTCATCGAGCTGGCTCCAAGAGACATCAAGTACGAGCACCCGAAGGCTATCAAAGCACAAGTCCTACCCGACTTCACAACCGAGTGGATAGAGGCCCAATTACCTGGAGCACCAGACGTGTCCAATTCCTGGACCATGTACTTCGATGGGTCCAAGAAACACGAAGGCGCAGGCGTCATCCTCATATCACCAAAAGGGGACAAGCTACGTTATGTTTTGCAGATGGGATTCAAACTACCCTCCAATAACGAGGCTGAATACGAGGCCTGATCCATGGCATGCGGATGGCAAAAGCACTTGGGTGCACTCGATTGATGATCTACGGCGACTCCAATCTCGTGGTGCAGCAAACAATGAAGGCCTGCGACGCAATCGCGGACAACATGATCGCTTATCGCGACCTGTACAACACACTGGAGGGCAGCTTCGAGGGCTGCGAGTTGAGGCACATAGGAAGGGAAAGTAACGAAGAAGCAGACATGCTAGCCAATCTTGGCTCAACTGGCGCACAAATTCCACCTGGTGTCTTCCTCGAGCGCATCGAACACAGATCTATCAAGGAGAAACGAGAGCCTCCTCCGTCGACTACGCCACCCAAAAGCAAAGTGCCTAGCACAGAGGACCCCCCAGTCGAGGTATTTCTCATTGAGCCAACTGGACTCAACCTTTTCTGGCTTACATACTCCGTGGCGAGCTACCAGATGACATAACCGAGTCCCGACGCGTGACTCGAAGATCAAAAGCATACACCGTTATCAACGGCGAGTTATACAAGCGCAGCATATCAGGTATGTTCCAAAGATGCATCGCATTCGAAGATGGCCAAGCCATACTTCGAGACATTCATGCAGGTACCTGTGGGCATCACGCCAGCAGTCGATCACTCGTAGCCAAAGCCTTTCGCGCAGGGTTTTACTGGCCTACAGCACTCAAAGACGCGGAGGACATAGTCAAAAGGTGCGTCGGCTGCCAGAAATTCGCAACAAGGCCGCACGCACCCGCATCGGCGTTGAAGACTATACCGCTGGCCTGGCCTTTCGCCCAATGGGGGCTCGATATGGTTGGGCCACTCAAAAAATCATCGCATGGCGGGCATACTCACCTACTGGTGGCAGTCGACAAGTTCACAAAGTGGATCGAGGCGGTCCCCATCACAAATTCGACTGCTACTACGGCAGTCAACTTCATAAAGAGCATCATCTACCGCTTCGGTGTCCCAAACAGTATCATCACTGATAACGGCACAAACTTCACGGCTGAGGAGTTCAAAACCTTCTGCAAAGAGCAGGACATTACGCTCAACTACGCATCCGTGGCACATCCACAATCCAATGGCCAAGTCGAAAAGGCCAACGGACTTGTGACAAGTGGGATCAAGAAGCGCCTCCTGGTGCCACTCAAAAGAGCTGCGGGTGCTTGGGTCGAAGAACTACCATCTGTGCTATGGAGCCTACGCACAACTCCCAACACTTCTACGCAGTTCACCCCATTCTTCATGGTCTATGGTGCAGAGGCAATCTGCCATCAGATGTAAGGTTCAATGCGCCACGAGTTGAAGCATACAATGAAGAAGACGCGGAAGAAGCACTCGAAGACGCAGTCGACTTGCTCGATGAGGCGCGAGACACGGCCTTGGCCCGCACAGCTGTTTACCAGCAGGATCTCCGCAACTACCATAGCCGTCGACTGCGAACCAGGTCCTTTGTTGTGGGCGACCTGGTTCTTCGACTGAAGCAAAAGAAGGTGCACAAGCTCGCTTCCCCATGGGAAGGTCCCTTCATCATCACGGAGGTCCTTGGTGGAGGCGCATATCGACTGAAGCACGCGAAGACAGGCGAACTCTCTCATAATCCTTGGAACGTTGCGCATCTGCGCCGTTTCTACGCATAAAGTGCTCACAGTCATACAATGTAATAGGCTATATGTCGGATGGCTGCAGGTTTCAGACGCGCTCTTTTCCTTACCAGGGTACCTAAGGGGACTGGAAGGTTTTTAATGAGGCGGCCTGCAGCCTAACATTCAAAAGAGGAATAAAATCAATGTTCCTTCGACTTCTTGTGACTACTACCCGCATAATTCATACCTTAACCACACCCGAAACCCTCGGGGGCTGTGTTATTGATCAAATGAGCTCTCGCTCTTGCAGAAACACAATGCCTTAGCCACACCCGAATGCTCGGGGGCTGCGTAACAAGGGTCCAAACAAAGACAAAAAACTCTGCAGCCGCACTCGAATACTCGGGGGCTGCACAGTCATTGGTTCACAACCAACACATATTTCACAAACCCCGCTCGACTGACTCGGGGGCTCGACAAAAAATCAAAGTATACAAACTATACAATATACAAAGAGTCAAAAATTACACTCGGGGGCTGCCCCCTATGCAAAAATTGCACTCGCAAACTATTCTAATCCTCAGGCTCGTCCTTTACGGGCAGCTCGGGACCACAAAGCTGTTCGCGAGTGCACTCGATTAGTGTCTCCGCAGCTCGGATCGTGTCATCCAGGTCTCTTTGTTCGAGAACCTCTCCGGCCGCAGGTGTCCGCAACACCAACCTTGGTTTTCGACTACGCATATACGCCATTGCAGCGTTGGCTCCAATCACAAGTCTCTGAGACAGCAACTCTCGAATGGGATTTGTTTGACGGAAGATGTTCAACAAAGCACGAATCCCTTGTGGTTGTGGCCCCGCAGGAAAAAGAGTCTCGTTCAGGCGAATAAACGCTGCCCGGCATAACTCCAGCAGTTCAGCACTTCGCCAGACGCGATCCTTCAGGGTGGCGAGTATGCGGGCATGGTACCTATCAAGCCAAAAGTGTTGACGCCCAGTCGTAGGGTCGTCAACCACGCTATCCAGACGCCCTTCCACGCGAATCTTTTCAGCCTGGAAGTTGTCGACAAAGCCTACAAAACGGGCGCACCAGTCAGATCAAAAGGACAATAGCTACGCAAAAAGCTTGTAAACAGAGCAAGATTCGAACTTACACTCGAGTTGCCTGTTCACAAGATCCATCTCCCCGAGCACATATTTCTCGCGTTGGGTGGCCAACGCGGGCCTCGCCCTCAATCGAGCCTGGGCGTCAGATCATTCTCACAAATTTGGCCTTCATATACTCCATCACCTTGGCATCATTTACCAATTGACCCTGGGATCGGGTGGTGATTGGAGCCTGCGAGGAACTAGTCGCAGTAGCAGGTTCTCGTGACTGTTCAAAGAGCATAATCACAAACACAAAGTTTGTGTCAGAAGCTAAAACTCATGTCATAAGCATACAACTCTCGAGTGAAAGACATTAGCAAAAGACTATTTGCATAAACAAGGTAGCACAAACAAAGCGCAGACTCGCGCAGTTCAGAAGGTATCATTACAAGGCATAAACAAAAGGGTACGGCTACCCTAAACCTAAGTATTCGATTTCCTAAGCAGACGATTGGCAGTCTCGAGTGCCCGGCGCTCCATGGTGGACATAAAAACCTCGGCCAGTCGCGCGGCGGCTCCGCTCACCCCCTTCAGAGAAATGGGCTTCCCATCTGGCTTCCGAGGGAACGCAGACAGTGCTGCCTCGTAGTCGCAATCTATCCCATGTCCCATAAGAAGCTTGATGGTGGACTCGGATCCGCGTACCGTGTTGGCGCGAGCGAAACCCGCCATGGTGGACGTCCCAGGGCCAAACACGTCGGCGAAGTCGTCCGCCGTCGACGGCACTACGCCAGTCGGGAACACCACCTTGTATACAGCTCCAAGTGTGTTCGTCAATTTGGCGAGTGCGTCCTTCGCCTGGGTGCATACGGCGCCTAGGCCGCCCACAACCTGGTCCAGCGGAAGATCACCACTCGACACGTCCGCAGAGGCCGGTGCGCCAACAGCTTCTGCACAATAAACAAAAGGCAAAAGTCATTTCATGACACTCGACAGCTATATTATCATATCAAAAGGAGAAAAGATTACTCACCTCCCATGGCCTGCGCAAGTGCCGCGAGTTGGTCAGCATATCCTCGCTCGCGTGCAGCGGCTGAGTTGGTGGCGGCAGCCAGTTCTTTCTTCGATTCTTCGCGCTGTGCGGCGAGTGCATCTTCCAGCTCCTTCTTCTCGCCTGGCCCAGCAAAATCACGTGCATTCAATACTTGACAAAATCAAGCATTGCAAAAAGAAATTCGGCAAAACAAAGCAAAAAGGAGAACTCACGACTGAGCCGCTCTAGCTCGGCGCGCATGGTGTCCCTCTCCTGCTCCACCTGGACATAAGCCTTGGCGGAATCTGCCAAGGTGTGGTAGAAGGGCTGCGAGCGAACGAGTTCAGCAAAAATTCAAACTTTCACAGACCTACAACTAAACGGGTCAAGCAAAAAGCTCCTTACGTGGTTCATCCACGGCTCAGGAGCCGCGACTGATGTCCCGATCTGGAGTTGCCGCCTTGGTTGGCTCAACAACAGCATCAGTGGCCGTTGGCTGGGCAGCCTCGTTTCCAGTCGGTGCATAATTCGACTGCTCCAGGGTTGGAACATTTTCGACTGGAGGAGTCCCAGGCTGATTGTTTTCAGCGCTGTGGGCAACACGACAAAGCAAAAAGACGGTCAGCATAAATATGTGACAGCACAAAATTCTCATACTCAAAAAGCACATACCTGTGCTCCTCATCTTCCTCATCTTCGGAGTCGCCAAAAATTGGTCCCCCAAAGGCTGGGGTACCACTCGACTGAAGAGGAAGAGTTGAGCTTGTTGAGCACGCACGCAAAGGAGTGGCTTGGAAAACAGGTGGTGAGCCTGATTCCTCGTCATCCTCCAAGCCCTGCTCCCTCGCGGGTGAACTCACAGCAGAAAGCGCCTTCTTGGCCAGTCGACGCCGCTTCGGTGGCGCGGTATCGACTTCTTGGTCAGAGGTGGCCTTGTCTTCAGATTGGACCTCTTCTGCTGCTTCCTCCTCGACTTCCTCCACATGTGAATTGGTGGCAGAAGGGATGGGCGACTGATCCCCTTTCGGGTCCACCACCAGTGCCTGAGTTTCTTCAGTCTCTCCATTTTCAGGCAGAGGAGGAAGGGAGGCAGCAGTCGAATGACCCTGCATAGCACATATCACAAATTGCAAAGTCAGAGTCAAAAAGCACATATCGTAGAAGCTACGAGTGGCAAACTATTAAACTACAGACATACCTCAAGCAAAGGGTTTTCCGTCCCGTATGGCATGACGGGGCAATCGATGTTGCAAGGGTCGGCTGTCGTCAGGCTGGTGATGTGGCGCACGTGCGTCACAAGTTCGTTCCTTGACAGTTCCTCTGGGCTCATTCGAGTGGAGTCACCCGTGCCCTCATACTCCCACATGGGATGCGCTCGGGCACGGAGTGGCCACACCCGCCTCTTCACAAAGGTGGCGATCAAATGGATGCCTGTGACTTTGTCTAGCATGCCTCCGATCCGAGCCAGCAAAGGGCTTGCCTCCTCCATTTCTTCGGCTGAGAGTTGGTGATCCCATGCCTTGGTCCTGGTGAAAGCAGCAGTCGAGAAAGGGGCGGCTGCGTCATGCTCGACAGTCGCATAAAACCACCCTTCCTCCAGCCTTGGGCGGAGTCGACGGTCTTCAGGCGGAAGTAGCGGGTGTCGCTGCGCACCTGGATTCCACAGCCGCCAACTGGGTAGGTGCGACCACCTCCTCTGTTCGGCCGTACCATGAAGATGGCTTTCCACAGCGCCCAGCTGGGTGCGACGCCGAGGAAGCACTCGCACAGCGTGATGAAACACGCGATATGCATAATACCATTTGGGGTGAGATCATGGATCTGCACCCCGTAGGCAAAAAGAAGACCACGAACGAAATCGTGGAGGGGAAGCGAAAAGCCCCTAGGCAAAAACTCCGCAAAACAAACACGCTCGTTAGCGCGTGGTTCAGGGAGTACCTCCTTGGGCGATGGCGCGCGGACGGCGAGCTGCTCCGCGGGTGGCAGATACCCCTGCTCGCGGAACTTGACCAAATGGGCGTCCTTGATGGTGGACTTCGCCCAGTCCCCGCTGCCTTTCTTCAGCGCGGCGGATGCAGATGTACCCGCCACAGTCTTCTTGCCCTTGGCCGCATCGGTCGCGGCAGCGGCAGCGGCACCACGCTTGGAGCCTCCACCTTTCGCCATCGCAGCGGTGGATGAGGGTGGAGAAGAGAGCTTGGTTGCAGAGCAATGGAGGTGGGCGCGAGGAGGAAGATGAGACGAGGGGCGGCGCAAATAGGCAAATGGCAAGTAAAAAATTCTGCCAGCGCCGTCTCCACTATTTACCACAGATCGCAATACGATCGCAACCGTCAAAACAAAGGCATACGCTCCGCGCGAAATCTAGCCATACACGTGGCGGCCGCGGAAGGCAACCGTCGCAGGCCACTCCGCCCACTACGCACGGGAAACTAGGAAATCATCATCACGCCCCGTGAAAACCGCGCCAGAGCGGTCAAATCAAGTCCAAACGGCGCTACTTGGTCAGCTCTGCAAAAATGGGCCCACACAGAAGTGTCACGTCCCATCAGTCTTACCAGGCACGCCACCGCTTGTCAGAGATGGCAGTCGCAAAATGCGTCATTGCTGACGTTGTTTCATCCTTCAGAACTGGCATAAAAATCACTCGATGATATCTTCGGGTGGTCTCTCGCATAAGTCTCGGTTGGTTCTTTAGCAAAGATCATAAAGCCAGTCGAAATTCTTTCGACTAGTATCATACTCCCATCGGGAGCGTATCAAAAAATTTCTTTGACTAAAATGTGCAGGGTAAAAGATTTTGAGATTATCCTCCATTGCAAGCAATAAAGCACAATCTCGGGGGCTACTCCCATCGGGAGCGCTGTCGCGCACCCGATAGAATAATGGCAAAAGTGTCAGTCGACGAACATTCGACTAAGTTCATAAGCAAAATCACACTCAAAATATTCCCGAGTTGATCCGACGATCCTTGGATGCTGCATGCATAGTGCAAAGGTAAGACCCACCGATCAGTCGAGCTGGGCTAAGGACCGCTCCAGCAGCGTTATCCTTAAATTTTCCGTGTCAGCAGACATGATGAATTATCCCCGACGGACGCGTTGGGTTGATTCAAAATTATACTGCAGTTCGATTCCGTAAGACCTCAACGGCTGTTTCGAGTCTGTCCAGTTTGTTCCAGATTCGAGTCCGGGGACTCGAGTTTGATTGAAAGCTAGTATGGTTTTGCCACAAATGGTAGTTAACTGGCCCCGATCCGTCGTGTGTGCCGGGCCTGCTAAGCTAATATCCCTTGACTATCATAAGCAAAAATCATAGTCGATGAAACACTCGACATAGCCAACATGTGCTATTTCATAAGAATTCAAATCATACAAATGCAAAAAAATAACGTGCATGATGTATGAGTCCATGCCCGACTCTTCGAATCAGACAAGTACTCGGGGGCTACTGACATGGGTATGCCTATCGGGTACCCTACCATGAGGGTACCTGGTGCACGTATCGACTAGGCCCAACTATCAGAGCCTACATGAAGCCCATGAAGGGAGGCCCACGAAGATGAAGTATCCTCCAAGTTTGGCGAAGCAATAGTCGGTTTAGAGTTTCCTTACTTGTAAATCGAGTCGGTTACGAACACCCGAGACCCAGCCTACTATTTAAGGACTGGGAGGGCCATCGAACCAGACCACGTACTTTCAGAGCCACCAAAACCCTAGCGAGATCGACATCTCGCCGGGACTCTTGTAACCATCATATTCACAAGCAATAACAGACAGGCAGGACGTAGGGGTGTTACCTCCACACGAGGGCCCTGAACCTGGGTAAAATCTTTGCCCTGCTTGTCAGCCGACGATACTTCCAGCTCTACCACGTTCTCTCCCCCATATTCATAACCTAGGGACCTTAACCATGGGTCTTGATGAGTCTACCCCTCGTCAGGACTGATACATGGCATGCAAGCCAAAACACTTTCCAAACACTAATTACTAATTAGACTCAACACACTTAGGAAAGATTATTATTGCCAACAATCTCCCCCTAATCTTTACTTGTGCTCCTCCTTGTCTTGACTCGTCACAGCTTCACGCCACACATTGATCGTCATGTCCGTACATTAAGTATGATCACGTAGGAAATATGCAATGCATCTTTGCTCTGTTATGCTTTGCCACCGCCATTGATCGGCCTCCCGCACTCGGTTCGCACATCGGTGACACCGCTATTGCGGTCCTCACACTCGGTTCACACATACTCCTCTTGTACTTGCATCCAGTAGCTTCTCCTTCTACTGTCCGCACACCTCCTCGTTTTACGGTAGTAAGTACCGTCCGCCTTTGGAATCGCATCGAACCCACGCTGGCCGCAACCAGGACGCTCCATGAGGACATGAACACAACTCACGGAACACCGTGACGCGCTTCAACTGCAACGGATCCTCACAGAAATGATCACTTGGAAACGACGACGACTCACATAGACGACGCCGACTCAATGTGCCAGTTCACACGCCCATGACTCTCGGACTCAACTCCCCCGAAGATGAACTTGACGAGACTTCCGGCGCCGCACCTCGGCACCACCACTCCATAAACGATCATCCACCTCCACCATCTTGCCGACGACAGGCCCGTGACGTCTCTTCCATGCCGCTCGCTGAACGACGATCGCCCGCCCCGAGGCGCTAGTGCGGGTCGCCTCCCCGGGGCAAGTGTGGCTTCAAATCTTCAACTTTGCTCTGATACCAATTATTGGGATTTACCCACGGGATCGATCACATCAAACTAGACGAACATACACGCACAAAAAGCTATCGCGCGCACCCGTTCTTTTTATCTTTATTTCTCAATATCCCATGGTACAACTCGATAATTCAAACCTGGCGTACTGCAGCGGACAACATTCACAAAAAGCTATCGCGCGCACCCGTTCTTTTTATCTTTATTTCTCAATATCCCATGGTACAACTCGATAATTCAAACCTGGCATACTGCAGCGGACAGCATACACGAACAGCAGCCCTAGTGCGACACGACAATATCCCAACGTCCTAATTCTACTCTAACACGAGGTGAGCGAGAGAACTCTCCTCTCTCTTATCCCCTTGCTACAGTTCAGAGGGGCGAAAAGGGAGGCGTCCAGAGCTTTCGAGGTCTCCGCCGCCGAGATCCCGGTTCCCCTCCTCTCCGTTCGTCGCTCTGGCGGCGGGAGAGGGGGGGGGGGACCTCGGTTTCTCTGGTCGGCTTGTAGATAGGTGTTGGTTTGGGTATCCAGGCAAGAGCGGCGAGGCGGGTGGCGGTGCTCTGGCAATGGATTTTGGTCTCCCGGCTCCAACCCCGTCGCGGTGGTGCTCGTGAGGGTGCCGCGAGGAGCTTGTGGTGTTTTGGTTGTGGTGCTGGTGGTCCGGTGCCTCTACTCTCGGTGGTGGCATCGGATTTCTGGGGCGGTCACCGGGAAGGTGGCAGGTGGAGGCTGGTGCGGCTCGTGGTGGATGGTGATGGGATCTGAACGTCGTCTTTGCGGCGGTTGTGGCGTCAGCCATGGATCCGGAGCCGAAGAAGCTTGGGAGTGCGTCTCCGCCGGTGTTCTTTTCGAGTCAAGATCCAGTTTCTCGGAGCTGGTGGCTACTGCGGTCCTTAAATGCGTTCGTGCAAGGGGCTCTTCTGCTCTAGGGATGCTGCTTCTCCGCGTGGTGCTCTCCCTCCGGCGACGGTGGCTGGGCTCGCGAGGTGCGGCGGTGACGGAAGCGATGAAGACGGTGTTCTGGGGTTTCTTTCGTCTTCTCGTGTGTTTGGTGGTGCCAGTGATCTGGCCTGTATCCTTCATGTTCCTTCTGTATTTGTACTGTGATGTATGTGGTATCCTTGACGTATGAATACTAGTTTTCTATTTTCAAAAAAAAATTCTACTCTAACACGACCAGGACACATACGAGCCCTAGTGCTAATCCTAGCCGGACTAGTACTACCGTTGAACCTACCTAATTTAGCTAGCTAGACTACTACGTACTTGACAGCTCCAAGTACGATCCAAACACAACCGGACTGATGCATGGCATGCAAGCCAAAACACTTTCCAAACACTAATTCCTAGTTAGACTCAACACACTTAGGAAAGACTAGGTGAATGTCCGTGCGTTGCTACGGAAATACAATATTCATCTATCTAAATGTTTTTCTTTGTTTCATTCATCTAGCTATTTTCCTCCCTCTCTACTCGTCTATGGCTAATAATTTTTACTTCCAACGAGCAACGTCCCACTATGTGCCGGTACTTCACGGTGTGGACACATTTTGGCTAATAATTGAAGTCGCCTTTAGTGATACTGTCACATAGAATCGGCTCTACGTTGCCAAGAGCTTTTGCCTCGCTCTTTAATCAATCTGCTCGAATCTCCTCACATGTCCTTCTAGTTTATTGGCTAACGACACACAACATCATCAAATTCGCGTCAGCTAGAGTGACACCCCAAAAAAATACAATGAGCCTATGCTTGACAAGGGACAAATCAATGGAGATGAATATTTCGTTTACAATTCATATTATCTCACACTTGGGTAGTAAAATGTGTATAATAAGACTCAAAGACGTGGTATCATGACTTACCAGCACCACCACATACCTCCTGTTAAATAGTTAAATGTAGTGCAATAAAGAGTCTGGCACCAATAAATTTGCTCAAATGTCACTACTCAACTCATCATGAGCCTCTAATAGATCTAATTTCCACAAAACATTTGACATGTACAAATTTTACAAATAAAATTAACTATGACATACTTACATATGCTGAACTTGCTATTGCTAAGGTTATGGCATCAATCGCGAGACTGGTCGCGGTTCAATTGAGGTACTCGCTGCTGTGGTCCTCTTAGTGGTGATTTGTTTCTCTTTCTCCATCTTCACTCGTCCGCCCACCATACCGCTAATCTGGCGCAACAATTTAAATAATTGAAAATTAATAACAATTCAGTAAAACAACCAATTATATTAAACCTTAAGACAATTCATAAAGCTCATCAACTATTTACCCTAGTATGCACAAATCAGTCATAACACTGAATTCTTGCTACAACCCTTGCGTCTGTGTCTTCCTCAACACGGGAACAAAACATGAAGACACATCTCTCAAATTAGGTTTAAACATGCAAATAGTTGAAACCAGAAGGCCACGATCATTAAAGGAGCTCATGTATATCAACAATTTATTCTGTAGTGCGCTGCACCTGATGCTTATATGTTTTCCTACTACCGTGATCATGGCAAATTTATCCATCAATAGTATTCAAGGCGATAACAACAAACCAATGGTATCCAAGAATTTGTGCACTGATTTGACAAGGAAACACGTGTTTGGATCAATCTATGCAATACAGAACGATTAAATTACCAAATGAATAAACAATGTACCATGTAGGCATGCCCAAGAGTGGGTGCGAGAGGAAAATAATAAGACCTAGACCTAGGCGGCAGTGCACACTTACAACTGCACCTCTGGCAATGCGACGTGACTGTGGGGACCCAGACCGGCAGTCTGAGACCTCCAGTATGCATACATTCACGATCCCATGATCAGTCAGTCGTGAACAACATACTTAAGTTGGCATTGCAGATACATCATCCATTACATACCGAATACACATCCTAGAAATGGTCACATGACCCAGTTAAAAACAACTGCCACGCAGGGCAGAGAAACTCATAAAACAGCGGAAGTCTTCAAACACAACCGTGGCAAAGCCCAAGTCATGCCTTGACTACCTACAGGCAACTGACTGGGAGACGTTCCTAGTTCGCATAGACGTCGACGAACTCTCAATCTTCCGCATACTCCTCATCTTCGACGTAAGCCTTCTCGTTGAGAATCTGGACATTGGAATATCCAGGGGCACAGCCATGAGTACAATTACGTACTCGCAAGACATCCCGAATGGAGCTCATAAAATGCAAGTATGCTTATAAGGTGGAATAGGTAGGCTATACTTAGGGTTTTCTACCCATGATGGATGAAAGATTCATCATGGTTGAATAATAATTTTATATCTCTGGTGAAAAGATACTTCAGAAATAATATAGTTTCTCTCAATGGATATTGCATATCCGAGAGATTCTGACAAAGATGGTTTTAAGAAAGATTTTCTTTGCAGAACTTCTTGTAAAATAACTTTCGGCTTTCCATCATCCGTACTTCCTAGGTACATAGTTCATCTTCCAGTACCTCCCAGGTACAATTCCTTTTTCCAAACTTCCTTTTTAAAACATCGACACAATGCTAGACGACGTTGCCATTCAGCTGTCCATGACCGCGGACGCGGCTATTCGAATAGTTTTGACTCTGCAGAGTTTGTACACTTTCACCACACCATCCGGTACATCTGCCGTGAACACCACGGACTGCTCGTGACAGTATGCGAACATCAGATAACCGATCATAACTTCCACTATGCCGATGCTAGTATGCGATTACCTCTTCAGTTGAGTTTGTTCTCCCCGGCACCGTGTGTGTTAACCACATCATTTCTCAATACCCTTGTTCTTTCTCATAACCCAACACCCCACCGCCACGGCAGGAGACCAACTGTTGCTTGCCGGTGGCACTCGCAGTCCACACTTTGTATGCCCATATCCAGCATTCGGTTCCGGGGACTTTAACCCCTTCTAGCCAATTGAGGTAAAGTCTCACACTAACACAAACAAGCTTCCATTAAGCCCGTGCCCATTTTGAGTAATGTGGTTGTACTGTAGGGCTGTCCGGACAAGACTAGTCTATGTGTCGTTTTCGAAAACACTTCCAAAAACAATCTTCTTCACCATTCTCCCGTGGACAAGGTCCCACCTTTCCCGGGGTTTTTCCGTAAAACCTTTAATTTTCCAAAACACATTTGTTAGGATGTCCACTTAGGGACTTCAAGATTACTATCTTGTGGTGGTAAATATACCATATGGTGGCTAAGGGCTGGGTAACACCAAGTTGTGACTAATGGCAATAATAATTTATATAATAACACTAGTAATAATATCCATATCAAAAATGGTTTTGGTTGTCCAAGTTTTTGTAAAACTTCAGAAGTAAAACATGCATGTGATAATGATAAGTATGGTAGCAAGCATTGGGAGCTTGCCTTGATACTGGTCAAAGTCTTGTCCTTGAAATAAACAGGCTTGACAATATGCCTCCTCAGCAACTGCTTCTTCCTCGTGTTCTAACGTCGCAAAAAGAAAGTAACCACCAATCAGTACCAACTAGAGGTACATACTAACAACAAGCATCACATACAGCAAGCAAACATTATCACACAACAATCACCTACTTTTCAAAATAGAAATCTACCACACACTTCTAGTTGAAAAAGAAACTAATAGAGCTATGCTCTAGTTTTGAGAATCTTACTCTCAAACCAAAATGCAATGGGATCAGTGGGTGTTCCACTATCAACCCAAGGCATCAAGAGGTCATTTAGCCTCTGGTCATTTACAAAAATCACCTAAACACAAGCTAGATAAGAATCTATCCATACTAGTGAGTCACAAATATTTTCTAGAATATAATTCTAGCTAAACATGCTTTGCTAAAACTAAGTAATGTCCAAACAAGGTTGACATGCTAACCAACCAGTAGCAACATGACTTGCTACTGATATACAACCAACATATTCTAAAATCATGTCACACAAATGATTTCATACTCAAATAATTCTTAAATCTAGGAAAAATTCTAGGAAAACATACTAGAGACAATATTTCCTAACAAACATATGAAACACTAATATTTTTCTAACATGCTGTTTATAAGATCTAACACACTCATAACAGGGAATATCAAACCTACACATGCTAGAAATCACAAAAAGAATACTAACACATATTATAAACTAAATAAAACTATAAATAATTATTATCAGAAAAGCATAAAATCTAGTTTTGCTCACCCAATTAAATCTACAGCTCAATAAATCACACCAAGATAGGATTAGGTACTCCTAAACATATACAAGCCAACACAATTGGATTTACCTCAAAGATCATCACCAAATAAATTACAAAAGTGCTAGAAGAGCTCACTGGACATTTACAAACAAGCATGCCATTTTATTTGGGTTGATCTTTTGCAAGCAAGGCCAGTGCTTCTGCTAGGTAACACTTAGGGCTTTCCAAAACAGTTGAGTTTGCATTTTTTGTCATTCTTAGAAAAAAAAGTTGTTTAGGTTTTAGTGAAATCCAGTACTTCTGCCTCATATTTTATTTCTCCAAAAATAAAGACCAAAAAGCAGATCTGCAAGTTGGGTGTGTTTAAGAACTTGCAGAGGTACTTCCCAGATTTTTGGTTTGATTTGATTTGGAGTTTTCCTATTTTAAAACGATTTAAACCAGGGATCAAAGTTTCTGCCTATTTTAAAAACAAGAAACACTGGAAATAGAAAAAAAACAGGCGCGTGGGCCGAATCCGCCGAGCCAAGCCCAGCTAAGGCCGAAAGCGGCCCAAGATGGTGCGCGCTGCGCTGCGCGGCGCGGGAACGGCTCGCGTTCAAGCGGAGCCGTCGATCTAGAGATCGACGGTCCAGGGTCATCGTCGACCTCTCCTTCCTTCTCTCACCACGGCGGCACAGGACGAACTCGAGCTCGGGTTTAGCTCACCTAGGGGCGTCGTAGGGCAGTGGCACGGGTTCGGGGAGGTCACGTGTGCTCGAGGCAGTGCAGGGGTGGCGACAGCAGCAGCAACGGCGCCACGGCACAGCTCCGGCGAGTTGCTGGTCCGGGACGGCGTCGAGCACGGCGGCGACGTTCCTGCGGGTACACGGCCAGGAAATCGTGTCAGGGAGATGTTCTAGACTCCAGGGGGTGCGGTGGTGCAGAGAGATCGGAGAATAGGGCAGTGGAACGGCGGCAACCTCCAGATGGATCTGGTTCGGGTCCGGCGGGAGTTCTTCCTCCGTCTCGCTCACAGAGAGCAAGAGGGGAGGAAAGGGTGGTGTGGGGCGAGTGCGGGTGGTGTGTGTGTGCCGGTGGTGATGCGTGTGGCTCAGGGGGGGCTTATACATGAGGAGATGATCATCTCCTCCTCTCGGGGTCAACGGAGGGGCGGCGTGGCGTGCTGTGAGCAAGCAAAAGGCGGCCCCAGGCATCCTCTGCTCGTCAACTTGTGTCTCCACGGTCGAGCGTGTGCTGGCAGGGCAAGGACGCGAAGGAGAGTGGAGAAACGGGCAGCTCTCTCCCTGCCACGGTCGTCTCCCAGGTCACCTCCACGGCTCCACTTCCCTGCTCCTAGTTGACCTCCAAAATGCCCACCAATGGCATGGCTAGGAAGTAGGGACATAGGGGAGAGTAGTGGACAAGGTTGCTCCCTCTGGTTTGTCCAAAATCATCACAAAAACGTGCTCCCAAAATCGACCCGAACAGTTTCAGAAAAATTCAGTTTTCTGAAAAACTGCTAAGTGTTGGAGCAGTTAACACATAGCAAAAGTTGCTGCTTGATTCACCTAGCAAATCAAGTCCAAATGGAAAAATTCAAATTGGTAAATGATCACCAGGTTTAATACTTCCAAATATTTTTGGTCCATTTTTGAAAAATGTTTAAGGGCAGGGAAACATGCTGGTAAGTGGGCTACTCTCTGTGTTTCTGACTTTTCTGTTTTTCTTTTTTTCTGTTTTTGTTTATCTTTAGCCATATAAACATGCATGTATCTAAGGGTTCCAATAATCCAAAAAGTGATCCAATGGCATGGCATCAATGTCCACACACCATAGATCATCTCCAAACTCAAAGTTCCCATAAATCATTTTAGCCACATAAAATAATAGGTCCAAAACAGTAAGTTATATCAGTTTTCAGAAAAAAAACCTAATTAGAAAATTCTAAAAATTTATTTTCTCAAACCACAAGTACAATACTCCACACAAGATGATCAAGGCCACAAGCACAAGTTGGGTCAAACAAAATTTGTTTGTTGGCTCAAAATTTTTGCCTCTCACTAACATTTTTCAAAGGGGCAAAAATTGGGATGTGACAGATCTTCCCCCCTTAAAATGAATCTCGTCCTCGAGATTCGCAAGCGGGTACTAAAAGAGTGAAACCAAACAAGAATATTAGAAACTTTCATCTTCATCTCCAGTTGCTTGGTGGTTGGCTGCGTTGAAGTACCGGTGCTTCCCCCCTTTGATCATACTTCGAAAAACTGCCGGTGGGTTAGTTTTCAAAGGGGGTTGAGTGCCATACTCTAAACCTCAAACTTACTATACATAAAATCTGAAATAACCATTCTGTATAGGCCTCAAATTCTCGAGCCTTCTATCTACCAAACCAATATCTTTGGTAAGGCCACTATTATTAACTAGTTGTTCTGAACCATCACTTTTGCCCAAGCTAACATTACTAATCCACCATTAACTTCTTTGGGCCTAAACTCTATTGTCACCCTGTAGTTCAATATATCAGATATCCACCAAGTTTCTCAAGCAAGATCTTCCTAATACATTTTGGCACAAACCCTTGGTAATCCACTAATCATTTCTCGATTCATTTTCCCCTTAGATAGGCATGTCTCATATTATTTGGCTTTCTCAAGTAATCCTCTCCTCGCAATCATATTATCAAGACTAAATCAAGAATCCAATAATCATGTAAACATATCATCCAGAACTGACATCCTTCCTATTCAAATCCATCATTTACACTCCAACCTAGGGCTTTGATCTCCCAATCACAAAATGAATGGTCCTTCTAAGAATAATCTGATCAGAGCATGACAAGCTCAGAAAATAATATCTCCATAAATACATAGCTTCTCTCTCCCAGTCATTTTGATACCTAGAATCCGAAAATTGTCCATTTATTTCCACCAACTAAATTTCCGGCAAAACAACCAATTATTTCACCAACTTATCTTTTTCCAAAACCGATCATTCTATAAAAATCCAGCATGAAGATCACTTGTGCTAGGCATTATCCTTAATATTTCAATATCAGAATATCCTTCTTAACTTACTTGCTCCTAACCAACCAATCATCATTATTTCATCAAGTGCTTCCTAAAAATCCAATAACTTTCATCTTAGTTTTCTGATCCAAAAATCTTTTTCTCATAGGTCGCATATTTTAGTTTCAGAAAACCACCAAGGGTTGGGGTCCACAACTGGTTATCCCCAGGGTATAAATCAAAATATGTCATTTGTCCTAACTCAATAATTTGCATATCCATTTCAAGCTTTCTCTTCTATTCTAAACCCCAAATTTTTGACATTACCAACATCATCCACCAATTTTTGATTCCAAAAATTAGATACACCAGAGATCTTATTGACTAGTAAATCCATAACTCAACACTCCTATATTCTCTTAAACTTCTCCTTTCTACCAACTAGTTTTGAGTCATCCTATAGCACCTCTTTCCGTGGTCTAGGAAAAACTGTTAGTACATTGCAAATTTTGGTTAGGTGTTAATCCAAAGTTTGATAAGGTACGTTAGTGTTGTTAGTTTCAAATAGTTTCGTTAGTCTGACGAGATATGATCAACTTGCTCTCACGTCGGATCTTGATATACGAACCAAACAAAACTAGGGCTGGTATAGGGTTGTCCGGAAACGTACCAATAATCATGTCATGTGCCTCCTGTGCTTTCTTCGTGCTAACAAGATTCCGACGTCTCTTTACCACATTTTTCCGCTTCTTCTGGGTTGGGACCTGGGTCTTCTTGGCAGCATTGGGACGGGCTTGAACATAGTTCCTTTTGGGACACTCACGAGAGAAGTGCCCTTCCTTTCCACAAGTAAAACATCCCCCAGAGTATCTCTGGGCAGGTCTTGGAGTGCGGTCCTTGGGGTAGTTGGGTGGTGGGGCAGACTGAAAATTAGGTGAAGTACTGCGAGCTTTAGATGCACTAGGTTCTTCCTGCATCATCGTCTTCCTCTTGCGGTTCTCACAAGCAATCAGGCATTGGTGCTCCTTCATAAGGGCAGCATTATTCTCAGCATTGGCAACACCCAACTGAACCAAGTGTTTTAGGGCAGCAAGAGTGGCCTGGCGGTCTGCACGAGCAGTTTCACGGTCTTCCATCACCAGTGCATAGATTTGGGCAACTGCCGGCCCAGGTGGTGGGGGTAATTCACTGGCCATACTGAAGAAAAAAAAAGGGGTATAAGACAAGAGGAGAAAAAGGTGGTTACTAGTGTGGTGAACAAGGCGTGCTTTGCGAAAACACACCAAAAGACGTAACACAAACCACACACAATCAAAGAACACACTAGGCACCTTTAGTACTAGCAAACGTTGGATACCGGAAAAAGGGGGTAGCTCAAGCAAAACAACTGAGCTTATCCTATTGATCCTAAGGGTCTGGGTCAATCATGGTTGTTGGAGTCTTCATGCCTTTAGCTTCTCGGTAGGTAGATGTTGAAATTTTTAGAAGAAAACTGCTTCTTCTTACGGGTGCTTCATACTCAAGTCTTGCTTTGGGGACATCGTCAAGTATGTAACTTTGAAGGGAGAAAAGATAATAGAAGTAAAGTTTTGTTAAACCTTTAATTGAGAGAGGTAAGGTTTAGAATAAGTTGAAAAGATGAGAGGAGCGGAAACTATACTTAGACTTCCTTAGGTAAAAATATTTTAGGTAGTAATATAATGGTACCAAAAATACTTTTCTTTCCTATCGACGTCCGTGCTAACTAAGGTCTCCTAAAGTCAGGATGGCTCTGATACCAACTCTGTGGGGACCCCAGACCGGCAGTCTGAGACCTCCAGTATGCATACATTCACGATCCCATGATCAGTCAGTCGTGAACAACATACTTAAGTTGGCATTGCAGATACATCATCCATTACATACCGAATACACATCCTAGAAATGGTCACATGACCCAGTTAAAAACAACTGCCACGCAGGGCAGAGAAACTCATAAAACAGCGGAAGTCTTCAAACACAACCGTGGCAAAGCCCAAGTCATGCCTTGACTACCTACAGGCAACTGACTGGGAGACGTTCCTAGTTCGCATAGACGTCGACGAACTCTCAATCTTCCGCATACTCCTCATCTTCGACGTAAGCCTTCTCGTTGAGAATCTGGACATTGGAATATCCAGGGGCACAGCCATGAGTACAATTACGTACTCGCAAGACATCCCGAATGGAGCTCATAAAATGCAAGTATGCTTATAAGGTGGAATAGGTAGGCTATACTTAGGGTTTTCTACCCATGATGGATGAAAGATTCATCATGGTTGAATAATAATTTTATATCTCTGGTGAAAAAGATACTTCAGAAATAATATAGTTTCTCTCAATGGATATTGCATATCCGAGAGATTCTGACAAAGATGGTTTTAAGAAAGATTTTCTTTGCAGAACTTCTTGTAAAATAACTTTCGGCTTTCCATCATCCGTACTTCCTAGGTACATAGTTCATCTTCCAGTACCTCCCAGGTACAATTCCTTTTTCCAAACTTCCTTTTAAAACATCGACACAATGCTAGACGACGTTGCCATTCAGCTGTCCATGACCGCGGACGCGGCTATTCGAATAGTTTTGACTCTGCAGAGTTTGTACACTTTCACCACACCATCCGGTACATCTGCCGTGAACACCACGGACTGCTCGTGACAGTATGCGAACATCAGATAACCGATCATAACTTCCACTATGCCGATGCTAGTATGCGATTACCTCTTCAGTTGGTTTGTTCTCCCCGGCACCGTGTGTGTTAACCACATCATTTCTCAATACCCTTGTTCTTTCTCATAACCCAACACCCCACCGCCACGGCAGGAGACCCAACTGTTGCTTGCCGGTGGCACTCGCAGTCCACACTTTGTATGCCCATATCCAGCATTCGGTTCCGGGGACTTTAACCCCTTCTAGCCAATTGAGGTAAAGTCTCACACTAACACAAACAAGCTTCCATTAAGCCCGTGCCCATTTTGAGTAATGTGGTTGTACTGTAGGGCTGTCCGGACAAGACTAGTCTATGTGTCGTTTTCGAAAACACTTCCAAAAACAATCTTCTTCACCATTCTCCCGTGGACAAGGTCCCACCTTTCCCGGGGTTTTTCCGTAAAACCTTTAATTTTCCAAAACACATTTGTTAGGATGTCCACTTAGGGACTTCAAGATTACTATCTTGTGGTGGTAAATATACCATATGGTGGCTAAGGGCTGGGTAACACCAAGTTGTGACTAATGGCAATAATAATTTATATAATAACACTAGTAATAATATCCATATCAAAAATGGTTTTGTTTGTCCAAGTTTTTGTAAAACTTCAGAAGTAAAACATGCATGAGATAATGATAAGTATGGTAGCAAGCATTGGGAGCTTGCCTTGATACTGGTCAAAGTCTTGTCCTTGAAATAAACAGGCTTGACAATATGCCTCCTCAGCAACTGCTTCTTCCTCGTGTTCTAACGTCGCAAAAGAAAGTAACCACCAATCAGTACCAACTAGAGGTACATACTAACAACAAGCATCACATACAGCAAGCAAACATTATCACACAACAATCACCTACTTTTCAAAATAGAAATCTACCACACACTTCTAGTTGAAAAAGAAACTAATAGAGCTATGCTCTAGTTTTGAGAATCTTACTCTCAAACCAAAATGCAATGGGATCAGTGGGTGTTCCACTATCAACCCAAGGCATCAAGAGGTCATTTAGCCTCTGGTCATTACAAAAATCACCTAAACACAAGCTAGATAAAATCTATCCATACTAGTGAGTCACAAATATTTTCTAGAATATAATTCTAGCTAAACATGCTTTGCTAAAACTAAGTAATGTCCAAACAATGGTGACATGCTAACCAACCAGTAGCAACATGACTTGCTACTGATATACAACCAACATATTCTAAAATCATGTCACACAAATGATTTCATACTCAAATAATTCTTAAATCTAGGAAAAATTCTAGGAAAAACATACTAGAGACAATATTTCCTAACAAACATATGAAACACTAATATTTTTCTAACATGCTGTTTATAAGATCTAACACACTCATAACAGGGAATATCAAACCTACACATGCTAGAAATCACAAAAAGAATACTAACACATATTATAAAACTAAATAAAACTATAAATAATTATTATCAGAAAAGCATAAAATCTAGTTTTGCTCACCCAATTAAATCTACAGCTCAATAAATCACACCAAGATAGGATTAGGTACTCCTAAACATATACAAGCCAACACAATTGGATTTACCTCAAAGATCATCACCAAATAAATTACAAAAGTGCTAGAAGAGCTCACTGGACATTTACAAACAAGCATGCCATTTTATTTGGGTTGATCTTTTGCAAGCAAGGCCAAGTGCTTCTGCTAGGTAACACTTAGGGCTTTCCAAAACAGTTGAGTTTGCATTTTTGTCATTCTTAGAAAAAAAGTTGTTTAGGTTTTAGTGAAATCCAGTACTTCTGCCTCATATTTTATTTCTCCAAAAATAAAGACCAAAAAGCAGATCTGCAAGTTGGGTGTGTTTAAGAACTTGCAGAGGTACTTCCCAGATTTTTGGTTTGATTTGATTTGGAGTTTTCCTATTTTAAAACGATTTAAACCAGGGATCAAAGTTTCTGCCTATTTTAAAAACAAGAAACACTGGAAATAGAAAAAAAAACAGGCGCGTGGGCCGAATCCGCCGAGCCAAGCCCAGCTAAGGCCGAAAGCGGCCCAAGATGGTGCGCGCTGCGCTGCGCGGCGCGGGAACGGCTCGCGTTCAAGCGGAGCCGTCGATCTGGAGATCGACGGTCCAGGGTCATCGTCGACCTCTCCTTCCTTCTCTCACCACGGCGGCACAGGACGAACTCGAGCTCGGGTTTAGCTCACCTAGGGGCGTCGTAGGGCAGTGGCACGGGGTCGGGGAGGTCACGTGTGCTCGAGGCAGTGCAGGGGTGGCGACAGCAGCAGCAACGGCGCCACGGCACAGCTCCGGCGAGTTGCTGGTCCGGGACGGCGTCGAGCACGGCGGCGACGTTCCTGCGGGTACACGGCCAGGAAATCGTGTCAGGGAGATGTTCTAGACTCCAGGGGGTGCGGTGGTGCAGAGAGATCGGAGAATAGGGCAGTGGAACGGCGGCAACCTCCAGATGGATCTGGTTCGGGTCCGGCGGGAGTTCTTCCTCCGTCTCGCTCACAGAGAGCAAGAGGGGAGGAAAGGGTGGTGTGGGGCGAGTGCGGGTGGTGTGTGTGTGCCGGTGGTGATGCGTGTGGCTCAGGGGGGGGCTTATACATGAGGAGATGATCATCTCCTCCTCTCGGGGTCAACGGAGGGGCGGCGTGGCGTGCTGTGAGCAAGCAAAAGGCGGCCCCAGGCATCCTCTGCTCGTCAACTTGTGTCTCCACGGTCGAGCGTGTGCTGGCAGGGCAAGGACGCGAAGGAGAGTGGAGAAACGGGCAGCTCTCTCCCTGCCACGGTCGTCTCCCAGGTCACCTCCACGGCTCCACTTCCCTGCTCCTAGTTGACCTCCAAAATGCCCACCAATGGCATGGCTAGGAAGTAGGGACATAGGGGAGAGTAGTGGACAAGGTTGCTCCCTCTGGTTTGTCCAAAATCATCACAAAAACGTGCTCCCAAAATCGACCCCGAACAGTTTCAGAAAAATTCAGTTTTCTGAAAAACTGCTAAGTGTTGGAGCAGTTAACACATAGCAAAAGTTGCTGCTTGATTCACCTAGCAAATCAAGTCCAAATGGAAAAATTTAAATTGTTAAATGATCTCCAGGTTGAGTACTTCCATTTTATTTTTGGTCCATTTTTGAAAAATGTTTAAGGGCAGGGAAACATGCTGGTAAGTGGGCTACTCTCTGACTGTTTCTGACTTTTCTGTTTTCTGTTTTTTTTTTCTGTTTTTGTCTTATCTTTAGCCATATAAACATGCATGTATCTAGGGGTTCCAAAGGTACAAAAGGTGATCCAAGGGCATGGAACCAATGTCCACACACCATAGATCATCTCCAAACTCAAATTTTCCATAAAATCTTATTTTAGCCACATAAAATAACAGGTCCAAAACAGCAAGTGTTAACAGATTTCAGAGAGGAAAACCTAATTAGAAAATTCTAAAAATTTATTTTCCTCAAACCACAAGCACTAATATCCACACATAGATGATCAAGGCCACAAGCACAAGTTGGTTCAAACAAAATTTGTTTGTTGGCTCAAAATTTTTGCCTCTCACTAACATTTTTCAAAGGGGCAAAAATTGGGATGTGACAGTGACTCACCAAAACTCTAACAAAATCTCTCAGATTCCTCAGTCTGCAGCTACCAATAATAGCTAAATCGCCTCATGTTCTTGCTACTGTGGCTAGCATTAGCTCCACATAATAGAAAGATTATATGTAAATTGAAGGGAATTAAAGAGCGCAGGAAACATGAAAGCAAACACAGCATGACACTCACACAGCCTAGATATGCATCCTTGAATATAGCATGCTAACAGTACCATGCATGTATATGTTATGCAAGCACAATAATGATAGCATGTTCTATCAATCTGACGGACTGATGTGTACTACACTATAAAAAAACGTGTCAAGGCCCCCAAATTGTTTTCGTCTACATTTAATAAGTGAGACATGCAACCTGATGTGATGTAGAACATGTAAAAGCAACTCATGTATGTTAAGGTCAACTGAAAGCTAATTATACTTCCTGAAAAATATATGTGAATGTAGAGGTGAGCTTCAGTGTAAATTTTTTTGGGTTCCTCTCATATAGTCCAAAAAAAGGAAAATAAACCATATTTTGGACAATTCCTGCAACCCATAAGATTGCCTCTACTCATTAAAGAAGATTTACAGCAATACTTATTTCAACCCTCGCACATCCTCTGCATAAAACTGGTATCCACTTATTAATTACAAGTCGCGCCCCTCTTCCATCCTCCTCCTCTTGCCCGGTAGCAAGGGCTCTACACGAACCCGACAGACGACTTGGATGGTGAACGGACTCCTACGATAAAACCGACAGCTTGGGAGACAGCTCCCTCCGCTTTCTAGTGTTTCAAAGATCTATGCTGATAACTGAAAATTTTGTAAGCATATGTAACCTATATTTTCCTAAGGAGAAAAAAAATAAACATCTCACAGCCCACATGGAGAAAAAAAAAATGATTGGATACAATTTCGCTGCATGATCACTAATATAATACTGAATCTGGCAGCTCTGAATCATAAAAAGAAATAACTCCTAGGCATGATAAAAAGAACATGTAAAACCAGTCTCCATATTTTAGAAGTAAAAAAGGTACATGAGCATTGAGTGGTATAGCAAAGCAGGAATCAAAAAGTTTTCTTCAGCATTGTCCTGCAATCAGGAGTTAAACCATCGACTCGAATATCTCTCCTATTTTTGGCAAAAAAGTCAAATCTACAACATTCGTATGTTATGTTGCTTTAATTTCTTAAATGGGCGTAAAAATGTTGGCTACCTATTGATTCAAAGAGCTCACAAATTTTGGACACTGTCGCATGTTTCCAGCATCTTTCAGAAACTGAATGCATGTCTGAAGCTAAACGTTGACTTAGAAACAGATTTAAAGCCACCAAGGTAGGAAAAATAGCTAAACATTTCCAGTGGCTACGCTGTGTTTATCTTCTGCATCTCTATTTATTGGTCCTTGCAGAGAAGAAATATCTCCTAAATGTATGCGCGCATAAGCAGGAAAAATAGCGGAGGATGAGTCCCAGATTGCCTTCGGAGAGGAGAAGGTCCAGCGTGAGACTGGGCCATGTCTACTTCTCCTTCCGCTTCTTCCTACCTATTCTCTTGCCAGTTTCAGTTTTCTCTTTTAGGTATGAAGCCATTGAATTGCATACAAAAAGGGAGTTTTTTACAATTTGATTTATCCTCGAATTTCTACATGACTTCCACTGGAATACAGAGAAGAATGCAGCAGGAGGCTACTCTCACCTGTTTCTACAACGTGATTAAGTTTCTTACATGGATGAAGGAGGTTAGCACTGGACTACAACGTGTTTCTACTAATTACCAACATAATAACAAATAATCATGATGCAAAAATAAATAAATAAGAAAAGGCTGTGAGGCAGGGCGCAGGAGGCAATCTTACCTGTTCCCATCTTAGCTGCAGCGTCGGGAAGGAGAGGAAGCCAACACCTGACGAGATGTACGGCGAGCGGGACAAGCCGGAGTCCGGAGAGGAGCAAGTCCTCGAGGGAGAGGGTGATGCGCGTGTATTGGCGGAAGGACTCGTCGGTAGGGGAGGCGGAGGAGGGGAGCGGGAGTGAAGAGAGGACGGGGAAGGAGCGGTGCGGCAGCGGTCGGCGAGCTGGCCGAACTCCACGGCGCCACCGTCACCATGGGAGGCAAGGCGCGCCGCCCTCCACTCCTGCACGAACACCACACGGAGGCGCCGCCGCGCCGCGTGACCGCTGCAGTTCCTCGACAGGCTCCCCGCTCCTCTGCGAATCTCCGCCGCGCCATGGCCTGACCTCGCGCCGCCCGCGTGACGCCAACCCTCTGAGCAAAGCGGGTTCCTAGATTCGTGAGGTACGACCTTGGCGCGTAGGTGCAGGCCATCTCTCGACACAGGAGGACCTCGCCGGAGAACGGACGGCGGCGGCGGCGCAGCGCGGAGGCACGGGAGCGTCTCGATCTGTTTTGGATGGAGAGGTTGACTGAGAAATAGAGGGTTATGGACCGCGGGTTGAATTCCGTACTGTTTAGGGGTCTTTCTGCAAAACAACCGATCACTTGGCGGTGGCATAGGGTGTAATATTGTCTGACTCAGCCTAACTGTGCAAGGGTAAAATTGGCAATATAAAAAACATACCAACACCTCCTCAAGCTATATTATATATAGTAGAGATTATTATTGCCAACAATTCTTTGGATGCTCTGCATCTGTTGTGCCCTCTGGTGTATCTGTTACAGCTTCGTCGGCTCGTTTTCCGGCCACTTCTTTGGCTTTGTTGTTGAATACGACTACCTGAAGGTGTCCATGGAATTCAACGTTCCGTGGTCTCCTTCTCTGACCGGTAGATGGGAAGAGCTCGCAGCAGATCGGAAAAAGCTCACAACCTCCCTCAGCAATGCACAAGAAGATCGTCTGTGCAGGGAAAAAGGCCATTGTAGCTCGAGCTACATGCAGCCCATAATTGTGAAAATTAAAAAAAGATTTTTTAAAGTTACAAAAAATTCTGAAAAAAATGTACATATAGTAAATGCTATGCGGTTATAGACGTGCAAAGTCTCAACACGAAATATACTGTATTCTGAGCTACAGAAAAAAGACAAATTTATGGATCTAGAGAGTGAACAGTACATGTCCAAACTTGTCAGAAATTTGTCTTTTTTATAGCGTAAAATATAAATTATTTTCGACTAGAACTTTGCACACTTAAACTATACATCATTACTTACATGTAAATATTTTTATATATTTTTTGGAAACTTTGAAATAAGTTTTTTGAAAGTTCAAATTAAAGGACTATGTGTAGCCCGGGAGACAAAACTTCACTCATTCTCAGGTACATGTCGCTGCTATAAAGGGTTGTTGATTGTATATTTTTTTTGCACATATTACCTTGTGGTGTATCGTTTGGATGCTACATGTTGCAGAGCTAAAACCTTATTTCTACTTCTCTGTCTTATGATATGAAGCTGAACAAAACCTTTCTAACTTTGTCATTGAATATTCAATATTTATGCCTTGCTTATGTAGTACAAAACTAGATACCGTTCAGTGTAAGGTAGTTCTCTTAACTTTTAGGGTACATTTATAAGGTTATTTGCATCTATTTATAATGTCATCTCATCGTTTGCCATGGCATCCACTTTTGCTATAGCAGATGATCTGTTGTTCAGAATGGCACAACCCAAATCATCGCCAGTGAGTTGTTCAGCTCAGCTAAGTGCAGGGTTCTGGCAGCATGGACATTACATTACAGAGGTAAAATCCAATTTGGTAACTGAAAAATGTGTAATACCGTCGCTATCTTAGTTTGCTGCATGAGTCCTATCTTAGTTTGCTGCATGATTAATAAATTGATTAGCATGGTGCTATACTTTAACATATTGTGGTTACATTTCATGGTGACGAAGAATGTCTCCTTGGAGCTACAAATTTCTGGCTTGGATACGCATCAGTCAACTGGTGAATTTCTTAGTTCTTTTACTCTCTAAACTGTTCGCTGCAATACTATGTTACCAATGAACTGTAGGCTGCGTTTGAGCCTGTGAGAGATTATGGCATGTTGGTACTCTTGAGGAGGCTCTGGATATGCCCAGGAATTCTTTTTTTTTTTTGCGGGAAAAAGGAGCTTATATTAAATCCCGTTCCTTACAGAAAGATCCAGCGAAAATGGAAAAATACAAACGGGTCCTCTGGATCCCGATGTCGAAGACGACCCTGATGCCGCCGGTGGCGCGCCGCCGCCGCTGTGCCCCTCGATGGCTTGGTTCAGGCCCAGCCCCTCCGCGGACGGGAAGTCGCCGGTCGCCGGCTCCAAAGAGCCTACACCGCGGACCACCAACTTCATCGCGAGATGCAACATCCGCTCCTTCTTCTTATTTAACGAACTCCGGCTCGACCGCCACGCCGACGCCGGTGAGGGAGTGACGAGCTCGACAGATCCGAAGAGCTGTGAACTCGGGGAAGACGAAGCCTCGACCGCAGAGCTCCGGGGAGCGCCGCCGCCAGAGAGGACAGGCCTCGTCCCAAAACGCCGCGCAGACAGCGCCGCCAGCTCCTCCGCGCCGCCTGCAAGCAACCTAGACGACCCTACGCTATATACAGGCCGTGGATCGACGATTCCCCACCCTCCCGCCGCCGGAGCGG
Source organism: Poa pratensis (assembly GCA_947311845.1). Lineage (NCBI taxonomy): Eukaryota > Viridiplantae > Streptophyta > Magnoliopsida > Poales > Poaceae > Poa > Poa pratensis. The sequence goes on from CAMZMU010000128.1 coordinate 85,554,804, forward strand.
CCGCCGGAGGGCAGGGAATCGGCGACCCGACGGCGAGCGAGGTGGATCTCCGGGCGGTGTTCAAAGAATCGCTCCTCCCTACTGTAGCGGGGGAGGGGAACGACCAAGCTGCGTTGTCTCACATATATGCCCAGGAATTCTCATATATTATGCTTCGATTTTATGCCTCCACAAATATTGAGTTTGATCTGGGCGTTATATGTTCAAAGTAGAGTAGTTTTGGGTTCAATGTGTTCAGCACATAATCCGTAGAGAATTATTTTCCAAAGCATTTGGATTAATCAACTGATACATCTCCCAGATGAAAAGAAAAAAGATTTCTCTTTTCTGAATATAGGTTCACATGACACACAGAGTAGCTTAGGTTCAGAACCACCAGATTTCAGTTTACTATCAGAGATCTGATATAGAGCAATATTTCTCATATTCAATAGGACATACATTAGTTCTCATTCATGTTGTGCACACACATGTAACAACAACTGTTCTTCGATTTGCAGGAAATGTTTCGAAGCACAAGCTTGAGCAGAAAGTAAGTATTAATTTCCACTGCGTTTGTTTTCTCTCGCTTAGTATTGTAAACATCAATATCTTGACGCCATTGTATAATTAGAGAGCATATTATTGTCCCACTTGGACTGAACTTTTCCACCGTCTAAATGATAAAACCACTAGCTATTCCACAAGTGGCGCACTGATAAATTGTAAGGTGGAACTGTATAATGTTTCATATTTTAGAGTAATTCAATTTGGGTGCCTTAAACATACTGCCATCGTAGGATAATGTTTAAGTGGAGAAAAAAGACAGTTGAACTGAAAGTCTAAGACCATGCCTATTGTATAATTTCTCTGTAATTGTGGTAGTGTGAATTCAGTGGCTTTATTTCTGTACCCGCAGCTGATTAATTTATAGACATTAAAAGGTACAGCTTTCACAAGCACACATACAGTTGCCTTATTTTCACATAGATGTTTTAAATTATTGCCATCGACTTAAATAAGTATGCAGAGTTTGTCTTAAAGGTGATCACTCTGCCTTTATATTTGTAATAGGAACTAAGAAGTGCATATGCAGTGGACTATAATAAGGACATATAAAGGTTTAGATATCACAAACACACATACATGTTATTACCAGAGATTTGGTGGTCCTTCTTAATTACTAGGTCCATCCTTCAATGCATTGTAGTATCCACCTAAGTTTTACCACTGTGTTCATAATTCATCGGTCACAAGAAACTGCGGTTTAAATGTTGAATGTAGAGAAAGTAAAGCAATGCTCTAGACTATATAAGAAATGTTCTGAGCTAAAGAACCATAGATAGTGGTTTTGTATAGTTTGTTTCTGCTGCATATTCAACTATATCCAGGAATACTCTTCAGGCATCAATCCTGACACGTCTATTTTCTGTACATAAATGGTAGGTCTGCTGACAAAGATTTTGATTTTTACATGAAATTACGAAAATAAAGTGTATATTTTCCTTCGACTTTAATCAGTTTGTGTTAGATTAGTTAAAACTCCTATTTCCTCCGTATCAAAATATAAGACTTTGTACCTACTTTCTACACACATGTATCTAGACATGTTTTAGTTCAAGGTCGAGGCGAGCCTATTGGATCTTTTCAGTTAGGACCCGACTTCACTGAGTGCCTATTTGATCTAACAATTATAGTAAATGAATTTTTATCAAAAAATATATAATAGAATGGATTTGTAAGGAGAAATAATCAGCTATATTTATCTTGTGTCAAAGGCCATAATCGGGGAAGAATAGACAAATGGTAACATGTAACTTGTACACTACCATATTTTCTACAAAATGCCTATATGTAGCTTTGATCATATACACAACAAGTAACTTATTTAGGAAAATAAGCAATAACACCCAATTAGGAAAGGAGAAATTGTAGAAATAAAATTAAAATACTTCTATGAAACTTCTCCAAATCTTAGCAAATAAACCTTATTTTAGTAAAAGAATCACAATAGTTATAACAGACACTCATGTAAATATACACTTTTAAGAGAAGTGATAAAGAAATGCCATAACCACGGGAGCGGCGTGTCGCCGCGCCAAGGCCTACCGGTACATATCCTTGAGACGTGAAAGAACAGCAAGCTGATCTTTCTCATTCAGGCCAGGTTTTGCTAGATAAAAGATGTTTCCTTCAACCTGCTTGACCGCGCTTCTATTCCACTTGTGCACAACTCAACAGCTTTGTACAATCTATCAAGAGAGTAAAGTGTCAATCCAAACTTACAGCACGCCTCTTGCTCCTTCCCTCCAGCATTGCATTCCTGAAACTCCAGAAGCTTATTGTCGTGGTGGTGTCACGGCAGATGCCATGGGTATGGCTTAAGTGTGGGCTCGCTTGGGCGTTGGGGGAACCGGGGAGGGTTTGCGCGCCTACGAAGCACGCATGAAGACCAAACAAGAACCTCGCAGGAATCAACAAGAACAAAGCAAACCAAGAACAGCGAAGAACACCACGATGTACCCTGCTTCGGGGCCCTCTTGTGGAGGTAACACCCCTACTGCAGCTCTAGCCTACTCTCTTATATCTCAAGTGTTTACAAGTACAGAGCGCTCCTTGAGCTGTATGATGAACAAAGGAACGGGCTCTAGGTAGAAGATGAAGCTTGGGGGGGAAATGATGCTCACAATGGTCGATCCTCCCCACAGAAGGAGGTGGTGTTGCCTATATACAGTAACCGAATTACCCTTTTGCCCCTGGCCGCAGAGGACAATGGCATGGACAAGGAGAACAGGACAAACACTGGCCACTGTCACTCAGCCCAGCTCACCCTCTGTTCACCACAGGCTTATCTTTCCTCTTTGAGCTTAAGGCAGTGTAGACCACAGTAGCCTAGCCACTGCCCCTTTCCCGAATAGGCCGAGTCAGCGCCTAGGGGCTTGTGACCCGGAAAACCTGTGGCAGCACCTTGCTGTCTTCTGAGCCCCGGTCAGTAACCTTACAGTGCCCGTGACTTTTACTGACATTACTTGGCCCCTGTGCATCATCCGAGTTGCCCTACCCGGGTCCTTCCTGACCGACCCGGATAACTTAGCCGGCTCTTCTTTCCTGGATCCGGTTAAACCTCACCGGATCCCCTTTGGTCTTTTCTTTCACTGGCTTGAAGTAGGACTGACCGAATCGCCTTGAGATCCGACCCGGATAACTTAGCCGGCTCTTCTTTCCTTGATCCGGTTAGACCTTAACTGCTCATAACACATCATCTTTGCCCTACCCGGGGGCAGCCCCCCGACAGTAGTCCCCGAAGCTGGTGCGGTCCTACGGCATCGGCTGAAGGGCCGTTCCAGATTCTAAACCAACATCACTAACCGGATCACCTCTAGCTGTCACCGAATTTTCCGGGACATTTGGCAGGAAAAGCCTGTGCAAAGCCGTATAACCCGGGTTGTCAGCTCGTTATCCGGATCCACCGGGTACTCGAGTGTGTTTGACCAGAAGACCACGTCTCCTCGTTTTCTCCGTTGACCGGCACATAGGATCCGCTCCACCGCTTCCAATTCTGCGGCGTGGCCACGAGTGCTTGAAATACACGGCCACAGCAGCTGCCACAGAGTTCCGCGACGCAAGGGATCTAACCGTGCTCCGGTAACCGCGCGGTAGTGGGGGGCAGTTACCGCTGGAGGCTATAAAGAGGGCGCGGTGGTTTTTCCCCTTCTTCTTCCTCTCAACTCCCACTAACCCGCTCCATCGACGCCGCCGCAACCTCGCCATTCAAGGTTGCCGCGCCAGGGACGCACAGCGTACCAGAGCAAGACCATCGGAGCCGCGCCTCGCGCCCATCTCCGACGTTTCTCCGTCGAACTCCTCCTTCGAGCGACTCGCACTGTAAGTTCTTCCTCCTCTCGCCATAGCCACCGTGACGAGTTCATACTCTCGGAATACACACACCTGTTCTTGGTAGATTGATGCGTATCTAAGCCCGTGTTCCTGCCGTAGCACACTCCGCAAATTTTCTGTCCAAGTTCCGCAATAGACTGGCCTAGATACACCTGTCCCCGTTGGAGCAGTTCAACCATGTTTTTACCCGTGATTTTCTTTCTTTTTTACCACCGCTGTAGATCTTCCCAACCCTAGAAACTTGCGGAAAGATGTTTGCGACTTCCAACCGCTTCACCTTCTCCACCGGACCCGGTTAACCCTACCCGGGATAGGATTAGCCGAGTCACCATAGATCTGATTCGGCTTTAATGTTATCCGATTCTTCTTTGGTCCCATGGATTCCGAATTTCCTGACCCGGTTATCCGACTCTTTGCTGCAGGACCGATTCGGTTATGGCCAAACTTCCCCCTGGCCGATGGGAAGGATCTGATGTTACCAAAAATGACTTGGAATGGCTACGAGCCACCCGACGCATAACGCCCCAAGCCATCTGCCGCCGACCCGGAAAAGAACTCGCACCGGCGCCCGAACCCGGTGAACGCGTGGTATTCATAGCACACTTCGAGCGCGGGCTCGGGTTACCTGCCAGTGACTTCTTCCGGGCCTTTCTGGACTTCTTCGGATTACAGCTTCACCACCTCCCGGCGAACGCCTTCGTCTCTTTATCAGCTTTCTCTTCCTTCTGCGAAGGCTATCTCGGTCTTTGGCCGAGTGTGGATATATGGGCAAAGTACTTCCACCTTCGCAAGCACACCATCCCGGTACCAAGCCGAAAGAGCTGACCGCTTGCGGTTCGGTTAGCATCACGCCACGGCAGGGATCCGCCTTTCCCCGAGTCACCGGCCTAGACACGGTGAAGAAATGGCAAAGGACCTGGTTTTACATAAAGAGCGCTGAGGGCCATGACGCTCTTAATCTGCCCGAATTCAGGATGGAGCCGCCCAGAGCCGAGCTGAACTTCGGTTACAATCCGGCTGAAACGATTGCTGAACTCCAGACAGTGCACACCGCTCTGGAGGATTTTTTGAAGAATGGCATGATCTCTGACGACCTCCTCCGGACCTTCATCTCTCGCCGGGTCAGCCCTCTTCAAAGGCGTGACCACAAGATATGCCACATGCGTGGCGCACTAGATCCTACCCGGATCAGCAAGCACGAGCTTAACAAAGCTTCCGTCTTCAGACGGGTAAACGCCATTGCTGTCAATGAGATGTCGGACAAATGGCGGTGGGGTGTAAAGCCATTCTACCGGGAAAAACTTCCTCCACAGGTTAGCTCACCACTCTCCGAACCCAATCCTACTTCATCCGCATAACCGCGGCCTGATCCGGATTCGCATTACCTTCTTTGTAGCTGTTTGATCGCCAACTTACTGAAGACGGAGATCTCTCCACCAAGGCATGGACACCGGATCTCAGCCCGCCGCGCGAGGGCGAAGAAGATCCGGATACGGATGACTATTTGCCCATTCCCCGTGCCAAGCCAGTCCGCAAGGGTAAGCAATCAAACACTCACAACCTTTCCGACGAGGAAGATGAAGATTGCTGCATCTTAGAACCCATCAATGCTATTCCGATTTCATGGTTACCACCACCTTATGTTCCAGCCAAAGATGATACCCAAGAGACATCTCGGAAACGCGCTGAGGCGCCCGAGACAAATGCCCCAGAGACCAAGCGAAGAAAGAAATCCGGCGACAAGCCGAGCCGTGTCAAACCGATGCCCACCACCAAGGGGTAACATTGACCGAACTTTATTTGCTTTCTTCCTCTATTAACCGAGTCATATCTATCCGAGTTAACTGTTTGCTTTGCTTTATGCAGTGATGTCCTCATCACCGCGCAGACTCATTCATCCATCTCTTCTCCCATTCCTCCATTGGATACGGCCATGGAAACCCAGTCTCCTGACCGAACTGCCACCTCACCCACGCGTGTCCCAACTACCAATATTCCCCAGCCGACTCCCATCTCAGAGCCGGTTATCGACTTGGAGAGTGAGGAAACCTCGGCTCCAATCCGAGATTCAAGCTGGCCACGTCCTTTGAAGGAGCTGGAGAAGGAAAAGGCTAAGACATCGGTTAAGTCCACACCTAAGCCGGATTCCCGTCCTGCTCCTGCAACTCAATCTGCACTGAGCCAAGAGCAGCAGCAGAAGAAGAAGAAACCGAGGCAGCAACAACCACAAGTAACCCCTGAAGAGCAGCAACAGCAGCAACAACAGCAACAAACTTCCGAGAAACCACAGAAACCGCAACATCAGAGACAGACCCCGGGTGCATCACCTCCACCCAAGCCGACTCAAGTTGTCTTTGGCACAACTTCCTCCACTCCGGATAAGCAAGTGATTGCTGTCAAGCAAACCACCGCTACCTCCTCTGCCATTCAATCCGGCCAAGCCAAGCCTAAGCTCAGCACTGCCAATGACTTTATTGAGGCCTGGAACGCCGTGGACCTTGCACCAGGCTTTTCCGCTGCAACGCCGCACCCTGCTGGTCCTAGCCGAATGATGCAATCTCTTCATTCAGTGAAGGTTGCGTTTACTGCATCGCACCAAGTCTTCGAGGTAAGTTTGCCGAATCTTGCTTTTAGTTCGTCATGATCAAATAGTATACACCCAGTCCCCGAGATTCGGGTCGAACGACTGATACTCTTTGGAGTAAGAAAGTCATTCGGCTTGAATCTTTTAAAAAATTTGATCATGATCTTTTTCTTAACTGAAAAAACTGTGAGACCCCCAGTCCCCGGGTTTCTTTTTAACCGATTCGGTCAGTCTCGGCCAATCTCCGAGATTTGTTTTGGCTCCACCTTGTCTCGGGTATCAGTCCCCGAGTCTCTTTTGACGCTATCTACTTTCTTTCAGGAAAGCACGGGCACTCGCAGCGACCTCTTTAAGCAGCTTGCCAACCAGTACCACAAGCTCCAAAAATCATTTGATGCCTTGGTCCTCAAGATGAATAGCAAAGAGGAAGAGCAAAAGCGTGCTTTATCCGAGGAAAAATCAGAGGTAGCCCGAGTCCAGCGGGAGCTTGACCGGGTTGAAAAAGTGAAGAACAAAGTTAAAGGAGAGCGGGATGCACTGCGGAGGGAGAGAGACACGCTCCAAAAGGAGAAAGATACAATTCAGAAGGAGCGAGACACTTTGCACGCCGGGCTACAGAGGCGAGCCGAAATGGATAAGCAGATTCAAACCACAGTGGCCGAGTCTGAAGCTGAACTGAAAGCTGCTAAAGAAGAACTGGCTGCTCACCAAGCGGCCAGTGCGAAATGGCTGGCTCAACTTGCTAGCCTTAACGATGACATGGATCGTAAGTTCACCGAATCCCCTTTTTTCTTTCTGCTCTTAACCGATACATATGATTGTGTTCCTTCTTGCTGAACTCAGTATTAGCTTATTTGTTTGTAGGAGAGTTTACCAGCATTCGGCTTCAAGCCGCCAAGGCTGTGCGAAACGCCCGAGCTGAGAGAGCTAAATTAACCGAGGCTCCCCTATCCGAGACATGGGACATCGAAGATCATATTACAGCACTTAAGGCTCGGATTGCTCCTCTGAAGGATTCCCACATTGGTCTGCTTAATGCAAGTCTCAAGGCTCACCGAATCTTGTTTCCTGAAGCGCGGCAAGTTGTGCCCGTGGAGGAGCTGATCAGAGACCTGGATCAAGCAATGACCCGGTTAAAACAGTGGAGGTCTTCGTCTGCCCGCGCTGGTGCTGACGCAGCTTTGTTATTCATCATGTCCTGGTACGAGCTGATTGACCTTGCCAAAGTGCGCTCCTTTCGCGAGGGTTCTTCATGGGCTACAGACCCTATCCGGATCAAGATCCGTGAAGAAGCCGCCAACTTCATGGCCGAATTTGCACGCACCAAGCATCTTGATCTGGAGGCTCCAGTCTACTCGGATGGAGAAGACACTGAAGAAGAGGAATCAGACGACGCCTCCGCTGAAGAATATGCCGACTCAGAGGGCGAGTCTGATGAAGAAAAATCCAGCAAGGTACCAGCCTCCGACTCGGCCAAGCTCACCGAACAAACTCCAACCGAGTCTTTTGTGATTTCAGCCACTAACTTGACTGTGATTACTAAACAGGCTTCACGCGATCCGGAAATTTCCGAATCCGCCCATCCTTCAAGCTCTCCAGTCAAGATTACTTCCGGAGCGCCACCATCTTCCGAATCTGCTCCAGCAACAGAACCTCTCGTAACCGCGTCCACTTCCACCGAAATACCCGTAACCGAGGTTCGCGCGCCCGAAGCTCCGCTAACCGAAGCTCCTCCCACAGAAGTTCCCGCAACTGAAACTCCTATGACCGAGTCTGCCGCGACCGAGTCCGCTGCCCCCTGAAGTACTTAACAAAAACATTAAATCCCCGGTATGCCGGGAGCAGATGTAATAGACTATTTTAAGTTCTTTCGAGACTATGCTTATCATGCTTAACGTGATCCGGACAAGGTTTATGTTGGATCATCTTAAACCGAGTCCCCGAGTCTGTTTTCTTGTTTACTACTTTTGCCAAATCTTTGCTCTTGTCTACCTCTTTGGGTGTTTTGACAGTCGAGTCACAAGATAGGAATCATAGCATACAGTACTTGAAACATGCGAGTTGTGGTTTAGAATCATTCAACATAAACGAAAAAAAAAATAAATAACAGGGGTTAGTAAACGACATGTGCCGAATCGGTTTTGGACCGAGTCCCCGTGTCCATTTTCATGTTTCCCATATTCCTCATCTCTGCTCTTGACTACCATTTTGGTGTTTGTCAGTCGAGTCACGAGATCAACAACACAACATACATTACCTGAAACTCAGAACAAGGTTCAAAGCGATTCGGCACATGAACGGCAACAAACAAAGCCGTAATAAACAACACACGCATAAGGACGAAGCAGTCCCCGAGTCCAGACTCGGATTACTGCGATTTCATTCATGATAAATTGAAATACATACATTGCGCCCTTTAAGAGTAGAAGGGTCGAAGCAGAGCTACATTCCAAGGTCGCTTGGTTTCCTGTCCGGGTCTGTCCAAGCCATCCTCCCTTGGTTCCTGTACATCTATAAGATAGTACGAGTCATTGTGCATAGCCCTGCTCACAATGAATGGTCCCTCCCATGGAGGTGACAATTTGTGTCGGCCTTTGCTGCGCTGCACCAGCCTCAGCACTAGATCACCCTCATGAAACACTCGAGGACTGATTTTCCGGCTATGATAACGCCTGAGATTTTGCTGGTATATTGCTGTCCGAGACAGGGCCAACTCTCTTGCTTCCTCTAGCAGATCCACTGCATCTTCCCGGGCCTCCTTTGCCTCGGTTTCAGTGTACATTGCCACCCTTGGTGCATCATATTCTATGTCAGTGGGTAGGACAGCTTCTGCCCCATACACCAGAAAGAATGGCGTATAGCCTGTTGACCGATTCGGTGTAGTCCTTAGACCCCATAGAACTGATGGGATTTCATCTATCCAGCACCCTGGAGTTTTCAACAATGGTTCAATGAGACGAGCCTTGATGCCGGCTAACACTAGAGCATTTGATCTTTCCACTTGCCCATTGGACTCTGGATGTGCCACTGAGGCTATGTCTAACCGGATCCCCTTATTCATGCAGAATCGGGCAAACTCTCCGACAGCAAAGTTTGTGCCGTTATCCGAGATGATGCTATGAGGGTATCCGTATCTCAAAATGATTTCTTTCAAGAAGATTACAGCCGAACGGCCATCCACTTTCCGTATTGGTTTCACCTCTATCCACTTGGTGAACTTATCCACCATCACCAGCATATGTGTCATGTTGCCCCTAGCCGGCTTGAAATCTCCCACCATATCCAAACACCACACCGCAAATGGCCAAGTAATAGGAATTGTCTTCAGTGCCGATGCGGGTAAGTGTGTTTGCTTAGCAAATCTCTGGCATCCTTCACACCTGCGGACTATGTCCTCCGCATCTGCATGAGCAGTGGGCCAATAAAATCCATGCCGGAACACTTTAGCCACCAGGGCTCTTGTACTGCAATGATGTCCACATTCACCTTGGTGTATCTCTAGGAGCATCTCCTTGCCCTCTGCTGGCTCCACGCAGCGCTGCAACACCTCGGTTACACTTCTTTTGTATAACTCCTTGTTGATGATGGTATAAGCCTTGGATCTCCTCTGGACACGCCTAGCCTTGGTCTCATCGCTTGGCAAGCTTCCTTCCTCGATGAACTTCATGATCTCTTCAGCCCACTCTGGTACTGGATGCAAAGGGAACAAGTGCTCATTTTCTTCCACAGGTTTGGCCGCCATTATCTCTTCTATCAGCTTCTGTCCATTCCCCACAATCCGGTTAGCATCATCATCTCTACTCCTCTTTCCCAAGACTCGGTTAGCATTTTCCGAATCTGCGTGAGCAGTCCCCGAGTCCGGGCATGCAGTCCCCGGGTCTTCCTCGATATACTCAACGTCAACATTCATAGGAATAGCTTCGGATTCTTGCTTGGGAATAAAAATCGACTCGGAATCAGGCGACGGTTTGATTGAAGGGACCCTTAGATGATTCAAGGATATTCCGGGTGGGATTGCCTCCCTAGACGACCCGAGTTTTGACAGAACATCTGCAGCTTGGTTTTCCAGCCGAGGTATATGCTTGTATTCACAGCCTTCAAAAAATCCCGAAATTTTCTGAACATGAAACCGATACAGTGCCATATTGGCATCAAGAGCATCCCAATTTCCAGAAGATTGCTGTACGACCAAATCCGAATCACCGAAACATTCAATTCGGCGAACGCCGATGTCCCGAGCCACATTAAGCCCATGGATCAGTGCCTCATACTCGGCTACATTGTTTGACGCTGAGAAATGAATCTGCAATACATATCGCAATTGATCCTGTTTTGGTGATGTGAGCACCACTCCAGCACCTAGCCCGATTTTGCATTTGGAACCGTCAAAGTGCAACCTCCAGTAATTGTAATCCGGTTTAGGTGGCTCATATTGCATCTCAGCCCAGTCACAAAGGAAATCCGGCAAAGCCTGAGACTTGATAGCGTCTCTTCTCTCATAATGTGGTGTGTAAGGAGACACTTCTATCGCCCATTTGGCAACTCGGCCAGTTGCATCTTTGCACCCAATGATCTCCGCAATTGGAGCTTCACACACCACTGTAATCGGGTGCTCTTGGAAGTAATGTTTCAATTTCTTGACCGCCAGGTACACACCATATGTCATCTTCTGGTAGTGAGGATAATTTTGCTTCGAAGTTGAGATCACCTCACTCAAATAGTACACCGGCCTCTGCACGGATTTGCCCTCTTCCTCTCTTTCTACCACAATAACCACACTTACGACCCGGTTAGTGGCCGCAATGTAAAGCAACATCGGTTCACTCGGCAAAGGTGATGCCAAAACTGGAGCAGTGGACAACATCTTTTTCAACTCATTGAAAGCCGAATCTGCCTGTGGGGTCCATGTGAACCCGGTGCTCTTTCTCATCAATTGATATAAGGGCAAAGCTTTCTCTCCTAACCGACTCACAAACCGGCTTAATGAGGCTAAGCACCCGGTGAATTTTTGCACATCTTTTAGACACTTAGGCAATTTCATGTTTTCTATGGCTCGGATCTTAGCCGGGTTAACTTCAATGCCTCGGCTTGATACAAGGAAGCCAAGCAACTTTCCAGCCGGGACACCAAAGGTGCATTTATCCGGATTCAATTTCAACCGATATTTTCTCAAGTTCACAAATGTCTCCTCGAGATCCCCGAGGAGAGTATGTTTCTCTTTAGTTTTGATAACAATATCATCGACATAGACCTGCACATTTTTGCCCATCTGGGAGTGTAGGCATTTCTGCATACATCTCTGATAAGTAGCACCGGCATTTCTCAAACCGAAACACATGACACGATAGCAATACGCCCCATACGGGGTAATAAAAGCAGTCTTTATTTGATCTTTAGGGTTCAGTGGTATCTGGTGAAAACCAGAGTACGCATCAATAAAAGACAACAACTCACACCCAGCAGTGGAATCGATCACTTGATCAATCCGAGGTAAAGGAAATGGATCCTTCGGACACGCCTTGTTCAGATTGGTGAAGTCTATACACATGCGCCACACCTTGACCACAGCTGGTTCGTCCTTCTTCTTCTCTACCAGAACCGGATTGGATATCCAGTCTGGATGCAGCACCTCCATAATGAATCCGGCTGCCAGTAGCTTAGCCAGCTCATCGAGCACCACTTTTCTTCTATCTTCTGAGAGACGCCTAGTCGGTTGCTTAACCGGTTTTACTTCTGGCCTGACAAACAAAGAGTGCTCTGCCAATTCCCTCGGAACACCAGGCAGGTCCTTAGCCGACCATGCAAAGATATCCCGATTCTCACGGAGGAAATGGCAGAGCGCGCTTTCCTATTTCTCGCCCAAACCGGCTCCAATGATGGCCATGCGCTCTGGGTTCTCCGGGTCAATGGGGATCTTCTTTGTCTCCTTGGGCACTTCAAAGGTTGCGCCGCCATCCGGGTTGGTCATGGCCAGCACGCCTAACTGAGCCGACTTCGCCATTGCCACCACCTCGTGCATCTTGCTCTTTTCAGCTTGTATCACCAGTGATTCGGCTAAGTTGGAACCAACTGTAGCACACTGTATGGCCTTCTTGTAGTCTCCCGCAACGGTGATAACACCATTCGGGCCAGGCATTTTCATCTTGAGGTAGGCCACATGAGTAGATATCATGAACTTGGCTAATGCTGGCCTGCCAAGCAGAGCATGGTATGGGCTTTCCAAATCCACCACCTCGAACTCGAGACTCTCAAGCCTGTGATTGTCCCTGGTACCGAACAACACATCTACCCAGATCTTACCCATGGGGGAACAAGATACCCCGGGTACTATGCCATGGAAAGTACAGCTGCTCTGTTGCAACTGATTCGGCGAAATACCCAACTTGATCATTGTGTCCCGATACATGATGTTTATGGCACTGCCATTGTCGACCAAGACTCGGCTAAATTTCACGTTCAGCTTGGGTCCAACCAAAGTTGGATCCACCACCAGTGCATAGTTCCCTGGGCTTGGCATGATCCTTGGGTTATCCGCCCTGCTCCAAGTGATCTCCTGCTCAGACCAGTTCAAGTACTTTGGAACTGCTGGCATCACGGCATTCACCTCCTTTGCTCGTCTCAACTGACTTTTCTTGTCAGTTGGCTCGGTCACGAAAACCACATAACTCTGATGTGCTTCCTTGTAATCATTCCCAGGGTATCCACCTTGCCTACTTGGGCCATCACCATTGTCACTGCCTCCCATGTTCACCAGGTTAACCGGCTTCGTTGCTGCTGGCCTTGGAGTTCCAGCGTTGACCGGGGTCGCATTGGCTCCGGTTAGCGGCATGTTTGGCCTGAAATTCGGTCTAGGAGCACCTCTTTGAGGTGGTCCTCTTTGACCTTCCGCCTGAATGCGGTGATGCCAACTACAGTTCCGGGTCGAATGATTAGCCGGTTTGCGCGGATCGGTGGTGTGATAACAGCAAGGCCCATCTAATCTGGACTCAAAAGTCAGAGGTGGACTTGGTCCCTCCCACACTTTCTTCGGCCAAGCACCTTGATTCGGCCTCCAAGCTGGACCATCAGTTTTCTGCCTCTGCGCATCTCCTCCACCGGGTTGATCCATGTTTACCGCAGCAACTTGATCAGAACCGTATCTGTAATCCGGATCTCTTCTCTTGTAACCGAATTCATGTCGGTCACTAGGCCTTAATGGTCCAACTCGGTTATTAACTGGTTGCCTCCTGTTTGCTCCCACTGCATCCAATGCGGGCTGTGTTGGATCACCCAGCGCATACGTGTCTGCTATCCGGATCATATCTGCCAGGGTTTTCGGCATATCTCTTTGGAGTTTCTGCCAAAGTGGTGTACCATGCCTGCATCCCTGTGCAAACCATGAAATGGCCTGCTCCTCCACTACACCTTCGCAAGAATTGCGCATGTTGCTCCACCGAGTCAAATACTCTCGGTCTGTCTCCCTCTCTTCCTGCTTGCACGCAGCCAGGAGCTGAGGTCGGTTTGGCCTCTTGTAGGTGCTGGAGAAGTTGCTGTTAAACGCCTGTTCCAAATCCATCCAACAATTGATACTACCCGGCGGCAAGTTATTCAACCAGATCCGGGCTGGACCTTCTAACATATGCGGGAGATACCGGACCGCCCATCGGCGATTGCCCCCCGCAATGTGCACTGATGATACATAGTCCGTCAGCCAATCCTGTGGCTTGGTGCTCCCATTATACGGCTTCGTGTTGCGGCCGAGCTGAAACAAAGGCACACTTGGCTCATTCATTATCCGAGGTCCAAAGCATGGTGGACCCGGTGGGCCCTGCTCTTCCAGCTTCTCGGACTGGTAGATTCTGTCCAATTTGAGACGCTGATCATCCGGATCCAACATCCGAGGCCCCAGTCTCGACGCCAGTGCATTGTCATACGTCTGGTATCCGGCTCGCGCCATAGCCGAATTGCCATCGTCATAACGGTAGCCCACCTGGCCACCACTCTGCTGCTGCACCTGTGCCATCATTTGCTGTCCGGGGTGGCGAGGCGGTTGACCTCGGCCAGCCGAATTCTCCCTTCCAGTACCCGGATTGCCTTGACCACCACTGTTTCTGCCTTGTCCGCCTTTTCCTTGGGCTGCAAGTTGCTTGCTTGCGTATACCGCATCATAAGTTTGCAGCTGCTTGCTCTTACCCGAGTTCACACTTTGGGCTCGGTCAATCCCAACATGCGGAGAGGACGCTTGCCCCTTAGACTTCTGGCTAGCAGCCCTAACCGAGACAACTACCCGGGAACCACCAGCATCCGGATTAGCTTTCCTGTAGGCCTCATTCTGCCTGTTGCACACATCCACTAGCTCATTCACTCTCTCCGCCTGCTTGCGCCAAGCATCCCCGGTCAGGTTACTTAATTCAGCTCGCGCTGCTGCTGCAGCCCTAAGATTCTTAGCCGGGGAGCTATAAACCGGCTTGCCTGTTCCGGACCTATGACTAGTGGCTTTACTTGAGCTCGAACCTGCAGCTCTAGCCAACTCGTCGTTGAGGTCCTTGCCTCTGTTACGTAGCTCGGCTTTCTTGCGCGAGCGGTGCACTACAGGAGTAAAGCCATCTGTGATACCATTGGCAGCATTGTATTCTCTCAGGTCTCTATCAAACTCTTGCCTAGACTCTATCACTAACCGAGCCTCTTTTTGCAACCTCAGGCGCTCTGCCTCTAGCTGAGCTACAGTAAGATCAACATTTGCTCCAGGAGCCACTGGCCGAGCTAGCTTTTCCAAGATACCCTCTAAGGAAGCACCCCTGCTTGACGTGCCAAGGGGACCAACCGGATCGGGTTTCTCCTTAGGGAACTTAGCTGTCCGAGTCGGCATGTCAGCCGGATCGACTGGCGTGGCCAGTTCCTCTGGCACGCTCGTGCTGGCACCTCCTTTGCCTGCAGCAGCGTTTGCGGCAGCCACCATGACCTCCACGCTGCTCCCAGGGCGAGCGCTACGCCCTCCGCGAGCTGCGCGGAAAGAGGGAGGATCCGCAGCCACGAGCACCTGCGCCGGGTACTCGCGAACTGGCTCGGTGGCGACGTAGGTGACGAAGCTGCCCAGCGTCATGAGGAAGCCATCCGCGGGGAAGGGCTTGTTGGAGAAGCACCCCGCGTTGTCGCTGATGAAGTTGAACTCGCCGAGCTTGCACACGAGCCCGGAGAGGACCCGCTCGCCGGCACCAGTGACGGAGCCCGTCCGGATGGAAACCCCAGCCAACGCCAATGCTTGCCCCACGGTGGGCGCCAACTGTCGTGGTGGTGTCACGGCAGATGCCATGGGTATGGCTTAAGTGTGGGCTCGCTTGGGCGTTGGGGGAACCGGGGAGGGTTTGCGCGCCTACGAAGCACGCATGAAGACCAAACAAGAACCTCGCAGGAATCAACAAGAACAAAGCAAACCAAGAACAGCGAAGAACACCACGATGTACCCTGCTTCGGGGCCCTCTTGTGGAGGTAACACCCCTACTGCAGCTCTAGCCTACTCTCTTATATCTCAAGTGTTTACAAGTACAGAGCGCTCCTTGAGCTGTATGATGAACAAAGGAACGGGCTCTAGGTAGAAGATGAAGCTTGGGGGGGAAATGATGCTCACAATGGTCGATCCTCCCCACAGAAGGAGGTGGTGTTGCCTATATACAGTAACCGAATTACCCTTTTGCCCCTGGCCGCAGAGGACAATGGCATGGACAAGGAGAACAGGACAAACACTGGCCACTGTCACTCAGCCCAGCTCACCCTCTGTTCACCACAGGCTTATCTTTCCTCTTTGAGCTTAAGGCAGTGTAGACCACAGTAGCCTAGCCACTGCCCCTTTCCCGAATAGGCCGAGTCAGCGCCTAGGGGCTTGTGACCCGGAAAACCTGTGGCAGCACCTTGCTGTCTTCTGAGCCCCGGTCAGTAACCTTACAGTGCCCGTGACTTTTACTGACATTACTTGGCCCCTGTGCATCATCCGAGTTGCCCTACCCGGGTCCTTCCTGACCGACCCGGATAACTTAGCCGGCTCTTCTTTCCTGGATCCGGTTAAACCTCACCGGATCCCCTTTGGTCTTTTCTTTCACTGGCTTGAAGTAGGACTGACCGAATCGCCTTGAGATCCGACCCGGATAACTTAGCCGGCTCTTCTTTCCTTGATCCGGTTAGACCTTAACTGCTCATAACACATCATCTTTGCCCTACCCGGGGGCAGCCCCCGACACTTATCCTCTGCAGCATCAAGACGCCGTGCAATCCTACTTCTTTGCTCTGCGTGTTGGATACGCAATGCCCGTGCTCGCACCGAAAGGAGTAGCAGAAGAAGAAGCCCCAACCAAAGAAGACCAAAATTGAACTTAATGGCCTCAAGAATCGGACCTAGTTCCAGCATTGCCTCTTGAAGATCCATTCTATTTGCCTTAACAACTTGGTCAAGTTGCAGAATTGACTCCAGAATATTGGGTTTATGGTTCTGAAATATCTTAGGATGCAATGACTTCTCAGTTTGTCGGGCCTCTTGATTTCCCGTTGTTCTTCGCTTGAATGGCGGCTCGTCTCCAACAGAAGAGATTGGTTTTTCAACACGCTGATTCCAAAATCCAGCCAAAGACGACTTCGCGTGTCCAATCCAGTTATCCATGTCAGGGCTTCCCATCAAGCTGCTATGGCGTAAAAGCCACAGAGAACACGCAGAGAGGCCAATCGCTCCACATGTGTAGGGTAACCAGTATACGGTCACATGCCTTGGTTTCTTACGGCCTGAAAGCTGAGACGAAACGAGATTATCTAGCTCCTTGAGGTTTTGATAGATCAAGCTTATACCACCTGTTGATAGCTCCTCTGTCCAGTGTGGACTCTGAGTGGCAACACCATGTGGCAATCTTTGGAAGTGAAATTCAGATGGATGTATGCCGTGTTGGAGTAGAAGAGCTTGCCCTCAACATCGTCTCTAAGTAACTCCTCCAGTTCGACGAAGACGTGATCCAAAACCATAAACAGTGCACGTAGCGACTCATCACGACTTCCCGTCAATCCTTCTTTGCATGTGTCTGCCTTCCGATAAAGCCGAGCAAGAAAAGCAGCGAACCAGCGCTCCATGCTCGTCAGCACATCAATGTTTCTGAAGATCATATTCTTTGCAGAGCCTAAAACGCTCTGCGATGGATCTCCGCTGCCCACGAGTCTAGCCAGACCTTGGCGTGTTGCTTCAACAAATGCCCTTGGACCTCGTTCAAATACCATGAAATATAGCTGCTGTGAGTTAGATCCCAGGCCCTGGACTTCCAATGGCGTAAGCTTTTCTGAATGATATGCAGATTAGACAGTGCGTACTGCATGATTTCTTCCAGGATGACACAGCCGATGGGCGTCTGACGAATACTCCAGGCAGACTGCTCGACGGAATGGTGGACGGGAGCGGGAGAGCAGGGCGTCGGCGGCCACCGAAGATAGAGTTGAAGAGGGAAGTCCATCCGCGAGCTGGCGCTGCCAGATTGACGGTGATTGAGTTCATCGTCAGGGTCTCAATAGGGATCGAGTGCGCCGGCCGGGGACGGAGGAGTGGGGAAACCTAGGGCACAGCAAACTCGTCACCATTGTCACCATTATATATACTAGTCCACGACCAGGCCGGCAGCTCCGGCTCGTCCAGGACTCCAGGTAGCTCGATCCATCGATCGAACCGATCGTTCGTTTCCAAGAAACGTGTTGTTTCCGTTCGTTTGAAACCTTCCCTCATTCAAACTCGGCCGCAACACGATCTCCTAACGCCGCGGAGTCCACGACAGCGCCGCCGATCGTCTAGGCACCGAGGCCGCCTGCCGCTCACCAGTCTTCCAGCTGCATCCGCTCGCTGCCAGCCGCAATGGCCAAGGGCAGCCGGTCCGGATCGTTCAGCTTGGCCTTTCTTTCTTAGTCAATGAAGAGATTGGATCGTTTCCGATCGGGATAGTTTGCATGGATTTTCTTTACACGCAGAGATCGATTCGGTTCACAGTACATTTGGCTGACAGCTGATGAAAGGCAAGAATCAACATTGACAACTTTCAGTAGACTAATTTGGAATCAACTTGCTATACTCCTTTGCAATGCTCAGATCTGAACATTATAGCTAGGTAATGTATTCCAGTTGCCACTTCTGATGTCCGCAGCACAAAGTGTATTAACCATCCTGCTAGTATATGTAGTACACACCCAGAAGATTAGGAGACGTGTGCAGAGCGAACTGAAACATGCATGTGTGTATACCTCAATTGCTTTCATAGTTTTTGCACACTTCGCCAACTGAACTATTGGAAGATTTTACATTATTCTGCTCTCTGCTTCTGAATCTGAAAACTTCTCTCTGTTTTTTTTCTGAAACTGCTCTCTGTTTTCAATTTATTTGGGTAACTAAACGAGCTCAGAAAAATTGAAAATTGTACACAAGCAAGGTATAACTATTATTGACATGCTGTAAAATTTTGAGCTTAATCGGAATTGATTTGAATTGTTGATAGATTCCAGAACAGTGCAGCCAGAATCTACTGCAGGTTACCATTCGTCAATAAGTTCCTCAAGAGAGTTGTTAGCATAAAACCGCGACTTTGATGTTCAAATTCCGTTAAAACCGCGATAATGATGCCAGATCGCAAAAAACCGCGATATTTTGCTCCGGTTTTCGCCTGTGGGACCCAGTCAAAAATATGTGAATTGGTCCTGACAAGTGGGGCTCTCCATGCCACGTCATCTTTTGGGTGGGTCCCACACATCATTGTCGCGGTTTTCTGGAATTTGCGCATCAAAGTCGCGATTTTATGCTAACAACTCTCCTCAGATGGCAACGACATCAGCTCTGGGTAAGCCCAACTAGGTCTTGGACCGAAAATGGCAGCCTAGTCAGCAGTTGTCGTTGCTCTCATGCTCGCTAGGCATGGAGCAAGACTATTTATTGCTTAAGTAATGCAGTCGGCCTCCAGTAAGTTGATAGTTTGCTCCCCAAGACAACACTCTTGATCATCTGCTATCTGGGCTTTCATATGTTCATTTTATTCATCCTCTGTCGTAGAATGTTGGAGAACATTTCAAGACTTGGAAATGTTGTAATTCTTGGTCCAGTGACACTTCACCTTTTCTGGAGTATATGAAGATACAACACACTTGATCTGTTTTTATTATGTTTTCTATACTACACTGTTGAATTAAAAAAAACAGCAGCTAAGATGGATGAGCTAAATCAGCTACGCGACTCCAAAATAGTACTCCAATAAATACAAAGTATAGTGCCTGATCTCCATTTAGCAATGAAGTTTTTAATTCAGACATCATATGTGTGTGGAACAATGTTTATTTTCTATGGTCGTCATTTATGTATAATTAATAGATACAAAGTTAGTGTCATTTTGATTAATTATTATTGTCGTTTCATTAATATATTTTACTTATCAGGAAAATATATTAGAGCATTACATGTGCGTGGCACGTGCACTTTTACCAGTGGGTGGGAAACATGACGCTAGGCCTGAAGAACGGAGATGGAGGGCTCCGGTTTAGTTTTTCTTTTCTTCAAACATTAGCAATTTCGTTAGGCATCATTCGTGATCCTCTGTGATTATAGACTGTTAAAGCTAAAGGAAATGGTTCTGTACGGTCTCTTTGCTTGCTGTAAACGGCAAGGACAAATTGCAGGAACTTCCGTCTGATCCGCACCGCAACGGAGTAAAAGAGCTGTGAACTACTACTACGGAGTACAGTACTATCTATCACCACTAGCCACTGGCCATAGAAGAAGACTAGGGGATTAGGCGCGTGCTCCGCCGCGCCCGTGGTTTTTTTTTTCGAATATGTTTTTTGGGAAATCATGTTGAAATATGAGTATTATTTGAATTCGGAAAGTGCTCTGACGCGCTTGTGGATCTGAACTTTTCTCGAATATGTTTTTGTAAAAAACCATGTTGAAATATGAGTATTGTTTGAACTCCGAAAGTTTGCGCTTAGAAAATTGTGGAAATTTGACGTGTTGAAATGTGTTCATCTTTGCATCCTTTTACTGCGTACGGAAAATGATTTGATTTGGAAGTTTTTTTAAAATTTTCAAATAGGTAAATTTGAAATTTCAGTTGTAATGCTGGAATATAGTTTTTTAGGGAATGAACAATTTGGAATTTATTGAATTTTGAATTTTGTTTTACTGTTTACGGAATGAGCAGGTTTGGAAATCGTATGACACGTCGAAATATTTGAATTTGTAATTTGAGTTTGAATGGTCAAATATGTTTGTTTTTCCCACGTATAAATGTAGGCCAATTTGATTTTTCAGAACTTATTTTTTGTGTGTAAATTTGATTTTCCAAAACTTTTTTTTTGTGAAAATAGTTGACCATTTTTGTCCCTAGCATTTTGGTATATTTTTCCGTATGTAATTTAAAATTTTCATATATTTGCCTGCGTGTAATTTTTTCCCTAGCCATGTTTTTTTTTAATTTAAAAAATTCGAAAATTTCTGACAGGTGGGCCCCTGTGTCGTCGGGTGACGTCATAGGGGCAGTGGATCTGCCGCGTCGCCGCGGCGGCGACGTGCTCGCCGGCGGCGTCTCAGGGCGAGATGGGACGCGCGAAGGGTCGCATCCGGTGCGCCTCGACGCGGGCTGCCAGAAAGTGGCGGCGCCGCCTCGTTTTGGCGGCCGGAGCGCCGCCGGCGCCGTCCAAACGCGGCGGCGGAAGCACGGGCGGCCGCGGTGATTCGGCGATGATTCCGGCGACGGAGGACGCCGCAGCACACGGCGGTAGGCTAGGAGGCGGCGCGGAAGACGGCGGAGCCACCCGTGTGCGCGGATTCGTGGCGGAGGAGCGCGGCGTCGGCGACGCGCCGGCGGCCTGCGGCTCGCGCAAGAGAGAAGGGGATCCGTGCACGCTTTTGCACGGAGACCCGTGAGTTTTTGAATTTTGCTTGTAGGTACAGTCGCCGTGTAAAACGTGGACTGCGGGATAATTTTTGAAAGTTGGAGGGTTTTTTCGTGAAATTGACCGGCCACCGGGTGGGCGACCGGCTGACCGCCGCGCGACCGGTTGGTGACCGGGACACGCGGCGCGCGGCGATTGGTCAATATTCAAGATGAACAGTGCCTAGCGCGATTGGGGAGACGTGGCCGAATTCTGGCCGTCCGTCGCGCGGATCGGACGGCCAGGAATAGCCCGCGACATGGAGAGCTGGAGAGGCCGTTGTTTGTTCGCGCTTTTATATATAGTAGAATGGGATCGATGATGTGTCCTGCAAAACCAAAAGACGATGTGGCGAAAAGTTGAAAAAACAGAGTGGTTTTGTCGGGGGGCTACCCGGGTAGGGTAAAGTTGTGGTATAAAGAGTTCTAAAGGCAGGACCGGGTCAAGGTCAAAACGGGTCAACCAAGTCCCGAGGGACGAGGCATGGTGTCACTGCAAACCGGCTTATGGCAACCGGGTCGTGGAGGCCGGGTTACGTTAGCTGGGTCATCCTAACCGACATATACCGATCAGGGTATGCTGACCGACACATGTATGTCGGTAACCTGTTTGTCTGCTTATGTGCAGGGAAGCTCATTCGGGAGGGGGAATCCGGCATACCTAAGCCAGATTAACCTGGTGTCGGACAGAGGTCAATGCTCCTGTCACCTCCCGTCTGACACGGGAGCGTCTGACACGGAGGCGCCTGACACGGGCGTGTGCAGGAGGGGCGAGGTGACCGGTCTCCCGTAAGCTGACCAAGGACAGACCTGCAGGCTACGAGACAGACATGGGCGTGCCATGTCTGGTCTCTAGCAGAGGGTACATTCTAGGTGTGCAGGAGATGGGCGCGCCGCGTCTTGTCTCTGGCAGGAGTGCCATCATGACATATCCTTGGCGTGGCTACAGTGCGCCCAAGGGTATTTCGGTAACTCGGTTGGGCCTTTTTATAGGGCTTCACCCCCTCCTGCGTGAGGGACGACCACAGAGGGAGAGAAAGGAAGACCCAAAGATATCTTTCTACCCATACCTTCATCTTCTTCATTGTGTTCATCCCCATTGCTGGGATCATACAGCTCAAGGAGCAGCTGTACGCCTGGTACCGAGATATATAGAGAGAGTGACAGGCAGGAGTACGGGTTTTACATCTCACGAGGGCCCCGAACCTGGGTAGATCTTGGTGTGCTTGTGTGTTCTTCGTGTGTGCTTCTTAGCACGCTAGCCCTCTCCCGGATTCCACCAGCGTCCATCAGCCCCACACTTTAGCCATCATATGGCATATGCCGTGATACCACCACGACAGTTGGCGCCCACCATGGGGCTGGCAGTGGCGCTGGCTGGTGTGACATTCCGGACGGGCTCCATCATCAACTCCACGTGAGCGCGTCGTTTGCGGGCTCGTCTGCAAGCTCGGTGCGCTGAACTTCATCAGCGACAACGCGGGATGCTTCGGCAGCAGGCTGTTCCCGACGAACGGCTGCCTCATCAGCTTCGGCACCTTCGTGACCTACGTTGCCACCGAGGTTGTCTGCAAGTACCCGAGCAGGTGCTTGTGGCGGAGGATCCTCCTGCTATCTGTGCGGCTCGCAGCCGGCGTAGCGCTCGCCCCGGGAGCTGCGCAGAGGTCATGATGACCGGCACTGTGGGTGGGGCTGGTAGAGGAGAACCCGGCAAAGGAGATGCCGGTAATCCTGCACCAAAGGTTACCAGATCGGCGAAATTGCCGCTGGAGAGGAGGGAAAATCTCCCCGGCCAGGCCGGTACATCCCATGTGCCGGTTAAACCAGCTCATCTCGAGGAGATAATAGAGAAACTGGGTGTGCCGGTAGTTGTCGGTACAGATGCCGCCCAATCAGAGGCAGAGTTGGAGGCACGGCGTCAGAGCTTGCTTCAGGAGGCTCTGGAGATGGCCGAGGTACGGAGAGAGTTCAGGATAACTGTCCATGAGTATAACCTAGCACGTGGTTTTACCCCGGTAGCTGCTCGCCCTAGTCGAGTAGAGGATGTGCGCAAGAGGGGTAAAAACCTCAATGCCGAGATTGCTAGAGATGGTAGATCTAGCTTCAGCAAAACTCCTAGTGCCTTATCGGTCAAAAAAACGATGTATAGTTCCCCTGCTAAGACTCTTAGAGCTGCCGAGGCAGCAAGAGCCGAGTTGTCTGGCTTATCCGGAGAAGCTCTCCGCAGGCAGCAAGACCGAGTTAATGAGCTGGTAGCTGTGGCTACCCGGCAGAATGAGGCCTATCGCAAGACCAACACAGTTGCAGGTGGGTCCGATGTTGTTCACTCGGCTAGGGAGCTAGTGGATCTAAGGGCAGGCTTCTTCACCGCATGTCGGTGCAGATCGTGACCGGAGTGTAAACTCCGGTAAGAGCAAACAGATGCAGGTGTATGATCCGGCGCGTGCCGGAAAACAGGTGGTTGGGCGAGGTAGTGTCGGCCGGGTAGAAGCAATCCCGGTCAAGGCGGTCCAGGTGCCGGGATAGTTAACTCGGCTGGCCGAGGTTATCCACCTCGGTATCCGACGCAAAATCTCGCTCACCAGCAGCAGCAAAATGTCGGGCATGTCCAGCAGCCACAAATTGTTGAACAGGTGGCTAATCGTTATGATGATGGTTACTCGGCTATGGAGAAAGCCAGATATCCGAGATATGACAGTGCACTGGGATCCCGGTTGGGACCTCGCCAGTTGTCACCAAATGATGCATGCTACAAGCTGGACCGGATCTATATGTCGGAAATGCTGGAAGAGCAGGGTCCACCTGGCCCTGCATGCTTTGGACCTCGGACCATGAGAGAGCCACCAGTGCGGCACTTTCAGTTGAACCGAGGCGCGAAGACATATGACGGCAGCACCAAGCCAGAGGACTGGCTGACAGATTATGTGTCGGCAGTACATATCGCGGGAGGAAATCGTCATTGGGCGGTGAGGTATATCCCGCAGATGTTGGAAGGGCCAGCCCGGATCTGGCTGAACAACCTGCGAGAAGGCAGTGTTGATTGCTGGCTAGACTTTGAAGAGGCATTTGTTAGCAACTTCTCCAGCACGTACAAGAGACCGAATCGTCCTCAGCAGCTTGCGATGTGCAAGCAGAGGGATAATGAAACTGACCGGGATTACTTAACCCGGTGGAGTACTATTCGCAATTCCTGTGAAGGAGTTGTAGAGGCACATGCCATATCTTGGTTTGCCCAGGGGTGTAGACATGGCTCCATGCTCTGGCAGAAGTTGCAGAGGGAAATGCTGGCCACCCTGGCCGAGACAATCCGGATTGCGGATAGCTATGCACTGGGAGATTCGATGCATCCCTTGCTGAACTCGGTTGAACCGAGTAGAAGATACCCGGTGAATAACAGACCCGGGCCAGTCAGGCAGAACGATCGCCAGGACTTCGGAAACAAGAGGAGAGAGCCGGATTACCGGTATGGTTCAAACCAGGTTGCAGCAGTGAACCAAGACCAGCCAGATGCCGGTAACAGCCAGCGTCCGAAGTTCAATGGTCCAGCATGGGCCAGAATCAAGATGGGAAGAGGCCATGGGGTGACCAGAAGCCATCATTAACTTATGAGGCTATGTTGGATGGGCCTTGCAGTTTCCACACCCAAGACATTCGCAGGCCAGCAAACCATACAACTCGGCAGTGCAGCTGGTATCAGCGCACCTTGAAAGAAGGTGGAGGTTTTGGAGGAAATCAGATGGGAGCACCTCAGAGGCCTCCAATGACGTATCCTCAACCGAGGCAAGCAGTACCCCTCACTGGAGCAAACACAATTCCAGTGAATGCACCGGCACAGAGGCCTCCAACTCCGAAACCTGTCAATCTGGTGAATGTCGGAGCGAACAACAACAACACTGGTCCCAGCAGGCAGGGAGAATATCCCCAGGGAGATTACAGAGAAGCTCATCAGAGTTATGTGGTCTTTGTGACCGAGCCAACTGACAAGAAAAGCTTGCATCGGCGTGCACTGGAGGTGAACGCAGTTATGCCAGCAGTGCCGAAGTATTTGCACTGGTCCGAGCAAGAGATCGTTTGGAGCAGAAGGGATCATCCCCGAGTTATGCCGACTCCGGGAGGTTATGCATTGGTAGTGGATCGAACGTTATTTGGACCCACCATTAATGTTCGGTTCACCCGGGTTCTCATTGACAATGGGAGTGCTATCAATATTATGTACCGGGACACCATGGTGAAGATGGGTATCTCGGCAAATATGCTGCAGCCGAGTTCTACCACCTTTCATGGTATAGTGCCAGGTGTCTCATGTGCACCTATGGGCAAAGTTTGGGTTGATGTGTTGTTTGGCACCAAGGAAAACTGCCGAACTGAGAGCATTCAGTTTGAAGTAGTGGACCTCGAAAGTCCATACCATGCTTTACTCGGTAGGCCTGCACTGTCCAAGTTCATGATATCCACTCATGTGGGTTACCTCAAGATGAAGATGCCGGGTCCTAACGGCATCATCACGATCTCGGGTGATTACAAACGTGCACTGGAGTGTGCCTCGGCTGGATCATGCTTAGCCGAGTCACTGATTATCGCTGCAGAGAAGAAGAAGATCCATGAAGTGGTGGCATTGGCTCAGTCCGCACAACTCGGCATGCCGGGTATGGCGAACCCGGAGCAGAATGCAACTTTCGAGGTACCAAAGGAGACCAAGAAGATCAGTGTTGACCCGGCATTCCCAGACCACACCGTCATTATCGGGACCGGGTTGACTGAGAAATAGGAAGGCGAGCTCAGTCACTTCCTCCGTGAGAACCGGGATATCTTTGCATGGTCAAATCTGGACCTGCCAGGTGTTCCGAGGGAGTTGGCTGAGCACTCTTTGTTCGTCAGACCGGATATGAAACCGGTGAAGCAACCTATGCGGCGTCTCTCGGATGAAAGGAGAAAAGTAATAGGTGATGAACTGGCCAGGTTACTTGCATCTGGGTTCATCATGGAAGTGCTGCACCCGGACTGGTTGTCTAACCCGGTCCTGGTGGAAAAGAAAAAAGATGACCCAAATGTGGCCATTGTGTGGCGTATGTGTATTGATTACACAAACTTGAACAAGGCATGTCCTAAGGATCCAATCCCGCTGCCTCGGATAGATCAAGTGATCGATTCCACAGCCGGGTGTGAGCTGTTATCCTTTGTAGATGCGTATTCCGGTTTTCACCAGATACCACTAAACCCTGCTGATCAAATAAAAACTGCTTTTATTACCCCGTACGGGGCTTATTGCTATCGTGTCATGACATTTGGTTTGAGAAATGCTGGTGCTACGTACCAAAGGTGTATGCAAAAATGCTTGCATGATCAAATAGGAAAAAATGTGCAGGTGTATGTTGATGACATTGTCATCAAGTCTAAGGAAAAATCCTCTCTGATTGATGATCTCCGAGAAACATTTGAGAATCTGAGGAAATTCCGGATAAAACTTAACCCGGACAAGTGTACCTTCGGTGTGCCGGCAGGCAAATTACTCGGTTTCCT
The DNA here is from genome assembly GCA_947311845.1 of Poa pratensis. NCBI lineage: Eukaryota > Viridiplantae > Streptophyta > Magnoliopsida > Poales > Poaceae > Poa > Poa pratensis. The sequence goes on from CAMZMU010000128.1 coordinate 85,581,693, forward strand.
CGTGTCAAGCCGAGGTATCGAGGTGAACCCGACAAAAATCCGTGCTATTGAAAGCATGAGGTTACCGACATGTCTCAAAGACGTGCAGAAATTCACTGGGTGTTTGGCATCTTTAAGTCGGTTTGTTAGCAGGTTGGGGGAAAAGGCATTGTCTTTGTATCAACTCATGAAGAAAACAACCCACTTCGTGTGGCCCCCGCAAGCAGATGCGGCGTTCGCCGAGTTAAAAAAGATGTTGGCAACTGCGCCGATACTGGCTTCATCATTTCCCAAAGAGCCGATGTTGCTCTACATTGCAGCCACAAATCGGGTTGTGAGTGTCGTATTGGTAGTGGAGCGAGAAGAGGATGGCAAAACTGTGCAGAGGCCAGTGTATTACCTGAGCGAGGTGATCTCGTTGTCCAAACAGAACTATCCGCACTACCAGAAAATGACATATGGTGTCTATCTGGCTGCTAAGAAGTTGAAACATTACTTCCAAGAGCATTCAATCACAGTGGTGTGGGAGGCTCCTATCTCGGAGATCATTGGGTGTAAAGATGCAACGGGCCGAGTAGCCAAATGGGCTATCGAGGTATCCCCTTATACTCCTCACTATGAAAGAAGAGATACCATTAAATCTCAGGCACTGCCGGATTTCCTGGTAGATTGGGCTGAAAGGCAGTATGAGCCACCACGGCCTAACCCCAATTATTGGAGAATGCATTTTGATGGTTCAAGGACAAAAATTGGTTTAGGTGTCGGGGTAGTCCTTACCTCGCCTAAGCGAGATCAACTGAGATATGTGTTGCAGATTCATTTTGCGGCATCTAACAATGTGGCCGAGTATGAGGCACTTGTTCATGGGCTAAATGTGGCCAAAGAGATTGGTATTCGCCGGATAGAATGTTTCGGAAACTCGGATTTGGTGGTGCAGCAAGTCTCGGGAAATTGGGATGCTTTAGACGCCAACATGGCGTTGTATCGGTTTCATGTCCAGAAGATCTCGGGGTTCTTTGAAGGTTGCGAGCTCACGCATATACCTCGGGCTGAAAATGATGCCTCCGATGTATTGTCCAAGCTTGGTTCATCCCGGGATCCAATTCCACCCGGCATAGCCTTGGAGCATTTGAGGAAGCCATCAATCAAACCATCGCCGGAATCCGAGTCAATTTTTATCCCGGTGAAACCGGAGTCTGGAGCTGTTCCCATGGACGCCGATGTTGGATGCATTTGGGAGAACTCGGGGACTGCTTGGCAGAACCCGGGGATTGGTTACTCTATCTCGGAAAAAGTAGTGTCGGTTGATCTCATGGAGGTGGATGATCTGATCTTTCCTGTGCGTCCAGTGCCGGAGTGGGCACAACCAATAATGGCGTACATGATGGACGGGAGTTTGCCAAGTAATGAGGTTGAGGCCAGGCAAGTACAAAGAAGATCCAAGGCATACACCATCATCAACATGGAGTTGTACAAAAGAAGTGTGACTGAGGTATTGCAGCGCTGTGTTGAGCCGCAGGAAGGTCAAGATATGCTCCTGGAGATTCATCAGGGAGAATGTGGTCATCATGCTTCATCAAGAGCCTTGGTGGCTAAAGTATTCCGGCATGGATTGTATTGGCCCAGTGCTTTGAATCAGGCAGAAGATATCGTCCGAAAGTGTGAAGGATGTCAGAGATTTGCCAAAAAGATACACCTGCCAGCCTCGGCACTCAAGACAATTCCAATCACTTGGCCCTTTGCAGTTTGGTGCCTGGATATGGTGGGAGAATTCAGGCCAGCCCGAGGTAACATGACTCATATGCTGGTAATGGTGGAAAAGTTCACCAAGTGGATTGAGGTGAAGCCAATCCCGGAAGTGTGATGGGCACACAGCTGTGACCTTTTTGAAGGACATCATTTTGAGATATGGTTACCCCCATAACATTATCTCGGATAATGGCACAAACTTTGCTGTGCGAGAATTTGCTCGGTTCTGTGCGGATAAGAGAATTCGGTTGGACATAGCCTCGGTGGCGCATCCTGAGGCAAATGGGCAAGTGGAAAGAGCAAATGCATTGGTGTTAGCCGGTATCAAAGCCCGGTTCATTGAACCACTATTGCGAACTCCGGGATGTTGGATAGAGGAGATACCAGCAGTGCTGTGGGGTCTAAGGACCACACCAAATCGATCAACTGGCTATACGCCATTTTTTCTGGTCTGTGGAGCAGAAGCAATACTACCAACCGACATGGTTTGTTGGATCTTTGGGGAGCTCCTCTATTTTCTTAAAAGCACTCTTTTGCTCAAATCATAATATCTTTTGATCACTTGGTTTGTTGGATCTTTTGGTTGGTTCCTTTTATTTGGAGAATTGAAAAAGGTTTTCCATATCATTTTTTTTTCTCTTTAGATCCTCAATATAGTTTGTGCTCTCTCCAACTATTCGTCATTGGATATGTGTATTTGATTCCACTCATATTTTGAGAAATGCACACGTTATGGGGGAGCTCATACTATATTGGCCTTCTAAGATTTTTTGCCCATTTTGGAAATGGATGCCAATGGGGGAGAAGTTTTATAGGGTTTAAGGGAATTTGGTGTTATGCTTTTGTTTTGGTCATAAGCATTTACCTTTCATGCTCATGCATCTATGCTTGTTGATTTGCATAGTTGCTTAATTCATTATATAAACCCTTGTAAAAGAGATTGTCATCAATTACCAAAATGGGGGAGATTGAAAGGGCATGGCGCCCCCATGTGTGGTTTTGGTAATTAATGACAATCCCTATGGACTAATGGTTGCATTGAGTTTTACTTGTAGTGTTTGTCCATAGACCATGCTTGAACTCCATACGTTGGATTCAAGGTTGATGCCATGAGTATATTGATATAATGAAGTATTTGGCACCAAGATCATAGAGTTGAGCATATTGAAACTATGTCTTGAAGAAAAGAATTATGTGATCATTCATGGTTATCTTCAAGACATCATCTATTGAAAAGAGAAGAAAAGATACAAGGTTGATCAAGTATTGATCAACACACAAAGCTACAAGATGTACCAAGTGGGATCATGTATCTCTTGGTATGGTAAGCAATTGTCCATATAGCTTTGTGAACTAACCCATGATATGTGTGTAGCATTTCTATGTGTGGTTAGGTATCTTTCTATGGGCTTGCATCAAATGAAGAATTCATATGGCCCATGATCGATGACGTAAAGTGGTGATCGTCATCAATGTTGAGAAGCGCAAGTTCAAGAGGAGCATCTCGAAGAAATCCTAGGCTTGAAGCTTGCCACCCATTTAGAGATAATGTTCATGTGAAGATGTGCCTAAGAGAGGCTCTCCCATAGTGGAGTATGGGGGAGCAATGTTTGGGTCTTCACCAAGCGAAGCACAATCAAGAAAGGTGGTCCACTTGAAGAGATCAAGATCGACGTCATCTAGCTCAAGTGGAATGCGCAAGGCAAAGGTATGATAGGGTTTCTATTTAACCGGTCTCATGGTACTAGTTGGGAGACCGGGTTATAGGATAGATACCGTACTATCAAGAGGGGCTCTCGATTGAGCTTTAGCGTATCAGTTGGAGAGAGCTCAAACCTTTGCATACTTGCCTTCATCATCTTTCTTGGTTCTTATTTGGTTTGTCTCCTTGTTGGGTTTTGGTGCTTGTTGTGATCTTCATGACAAGCCCAAGTTCTCCGAAAACGGATTTCGTATGGAAAACTTGTTGCGTTTTCTGGTTGGAAATATTATCGGTCCACCTTCGAGATAGGGTCCACACCTTCCCATGTGTGGTATCCCCTCTATATTTGTGACCCTTAATATTTCCACTTTTTGTAGTACAACTCTTGTCGCTACCTTTCCAACAGAATTGGATTCATCTCGTTTGGAGCTTCCTTGCAAAAGTTATTGCGGTTCTCCTTTCCTGGTTCTGCAGTTTCTTCTTAGTCCGGTAGTACCGACCCTAGCCCGGTACTACCGGGTGACCCCTTGCGGAACTACCGCGGGCAGTACCGGGCCCAGTACCGCATCTCCGGATGGCTCTCTGCCTCTCGAAGTTTTAACCCGGTAGTTGCCCCGGTAGTGGCGCGGTACTACCGGGAAGGGAGCACTACCGGGCCAGGTAGTCCGGTACTACCGTTGCGCACCGAGTCAGGGTGCGCTGACTGGCCTTCGTTCTTCCTCGAGTCAACGCGGCTCGGTACTACCGGGATTGGTCCGGTACTACCGCTGCGGCCTTTTTCGTCTGCAACGGGCAGATTTTTGAGAGGACCTATTTAAGGGGGTTTCTTCCCCAACGGTTCTCTCATCCTTGAGCTAGCTTTTCCCCTCTCTCTCCTCCATTGTTGACCTTTGGAAAAGCTTGCCTTCCTCTCAATCCCTCCCATGATTCTTGCATATCTTTGAGGGAATTTGAGAGGAGATCTAGATCTACATATTCATCCAATCCATTCCTTCTCTAAGTGAGGGGAACCTAGTAGATCGTGATCTTGAAGTTCCATTTGTTGAGTTCTTCCTTGTTCTTCCTCTCTTCTCCCCCCACAAGCATTAGTTGCTTTTGGTGGGATTTGGGAGTGAAGGATTTGACCACTTCTAGTGGTCTTGCCTTCTTGCATCAGTTGCATCGGTTTGAGTTCTCCACGGTGATACGTGGAAATCGAAGTTGAGAAGCTTGTTACTCTTGGGTACTTGGGGTGCCCTAGAGCTTGTCCTCTTGGGTACTTGGAGTGCCCTAGACGGTCCTTGTTGATCTCGGAGTTTTGGTGGCTCGCGGGATAGTTGGGAGCCTCCAATTAAGTTGTGGAGTCGCGCCCCAACCTTGTGATTCTTGTGGCTTTGGGAGCCGCGGGAATTCGGTGAGAGCCTCCAATTAAGTTGTGGAGTGTGCCTCATCCTTGTACGGGTTCGGTGACCACCCTCAAGTGTCCCATAGTGGTTCGTGGCACTCCGCATTGGTGGAGGCACGAAGGAGATTACGGTGTGCCATTTGACGGCTATTCGGGGATCACTTTGTGACTCCGCACCGCTCCAACGGAGACGTAGCTTCCATTGGGAAGTGAACTTCGGGATAAATCATCGTCTCCAAGTGCCTCGGTATTTCTATACCCGAGCTTCTTACTTATGCTATTTACTTTGTGATAGCCATCGAGCTTGAAGTAATATATCTTGCTATCACATATTTGCTTATCTTGTTTAGCATAAGTTGTTGGTGCACATAGGTTAACCTAGCTTGTTTAGGTTTCGTGCTTGATAAATTAAACGCTAGTTTTATTCCGCATTTATTCAAGCCTAAACCGCAAAGAATTTTAATCGCCTATTCACCCCCCCTCTAGGCGACATCCGTGTCCTTTCAATTGGTATCAGAGCGGGTTCTCTCGCTTTTGGCTTCACCGCCTCGAGAGTAAAGATGTCGTCTAGTGAACTAGTGCACAATGCTTCTTTTATATTAGATGGCACAAATTATGATGTTTGGAAAATTCGCATTCTTAATATTCTTCGGGTCATTGACCCATACATAGAGCGAATTCTAGATAGGGGTTATTCTCCTCCAAGGAATCCCAAAAGATTATCTTTGTTGGATGAGAATAATTCCTATCTAAATGCTCAAGCTTCTAATGTGATTTTCAATGCTTTGAGCGATGTAGTTATTATGTCGGTCTCTCCTTTTCGGAATGCTCATGAGCTTTGGACCAAGCTTCAAGATAAATATGATGTGTCCAAGAATTGTGGAGATGATTGTTGTCCCTCCACTTCCGGCCGTGATGAGTTCTCAACTTCTTCTACTTCACCTACATGTGGCAAGCCACAAAGTAATGCAATGGTGAGTAGTGATAGATATTTCAATAATGATAGTAAGCTTATTGTTGATGATACTTCACCACTATCGTATTGCAATGATTTATCTTTGGACTTAAACGCATCTAGAACCAAAAATGATCTTCATGCTTGTGTTGATAGTCCTTGCATATCGTGTACAAATTGCTTGATTAATCCTTGTGATGATATGCTCTCTATATCTTGTTGCCATGATAAAAATGGTTCTATCTCCTCTAGTATTTGTTTGGCTAACAATGTAGAGGAAACCGAACACTCCATGGAACAAGTTATGGATTTAAATGGTGACTCAAGTAATTCTTCATCGTCATCATCATGTACTCACTTTTGCCTTATGGCTAAAGCTTCCGAGGTATCTCCTACTTTGGATCCCAATATATCTCATGATGATAGTAATGAGGAAAATGAACAAAATGATAATGATGCTTCCATACTCGAGAAGGGTAAAATGGTTATTCTTTCTCTTTCAAAGAATAAAGATGCTCGTACTAACTTCTTAGAAATCATGTCTACCCTTGTTGAGCGCAAACTTACCATTGAGGAGTTGGAAGCTCACATTGATGAAAGCTTTAACCGCGAATACAAGTATGCGGAAGAGATCGCCGATCTCAAGGAAGCCCTTGAAGAAGAACAAACAAGCAAGACGTCTCTTGCGGAAACTTTTGCTCTCGAACTTTCTAGAGTAACGGGATCCCTTGATAGATCTCTTAAAGTGGCTAATGATTTCAAAATAACAAATGGTAAGCTTATAGATGCACATGCCAAACTCCTTGAGGATTTTGAGCACCTAGATAATGGCTCTAGGGTCACTAAGGGTGAGCTCATCAAACTCACCGAGTCTCATGTGCAACTTAAAGCTTCTCACTCTAAAGAGCTTGCCAAGTTACTTTCTCCTATTGTCATAAATAATGATGCTTGTGCTACTAACTCTATCTCTTGTGAAGCATCCATATTAACGGAGAATGTTGAGCTAAGGGCTCAACTTGCATTGCTATCTAGCAAATATGGGAAATTGGAAGAAAGCCATGAAAAGCTCTCGAGCTCTCATGAGGACCTTCTAGTCTCCTATGATAAGCTAAAGATAGCTCATGAGGGTATTATTACAAAGGTAACATCTTGTGAGCCTCATGTGGACAATGGCACAACCTCTACTCAAAATGCTTTATTGCCATGTGCTAGTCCTAGTAATTCATCCACTCATAATATTGCTACATCTTGTGATGAATTACTTTCCATGCCTTGTTGCTCTAACAATAAAGCTTCAACTTCCTCTAGTGTTTTTGTTGATACTAACCATGTAGAGGAATTAAAAGAGCTCAAGGCCCAAGTCACTTCCTTGAAGAAAGACTTGGAAAAGCGTCATGATGGGAAGCCCACACTTGACAACATGTTGAGTGTGCAAAGACGCCCCAATGACAAGAGTGGACTTGGCTTCAACTCCAATAACAAGAACAAGTCCAAGTATAACAAGAAAAAGAAGGGCCATGAACAAGTCAAGAATTTGGCCAAGATTGTTTGCTTCAAGTGCAAGGTTGAAGGGCACCATGTTAGATCTTGCCCTTTGAAGAAGAAGTCTCTTAGTGAGAAGCAACAAGGGAAGTTGCCTCAAGTTCAAACTAAAGTTCCCCAAGTCGAAGAACGGCCACTTCCCAAGAAAAATCAAGCTATTCCTTCTCAAGTTGAGACTTCAACAAAGAAGAAAGGAGGAAGCAAATGTTGCTACTTATGCCGTGAGAAGGGTCACTTTGCTTCTTCATGCACTAGTGGTACCTTATTCAACCCTATCATAATTGATAATGTTTATTCTCTTAGGAAGGATAAGGTTGGCAATGTGTTTGCCAAATATGTTGGTACTCAAAGTGGTGTCAAGAAAAGAACCATTTGGGTTGCCAAGCCTATTGTGACTAACCTCTTAGGACCCAACTTGGTTGGGGACCAACAAGCTAAAACTTGATCAATAGGTGTTGTGGAGGGCATTGGAGACTTGGCTACATCATGAAGAATTAAGGGATCTTCATCAATTATATTCTCTCAAGCCAAGTCATTTGGATTATATTGTTCTATAACATATCCAATGTTCTCCTTGCGGTAACTTATATTTAAATCATATATACATTGAAAGTTGCTTGCACCCTTGCATGTGTTTGGTTTTGTACCTTGCTAGTGTTTGTATATGTTGTGCTCTCTACTTACTTATCTTGAGCAATCAAGTATGTGTATGTTGGTTTGCACACCATGTATGTGTGAGTTTGTGTTGAGCCTTTTGTATCAACTTGCTTATATCTAAATTGGCTCTTTTTGAGAGATTAATGGATTATCACATTATGGGGGAGTAATAAGCTATGTGCATATTACAAACCTAGACAATGTGAACATGTGAGGTATTGCCACCTAGAATTGATATTGTTAATTATCTTATTCCTTTGTGGCATGTTTCTCAAACAAGTTCCCTTTTCCTTAAATGTTTTTACTTACTCACACTTTGGATCTTGTTGGTGATGAATGTTCTTGGTAAGGTTTTCCTCTAAATATGTTCTCATATATCTCTTTGGGAAACCGATCGCTTCAAAGCACTCTTTGTAGTTGCTTTGCATTATCGCGTGAATATTTGAAGCTATCAAGAACATTTATCTACATAAGCATCGTGTTTAAATCTTATCCTTCACCATGTGCTTATTGGTTGTGAAGATGATCTTGAATATCAATCCAATACACCACTAAGAAATTACTACATATACTCCATGACAATTGATAGTCAAAACTGTGGTGAAATGTGTAGATCATCTTCATATTGGCTCTTGATTTTATTGCCTTATTTCTTGCCAAAAATTAATTTGTTTTAACTCCCATTGTCTTCTTTACCTCTTGTGGATCATTTAGTTTTACTCAAACTTCCTAGTGTTTTATTTGATGTAGGAGAGGCATTGATCCCATCATTGTGCACCTTGCATTCAAAGGTTACTTATAGATAATGCACTATTCTTGGGTGAGCTATCCTATATTGAGTACAACTTATATTTTCATTAATATTGGATCTTATTGCTTTTTCTTGATATATGACTAGTGTTTGAATAGATATTTGAGAGCGATTATTCCATGTGTGTGCAATGTGTATTCAAATACAAGATCATAAATAATGCACTTTTGTTGGGAGAGCTATCAAGTATCCTTTTAAACACTATTTATATTTTATTGGTATTTGATCCTTTCCATTGGTCCTTGATCCCGATGACATGTCTCATGGTAGACAAACCTTTTCGGCTTGGTACTTTGTGCCATCATGAAAAGTGTAGAGGGATGGTTTATTTGTTAGAACCTCGCTCTTTTTGAGAGTTAATCTCAATTGGTATCTATCTTTGGGAATTTGATATCTAGTCCCTTTATTTATTGATTAATTGGTATCCTATTTTCATTTTGATATCTTTGTCCAATTGGTATGTCATCAATCATATGTTGGTTTGTTTTACTTTCAATTGGCTTCTCTAAATCAATTTTTGATTTGGATCTTTGATATAATTTGGACCTCCCTTGATTTCTTGATATTTTGTCCAAATTGTATCTCCCTTTGGTTATTGAAGGTCATAGGCATGCATATCTACTCCATGTTTATTTTATGGCATGCTTTCCTTCTTTGTGCCAATATATAGGGGAAACTCCACGGAATCCTAAATCGGCTAAGATGTGCATGAAATTCAATTTCATATCTATATGCACATATTTATGTGGAGTTCCTTCTATGTATTGTAGTTTGACTAACTACTTGGACCCAATTAGTTTGGGAACAATTTTACTTGAATGTGTTTTAGGTAAATGGAGATGCATTGGATGCTTGTCTCATTTACAATGAAAGTATCTTCACCACATGCTTATTGGAGCCAAGCGAGGATGGTTGATGAAATTTTATCTACTACATCAACCCAATGTCATCTCGGTAACAAGTATTCACCCTCATGCATATTTTTCTAGCATCCAACCTTGTGTAGGTTGCATCATGGCATGAAAAGTATTTATTTGCCTTTGTTGTAGCTATTGCAAATTCTATTTGGCTCTTATGATACTTGTTGCTTTCCTCAATGCATCCCAACTATCTCTTTTTCCCTTAGTGATATTTGTGATGCTTGTTTTGAGGTTGAATTTAAAGTTCATTATTACACAATATGAAATCATTGAGCTATGGGCTATGATCCTACACAAATATCATATGTGTATATTATATGACTTCTTGTGGATATCTTGTTTCATTTCTTATTAACTAATTTTGTGTATACAAATTTTTGTGTGGATATCATATGATTGTCGTCTACTTAGAAACTTATATACATGAGAAGAGTTACATCTTTACTTGATATCCTATTTCTTTGGTGTCACATCTTTATTCCTTTTATTCCTTGTGACCCCAAAAAAAATTATATCCTATGAGTGCATATCCTATTTTATCACATCTTGGTGCACTCATCTTGGTGAATATCCTTAACCATGTGCTTGTCTTTACAAGCCTAACCTTCACCATTGGGATAAGACACAAGCTTTGTTTTTTTTGCATCTTATTGAGCTTGTGAATTCATTTGATTTTGTGTTTTAGAGGATATCGAAGGAGTGAGGATTCCATGTTTGTACACCTTGTATTCAAATACAAAATTCTAAATTGTGTACAAATATTGGGGAGCTCCTCTATTTCTTAAAACACTCTTTTGCTCAAATCATAATATCTTTGTTCATTTGGTTTGTTGGATCTTTGGTTGGTTCCTTTTATTTGGAGAATTGAAAAAGTTTTCCATATCATTTTTTCTCTTTAGATCCTCAATATAGTTTGTGCTCTCTCCAACTATTCGTCATTGGATATGTGTATTTGATTCCACTCATATTTTGAGAAATGCACACGTTATGGGGGAGCTCATACTATATTGACCTTCTAAGATTTTTTCGCCCATTTTGGAAATGGATGCCAATGGGGGAGAAGTTTTATAGGGTTTAAGGGAATTTGGTGTTATGCTTTTGTTTTGGTCATAAGCATTTACCTTTCATGCTCATGCATCTATGCTTGTTGATTTGCATAGTTGCTTAATTCATTATATAAACCCTTGTAAAAGAGATTGTCATCAATTACCAAAATGGGGGAGATTGAAAGGGCATGGCGCCCCCATGTGTGGTTTTGGTAATTAATGACAATCCCTATGGACTAATGGTTGCATTGAGTTTTACTTGTAGTGTTTGTCCATAGACCATGCTTGAACTCCATACGTTGGATTCAAGGTTGATGCCATGAGTATATTGATATAATGAAGTATTTGGCATCAAGATCATAGAGTTGAGCATATTGAAAGTATGTCTTGAAGAAAAGAATTATGTGATCATTCATGGTTATCTTCAAGACATCATCTATTGAAAAGAGAAGAAAAGATACAAGGTTGATCAAGTATTGATCAACACACAAAGCTACAAGATGTACCAAGTGGGATCATGTATCTCTTGGTATGGTAAGCAATTGTCCATATAGCTTTGTGAACTAACCCATGATATGTGTGTAGCATTTCTATGTGTGGTTAGGTATCTTTCTATGGGCTTGCATCAAATGAAGAATTCATATGGCCCATGATCGATGACGTAAAGTGGTGATCGTCATCAATGTTGAGAAGCGCAAGTTCAAGAGGAGCATCTCGAAGAAATCCTAGGCTTGAAGCTTGCCACCCATTTAGAGATAATGTTCATGTGAAGATGTGCCTAAGAGAGGCTCTCCCATAGTGGAGTATGGGGGAGCAATGTTTGGGTCTTCACCAAGCGAAGCGCAATCAAGAAAGGTGGTCCACTTGAAGAGATCAAGATCGACGTCATCTAGCTCAAGTGGAATGCGCAAGGCAAAGGTATGATAGGGTTTCTATTTAACCGGTCTCATGGTACTAGTTGGGAGACCGGGTTATAGGATAGATACCGTACTATCAAGAGGGGCTCTCGATTGAGCTTTAGCGTATCAGTTGGAGAGAGCTCAAACCTTTGCATACTTGCCTTCATCATCTTTCTTGGTTCTTATTTGGTTTGTCTCCTTGTTGGGTTTTGGTGCTTGTTGTGATCTTCATGACAAGCCCAAGTTCTCCGAAAACGGATTTCGTATGGAAAACTTGTTGCATTTTCTGGTTGGAAATATTATCGGTCCACCTTCGAGATAGGGTCCACACCTTCCCATGTGTGGTATCCCCTCTATATTTGTGACCCTTAATATTTCCACTTTTTGTAGTAAAGCTCTTGTCGCTACCTTTCCAACAGAATTGGATTCATCTCGTTTGGAGCTTCCTTGCAAAAGTTATTGCGGTTCTCCTTTCCTGTTCTGCAGTTTCTTCTTAGTCCGGTAGTACCGACCCTAGCCCGGTACTACCGGGTGACCCCTTGCGGAACTACCGCGGGCAGTACCGGGCCCAGTACCGCATCTCCGGATGGCTCTCTGCCTCTCGAAGTTTTAACCCGGTAGTTGCCCCGGTAGTGGCGCGGTACTACCGGGAAGGGAGCACTACCGGGCCAGGTAGTCCGGTACTACTGTTGCGCCGAGTCAGGGTGCGCTGACTGGCCTTCGTTCTTCCTCGAGTCAACGCGGCTCGGTACTACCGGGATCGGTCCGGTACTACCGCTGCGGCCTTTTTCGTCTGCAACGGGCAGATTTTTGAGAGGACCTATTTAAGGGGGTTTCTTCCCCAACGGTTCTCTCATCCTTGAGCTAGCTTTTCCCCTCTCTCTCCTCCATTGTTGACCTTTGGAAAAGCTTGCCTTCCTCTCAATCCCTCCCATGATTCTTGCATATCTTTGAGGGAATTTGAGAGGAGATCTAGATCTACATATTCATCCAATCCATTCCTTCTCTAAGTGAGGGGAACCTAGTAGATCGTGATCTTGAAGTTCCATTTGTTGAGTTCTTCCTTGTTCTTCCTCTCTTCTCCCCCCCCCCCACAAGCATTAGTTGCTTTTGGTGGGATTTGGGAGTGAAGGATTTGACCACTTCTAGTGGTCTTGCCTTCTTGCATCAGTTGCATCGGTTGAGTTCTCCACGGTGATACGTGGAAATCGAAGTTGAGAAGCTTGTTACTCTTGGGTACTTGGGGTGCCCTAGAGCTTGTCCTCTTGGGTACTTGGAGTGCCCTAGACGGTCCTTGTTGATCTCGGAGTTTTGGTGGCTCGCGGGATAGTTGGGAGCCTCCAATTAAGTTGTGGAGTCGCGCCCCAACCTTGTGATTCTTGTGGCTTTGGGAGCCGCGGGAATTCGGTGAGAGCCTCCAATTAAGTTGTGGAGTGTGCCTCATCCTTGTACGGGTTCGGTGACCACCCTCAAGTGTCCCATAGTGGTTCGTGGCACTCCGCATTGGTGGAGGCACGAAGGAGATTACGGTGTGCCATTTGACGGCTATTCGGGGATCACTTTGTGACTCCGCACCGCTCCAACGGAGACGTAGCTTCCATTGGGAAGTGAACTTCGGGATAAATCATCGTCTCCAAGTGCCTCGGTATTTCTATACCCGAGCTTCTTACTTATGCTATTTACTTTGTGATAGCCATCAGCTTGAAGTAATATATCTTGCTATCACATATTTGCTTATCTTGTTTAGCATAAGTTGTTGGTGCACATAGGTTATCCTAGCTTGTTTAGGTTTCGTGCTTGATAAATTAAACGCTAGTTTTATTCCGCATTTATTCAAGCCTAAACCGCAAAGAATTTTAATCGCCTATTCACCCCCCCCTCTAGGCGACATCCGTGTCCTTTCACATACTATCTTATAGATGCACAGGCACCGAGGAAAAATGTGATGGACAAATCCGGAGAAGAGACCAAAAGACCCTGGAATGTAGCTCTACTCCGTCCCTTTTACTCATAAGGGCGCAGTGTATGTATCTCGGTTTTTCTTTTGATTAAAATGCCGCACTCCGAAAAGAAACTCGGGGACAGCCTTGTCCGTATGCATGTGTTTTGTCTCGGTTTTTATCTGTGTTGTTCATATGTCGGATCATTTTGAGACCTCGTTTCAAAGTTCAAGTAATGTATGCTATTTTGTTGTGATCTTGTGACTCGACTGACGAACGCCGAAACGGCAGTCAAGAGCAGAGGTTATGGTATATGGTAAACATGAAAGCGGGACTTGGTCCTAGAGAGATCCGACATATGTCGTTTACTAACCCGGTTTTTTCTTGTGTCGGATGACTCTAAACCTTACCTCAAAATTTATAAGTATTGTATGCTATATTTTCTATCTTGTGACTCGACTGTCGAACGCCTGTATGGTAGACAAGAGCAAAGATCGACAAGTATAGTGAACAAGAAAATAAATTCGGGGACTCGGTTTAAATTGATCCGACATAAACCTCGTCTTGTGCGAGTTAAGCAAAATAAAGTAGTCTTGGAGGAGATTAAAATGTATATTACATCTGCACCCGCATTCCGGGGATTTAACGGTTTAAATTCATCAAAGTTAAGCAGCAGCTTCGGATACGGGGACAGACCCGGATGACGCAGGAACCTCGGTTGACGGGGAGCCTCGGTTGAAGGAGGAACCTCGGTTGCAGGAGTAGATTCGGTCAGTGGAGGAGCAGACTCGGGGCAGTTGGAGTGACCTTGCTGATTGCTGAGGCATCAATGAGGTCAGACATGGTCTTCAAAGATTGTCGATAGCACTTTGTTTATCCAAGTCAGGCGTTGGCTCTTTGGAGATCTCGACTCCATATTGCTTCGCAGTTTTAGACTCGGAGTCAGAAGCAACATACTCTTGCTCGGAGCCATCACCAACCTCGACCTCGACCTCTTCTTCTTCATCTTCATCATCAGAGTAAACCACACCAGGTTCGACAGACCGAGTGTTGGCAAACCTGGCCATGAAGGTAGCAGCTTCCCCGCGCTTAGCAATCAATGTCGGGTCATTGGCCCAGGGGGAGCCATCCCGCAGAGTACGCAAGCCGTCGAGGTTGATTTCCTCGTACCAGGTCATAAGGAAGAGCAAAGCTGCATCGGCCCCGGCACGAGCAGAAGAAGACCTCCATTCCCTTAGCCGAGTCTCGATTTGCTGCAAGCATGCGGATAACTCGGCAATAGTCTTGACACTGGGAGAGTCAGGCCACAAGACGTGGTAGGCTCGGATACCAGCATTAAGAAGTTCGACACCGATGCTCCTCAAGGGAGAAATGCGAGCCTAGAGTGCAATCAGGTGGTCGTCGATGTCCCAAACTTCGATAGCGGAACCCCGGATGCCTCGGCTCTCGCAGCTCGGGCCTTCTTCACAGTGTTGGTTGCAGCAGCTTGGCAGTGCTCAAAGTGTTCTGAGAGCAAGTAGGCTAACACCGAATCAAATGAGATACCGACACAAAATTCCGTGTTAGGAAGATATAAAGAAAAAGATATGATTCAGGAAGCTTACTGTCCATTTCGGCATTAAGCTTGGTGAGCTCAGCCAGCCACTTGGCAGCATTTGCCTTGAAGGCATCCAACTCTCCTTCAGCCTTGGTAGCTTTAGCCTCGCATTCAGAAATATGCGCTTGGATCTTCTGGTCACCTGCAGCACGCTTCTCCAGAGCTGCCTTCAGTGTGTTCCTCTCCTTCTTCAGCTCGGTCTTCTCTTTTTCGACCCGGTCAAGATCTCGCTTGAGTCGAGTCACCTCGGACTGTTCTTCTTTAAGAGCACGCTTCTGCTCAGTCTCCTTCTTTTTCATTTCCTCCTGCTGGTTCTGGAAGGAAAGCTTGAGCGCCCGGTGCTCCAGGGCTAGATTCTTGAAAATCCGGCTGCGAGTGTTGGTGCAATCCTGCCAGAAGAAAAGAGGTTCGTGAGGATAAAAAGAATCTCGGGGACTGGAGCCCGATATTGATGGAAAGTACTGACAGAGTTAAGTCAAAAAGAGTCTCGGGGACTATGAGCCCGAGGTTAATGAAAGATCATACCGAGTCATCTAGACATGAAACTCGGGGACTGGTTATCCGAGTTTAATGTAAGCTCATGCCGGATAAACTCGACATGAAACTCGGGACTGGGCTTTCTAGTGTTGTTAACAAGTTAATTTTAATGATCAAGTTGTTGAAGATTCAAGCCGAGTTACCTATTACTCGGACGAGTATCAGTTACTCAACCCGAATCTCGGGGACTGTGGGTAGTGTGACTTATGATGATTGAAAAGTAAATGCAAAGTTCTAAGAAAGTTACCTCGACGACCCTGCTAGCCTGAAGGGCCGAGACCTGCAAAGAGTGCAGGGATTGCGCAACAAGGCCAGGGCCAACCGGGTGTGGATTTGCCGGAGTAGAGGAAACTTCGCTGGGATCTGCGGCGTTCCAGTCCATCACGCACTGTCCAACCGAGCCGAGGCTGTTGTCACTCGGGGTGCGAAGACTCGGAAGAACATGGCTGTTGACCCGGGGGCGGGAAATCATCTCGGAGAGATTTTTGTACGCCAGGTTTGCTGTTGGAGTCACGGTAATTTGCCTGCTCTGGTCGGTTGAAGGTTGGCCAGAGGCTTGCTGACTCGACTCAGTTGGACGCGGTGGTGCCGGAGTACGGGCTGGTACTGGGGGCTCCTGCTGCTGCTTCTGCTGCTTCTCATGTTGCTGTTGTTGCTTCTTCTGCTTCTCCAGTTGCTGCTGATGCTTCTGTTGTTGTTGTTGCTTCAACTGTTGTTGTTGCTTGTTGTGCTCCTGCTGGGCACGAGGTGAGAGGCGGGGATCCGGCTTAGACAAGGTCTTAGTCGGGGTCTTCACCCGCTCCGTCTCCGAGTCTTTACGAGGCGGGAGGGAGATTGGTCTTGACCCGGAGCCGAGGTTTGCTCGAGGCCTTGGTCTCCTCCCTGGTCCGAAGCAGGATTCGGCGGCGGAATGTCGGCCGAGGTAGCGCGCACCGGGGAAGGGATTGCCCCTCCGGGGCTGCTAATCCCGGTGTTGGCCGCCAGGGGTGACGATGAAGGGATAGGAGACAAAATGGAACTGTGGGTCTGTTTTGCGGCGATGGGATCGCTGCATAAACCGAGATAAAGTGTTAACTCGGGTGAGAATAACTTCGGTGAAAGTAAAGAAGGAAAGAATGAGAGCAAGAAAAGTTATGCGAAGTTTATCTTACCCCTTGCTGGTTGGTAGGGCCTTAGCCTTACGCTTGATGACAACCTTCTTGGCTTTCTTAGGCGGAGGAGCCGCTGACCCGGACGCACCGGAGCGTTTCCGGATGTGCCTGGGGCACCCGGGTTGGCTGTAGCAGAAGGTGCAGATCATGAAATAGGAATAGCATCAATGGGATCTAGGATTCGACAATCGTCATATTCATCGTCTGACAAGTCTTGAACGAAGACTCGAGCGGATAGCTTACCCGAGGTAGAAGCCTTGGCACGAGGAACCAGCATATAATCCTCGTTGTCCGGGTCTTCAGTCTCCTCAGGTCGCGCACGGCGATCTTTTGTCCATTTCCTGGTCTTCAGGTCCCCGTCTTCGGTGGCTTGTCGAGTAAACAGCTGCAGGAGGAGTAGAGTAGAGTTGGATTAGTCAGATGGTGCTTCACCGAGATAAAAATAACCTCGGAAGGCAGAGCTGTGTCAGTTCAAAGGTGACAAACTAACCGGAGGCGGAAGCCAGGATCGCTCAAACGCTCTACGCCCCATTGCCAGTCATCCACCATCTCAGTTTGTGCGATGGCCTTGACCCGTCTCTTAACTTGGGGTGGGTAAGATCATGAGTGCTGACCCGGGTAGGGTCTAGCAGACCACTCATGTGGCAAATCTTGTGCACACGTGCTAAAGAGGGTTGACTTGGCGCATGACGAATGTCCTCAAGAGGTCGTCTACACCGAACTTCTTTGCCAGCAGACCCTCAAGGGTTTGGTGGATCAGTTGAACCTCAGGAATAGTGTCCAGCGGGTCATAGTTCCAGTTTAACTCGGCTGTGGGGGAGCAATGTTGAACTCCGGCAGGTTGAGAACATCCCGGTCAGCTGGGCTCTTCACATAGAAAAAGGACCTTTGCCACTTCCGGCAAGATTCTAATCCGGTAATCCGAGGAAAAATGGAGTGCTTCCTCGGAGTGATGCTAGCCGCGCCGCATGCGGTCATATCCTTCACGACCTCCTCCTTGTTCGGAATGGTTTGCTTCTGGAGGCGGAAGTACTTGGGCCAGGCGGCAACAGTGGGCCAGAGGCCGAGGTACCCCTCCATAAAGGAGGCAAAGAAGGAAAGTGATGTAATGGCGTTGGCAAGAAGATGGTGAGGTTGTAAACCGAAGTTGTCGAGAAATTCCCGGAAGAAGGGGCTAGCGGGGAGTCCAAACCCGCGCTGAAAGTGCGCAAGGAAGACCACTCGTTCTCCCGGTTCTAGAACTGGTTCGAGTTCTGATCAGGGACGCCGGCATATAACCTCGGCTGTGATGCGCCGAGTCTTGAGCAACCAGTCGAGGTCATCTTGTACTATGTTGGATCCCTCCCATCCACCTCGGTTGCTGGGTGCCGCTGATGACTCGGCAGGGTCAGGAGTGTTGCGACCTGACATCTCAGGGTCACACCTGCGAAAAATACAAGAGCAACCGAGATAAGTAACTCAGAGATATGAATCTAGAATTGAAACAAATGACCCAGAGAAACAATGCATATGACTCGGAAGCCGAGACATATGACCCGGAAGAGCCGTGCATCTTACTCAGGTGTAGAGCACGGAGACCGAGTTAAGTGATTCGGAAACTGAGATAAGTATCTCGGTTTGGATTATCTATATGCTTCGGAAAGATGAGTCGGGTCCAAGGCTGTAAACCTGAGTTTGCATGAATCTATGGGCAAGTAAGATCTACGGAGAAAGGTAAATGGAAGATAATTGCAAGAATATCTGAGTTGAAACCTAGTAAAAGCTGCGAAGGAACTGTTGCCAGGTTGTTAAAAGGCGCAATGCAAAAGATATAGAGGGATCTGAGCAGTTAGACTCGATAGCCTCTGTGCAGTGGGGTGTGAGGGCTTCTGCGAAGAAGAGAAGGAGGTTCATCGGGGAAGATGAACAAAGTTCGTCGGAGAAGAAGAACATGTTCATCGAGAAGATGAACGCGTTCATCAGCAAAGTAACGGGCGAGGAACTCATCAGAGATTGCGATAGCGATGCGAGGCGAAGAAGCGCGGGGCATGCCGGAGTTGCGCGTGTCCGGTGGCGGCGCGATGTGCTCCGTTGAACGGTGGCTAGAGAGCTCTGGCGTCGTGCGGTGGTGGAGCTCACTGCGCGGCGGCGGCGGTGTTGCAGGAGAGAGAGAAAGAAGAGGATGGATGCGAAGAGGGCGAGGAGAGGTGCCTGAAAGTGCATGTGTTGCCCCATGCGTGGTTTTGGTAATTAATGACAATCCTTATGGACTAATGTTTGCATTGAGATACACTTGTAGATCTTGTTTATAGGTAAAGATTGGAGTTCATGTGTTGGACTCTAGAAGATTTCATGATGACCAATGCTCTATTCAAGGGTTTATATGAAGAATGGTCATGTATAGAGAAGATGAAGTGCAAGCTCAATATGATCCAACTCGAAAGATATCATTTGATTGAAGCTTGCGAAGGAGACATGAAGACGGAGCTTAGCGAGGCCCTCCCATAATGGAGTCTGGGGGAGCATTTGGAGAAGTCTTCATCAAGCATGTGCTAGCAAGCACAATCAAGAAAGGTGTTCCAACTTGAGAGAGTCAAGATCGTCATCATCGAGCTCAAGTGGAATGCGCAAGGCAAAGGTATGATCTTGATAGGTTTTCTATTTTACCGGTCTCATGTTGTTAGTGGGAGACCGGGTTTTAGGATAGACGGCGTACTATCAAGAGGGGCTCTCAAGTGAGTAACTTGATCGCATCTTTGTGGAGAGCTCAAACCTTTGCATACTTGGCATTCATCTTTCTTGGTTCTTATTTGTTTTTCTCCTTGTTGGCTTTTGGTGCTTGTTGTGATCTTCACGACAAGCCCAAGTTCATCGAAAACGAATTTCGTATGGAAAACTTGTTGCGTTTTTGGTTTTGGAGGTTTGCCGATCATTCCTTTTTAGAGAGGTTTTACCTTTCTCCATTTGGTTTTAGCTTCCATTGTTGGACTATGATGTTTCTCTGCATGATCTTGTAAAGCTCTTCGTTGCGATTCCAACGAGCCCGAGAACATCGAAAACGGAGTTCGGATGATTAAGATATCGTCGTTTTCGTGTGCAGTTTTCTGAGGGGCGGAAGTTCCGGTTTGGCCGGAAATTCCGGCCATCCGGAAGTTCCAGGCAAATTTCCGGCCAAAGTTCCGGCCGAGTGCAGTACCGTTTTTAGTCGCTTTTCTGGGGGTCCGGAAGTTTTTGGACGGAAGTTCCGGTCTCAACCGGAAGTTCCGGCCCAACCGGAACTTCCGGCCTAAGTGAAAACTATGTGGTTTTGTTGGCAACGGCTAGAATTTCTGGAGGGGTATAAATACCCCTCCACCTTCCTCCAGCCAAGCAGCTCGCCCAGATTTCTCTCTCCTCCATTGTTGCAAGCTCATTTCTTTGATATCTCCCAATCCCTCCACCCAAACTCTTTGATCTTTGGAGGATTGAAGGAGAAGACCTAGATCTACATTTCCACCAATCAATATCTCCTCTAAGTGAGGGAACCTAGTGGATCTAGTTCTTGGAGTTCTTGTGTGGTTCTCCTCTTTGTTCTTCCTCTCTTATTCCCCCATAAGCATTTGTTGCTTTGTTGGAATTTGAGAGTGAATGATTTGAGCACTTGTGCTCTTGCCTTTTGCATTTGGTGCATCGGTGTGCTCTCCACGAGGATTCGTGGAAGTTGAAAGCGTGTGAACTTGTTACTCTTGGGTCCTTGGACCCTAGACGCCTTTGTGGTGGTTGGACCCTTGTGTGGTCACTTGAAGCCGTTCGGGAGCCCCCAATCCATTATGGGTTGTGCCTCGAATTGTTGTTGAGAGCCGTTCGGGAGCCCCCAATCCCTTTGTGGTTGTGCCTCGGATTGTTGTTGAAAGGCTCCGGATTCCGCCTCGAAGGAATACCGATAGTGGAAGGTGAACCAAACCTTTGTGGTGCGGTTCATCGGAGAAGAGGGTGAAACCTTTGTGGTTGTTGAACCGTTGTGTCGGTTCACACCTCTCCAACGAGACGTACTCCCTTTCAAGGAGGAACTCGGGAATACTTCCTCATCTCCGCGTGCTTCGGTTATTTCTATACCCGAGCTCTTTACTTATGCACTTTACATTGTGATAGCCCTCGTGCTTGAAGTATTCTATATTGCTATCACCTTGTTGCTTGTCTTGCTTAGCATAAGTTGTTGGTGCACATAGGTGAGCCTAGTTTATTTAGGTTGTTGGCTTGTTAATTTAAACACCTAGTTTTATTCCGCAATTAGCAAGCCTAAACCGGAAAAGTTTTAATCGCCTATTCACCCCCCCCCCTCTAGGCGACATCCTTGTCCTTTCAATTGGTATCAGAGCCTGGGCTCTCTTTTTGGGCTTTACCGCCTAGAGAGTAAAAGATGTCGTTTAGGGAATTAGTGCACGATCCCACTTTCATATTCGATGGCACAAATTATGATGTTTGGAAAATTCGCATGCTTAATCTTTTTAGGGCCATGGGTCCAAATTATATAAAGAGGATTGTAGATGTGGGTTTTCCTCCTCCAAAGGATTCCCAAGAATTATCTTTAGAGGATGAGGAAAACTCTCATCTCGAGACTCTAGTTTCTAATGGTCTTATATATGTTTTGAGCGATGTAGTTCATGCTTCAATCATGCCTTTTCGGAACGCTCATGAGCTTTGGACCAAGCTTCAAGATATATATGAAGTGTCCAAATTTTTTGAGGATGATTGTTCTCCCTCCACTTCCAGCAGTGATGAGTTCACAACTTCTTCCACTTCACCAACATGTGATTTGTCACAAGGTAATGATATGGTGAGTGGTGATAGAAATTGCATTGGTGATGGTGAACTTACTATTGATTATACTTCTTCTCTATCACATTGCAATGTTCTATCGTTGGACTTAAACTCTTCTAGCACTCCAAATGTCATACATGCTAGAGTTGATAGTCCTTGCATATCATGTTATAGTTGCTTAACTAAATCTCATGATGATATGCTCTCTATGTCTTGTTGTCATGAAAATAATGCTTCCATATCCTCTAGTACTTGCATGACTAACAATGTAGAGGAACCCCAACATTTGTTGGAACAAGACATGGACCTAAATGGTGCTTCAAGTTATTCTTCATCTTCTTCATTCTTTAATCATGTTTGCCTTATGGCTAAGGATTCCGAGGTGTCTCCCACCTCAAATCCAAATTGTGATGATGAGGATGAGGATTCTCATGAAGAAGGTTTTGATTTTGAATCCTTAAATAAGATGGTGAGATGGTACTTGGTGCTCTTCCCAAAGGTAGTAAAGCTATCCCTCCTCTTTGTGAAATCATTGATTATGTTACTAAGAGTAGGGAATTTATTGAGGATTTGGAAAGTCAATTTGATGAGAAATGTCAAATTGAGAGAGATGACTCTATCACTATAGCTTCCTTGAAAGCTTCTCTTGAAGAAGAAGAAGAAGAAGAACTTAGGGTTTCTCTTGAAGAGAAACTTGAATCTCTTGATGGGTCTAATGATCTTATTGTTGCTAAAATCATTAAGGAAAGAGATCATGCCCTTGCTAAATATAAAGTGCTTAAAAAGGAAAAAGTTGAATTTGGTGTTGGCAATGCTAGACTAAGTGAGGACATAGAGAGACTTGACAAAGCTCACAAGGCTTTAGAAAGTGAACACTCTCTCCTTATCAAGTCTCATGATCAACTCCAAACTCAACTATCTAAGAATGATAAGCTTGCCAAATTGTCTCCTTCTATTTCTAATATTAATGATGCTTGTGCTACTAACTCCACTTCTTGTGAAGCATCTATTTTGAAGGAGAATGTTTGAAAGGACATATCCTTCCCCACATTGTTTTGATGTTTGTTGACAACACACTTAGATGTCTAATGTGTGTGCTAAAAGTGTGCAGGATTGTATCAATTAATATTGCACAGGTTTTGTCTCAAGAAATGGATGAAAAGCAGTCTTCATTGCATCAGCCGGTACTACCGGGTTCACCCCGGTACTACCGGGTGTACTGCCATGCGGAACTACCGGGCCCAGTACCGGGCCCAGTACCGGATCTCCAAAAGCTCTCTGGACTCGCTCGATTTAATCCGGTAGTAGCCCCGGTAGTAAGCGCGGTACTACCGGGTGGGGAGCACTACCGGACCAGGCGGTCCGGTACTACCGATGCGCGCGTGGAGAAGGCGTTGACCAGTCTGGCGCCAGGCCGTCATTTCCCTGTCAGCCGGTACTACCGGGCGAGGCCCGGTACTACCGCTGCGGGCTGTTTACAGCTCCAACGGCCAGATTTCTGGGAGGGGTATTTATACCCCTCCACCTACCTCCGGTGGACTAAGCTTGATTCCTCACTCTCTCTCCACCATTGTTGCAAGCTTCAATCTACTAGAGCTCCCACTCCAACCACTCAAACACGTTGATACTTTGAGGAGTGAAGGAGGAGTCCTAGATCCGCATCTCCACCGAGCCGATTTGTCTACATCGACCTAGTCACTTGTAGATCTTGTGTAACTTGATACATTGGATACCTAGAAGATACTTGTGATTCTTGTGGCTTTGGTAGCCACAAGGATTAGCCGGGAGCCTCCAATTAAGTTGTGGAGACGCGACCCGGCCTTGTGATTCTTGTGGCTTTGGGAGCCGCGGGAATTTGGTGAGAGCCTCCAATTCGGTTGTGGAGTGTGCCTCATCCTTGTAAAGGTTTGTTGCCGACCTCGAGGGCATCATATAGTGGCTCGTGGATCTCCTCATCGGAGGATAACACGAGGGAGATACGGTGTGCCATATCAAGGCTATTCGGAGTTCACTTTGTGACTCCGCACCGCTCCAACGGAGACGTAGCTTCCATTGGGAAGTGAACTTCGGTAGAACATCTCCGCGTCACCGTGTGGTTATCTCTTAACCTTCCTTTACTCGTATTGCTAGCTTATCTTGTGTAGAATATCTTGCTAGCTTGTTTATTGCTCATCATATAGGATTGTTCATCTAGTTGCATATCTAGAGAACTTATATTTGAGCAATTCCAATTTGTATTAAAAGAAAAGAAAATTGTAGTTGCCTATTCACCCCCCCCCCTCTAGTCAACCTACTCGATCCTTTCAATTGGTATCAGAGCAAGGTCTCTTTATTAAGGGCTTAATCGCCTAAAGAGGAGGATGGCTAGTGCGGAGGAAGTACAACGTGCTAAAGATGAGGAGTTAAAACTTGCTAAGGAACAAGAAAAACGTGATAGAGAACAACTTGACAAAGAACTAATAGAAGCGGGAATAATCCCTCCCGAGGGTGATGCCCCAATCACCATGAAGTCCATGATTGAACTTTTTGGGTACATGAAAGGCAAAATGGTGGATGAGGTGTATACTCGGGTATCTAATCAAAATGGCTCCTCATCAACCGCTAGTCCTATTAAGGGAGCTAGTGACAAGGATAAAAATGATAAACCTATTGAGAAGCCTTCTCTTAACTTTGCTCCACCTAGCTCTTATCTCACTCAAGTTGCACCCACTCAACCTCATATAACCAACCTTGGTAGACCCCCTCCTAAGCTTGATAATACTCGTTATTTCACTTGGAAGAAATCTATGGAGTCTTATTTTCGCAGCTCATCAGTGCATCTTTGGAGGGTGGTTCTACATGGTTTCAACCCGTTGATCCCAACAACTTGACCAAGCAAGAAGAGATTGATGAGCAACTTGATGCAAATGCCAAGTACATTCTTGAGAGTGCTATGACCGCAAATGATGAAGATCATGTGCGGAATCTCAAAACTTGCAATGAGGCTTGGTCTATCTTGAAACCGTGTATGAAGGAAATGAGGGCATTCAACGCTCCAATGCGGCCGTCCTTCAACATCAAGTTGACAACTTCATCATGCTAGACGAAGAGACTCCACCGAACTTTACCGAAGACTCTACAAGCTTGTGGTGACATGTAGGGAAAATGGAAAGAAGATATGGATGATGAATGGGTCAAGGCCAAGTTCCTTCAAGCAATTATGCCATATAGTGAAACTATGGTGATGAACCTTCATGCAAGAGCGGATTACACAACGATGACTCCCAATGACATGTTGGCTCAATTTGTCACCTATGATACATTGAAGTCCACATCCAAGTCTTTCAACCAAGTCCGTGGCCCAAAGTCTCTTGCTTTGAAGGCTCGTGTGGTAGACCATCCAAGATATGAAGAAAGCCCGGTCTATGAAGGTGAAGAAGACTTGGAGGGTGAGCTCAATGAAGTTCTTGCACTTGCCGCCACCCGGTTTTGGAACAAGAAGAACAAGAGTGTCAACCCTCACCAATAAAAAGAATGTGCTTCAATTGTGGAAAGGACACTCATCTTGTGAAGGATTGCCCCTATGAAAGAAGAGAGGATAATGGTGGTCAACTCATTCTAAAGAAGAACAAGTACCACCCCAAGCCTACCTATATGAAGAGATCACCTCAAAAGGCTCTTGTGGCATCCCATGAAGAGGAATACGAGTCCGGAGGTGAGGAGGATAAAGAACCAAGTGAAGAAGTAGGAATGGCGGCTCTTGCAATGGGCACCCTTCCTCCATCATTGGCCAACCTCTTCTCATCTCCAAACGACGACAAGATCTCCAAGCCATGTGCCTCATGGCCAAGGAAACTAAGGTGAATTCCCCACCAAAAATTACTATCTCCTCTAACCCATCACTATTGGATTGTGTTGAGGATGTAGGGAAAATTGAAGAAGAGGATAAAATTTCTATCTTCATTAGCAAGCTCCAAGGTCCAACCAAGAAAATGGTTGAGGCCCTCATGTATCAATATGGAGAAGCCAAGCATCTTCTTGATGTGAAGGATGTTAGGATTTGTGAGCTCGAAGGGCATGCATGTGATCATGCCGACAAGATTGGTGAGCTAGAAGATCAACTTGTTGAGGAACAATTGCTCCGTGAGCAACTTGAGGAGACACATGCCATGGATCTTTCCAAGGCAAAAGAAACTCGTGAAACCTCTATTCAAATTGCTATTGATCTAAAAAGTAAAAATGAGGAACTTGTAGAGAGTCATAACAAACTCTTTGAGGGTTTTGAGCAACTTAGGGAAACCCACAAGGTGACCTCAAGTGAGCTCACTACACTCAAGGAGTCATATGCCAAACTACAAGCTCAATTTATCTATGCTAGCTTCACCACTTCTCACAATGATAAAGATGCAAATTCTTGTACCACTAACCCTTTATGTGTCAAGGCATCTCTTATTGAGGAAAACACTAGGTTGAAGGCCCAACTTGAGAAGGGCCTAGCCACTTGTATCCAAGGGGAAAAGAACCTCAATGATCTTTTGAGCAATCAAAAGGGAGTGGTTGGCAAAGAAGGAATTGGGTTCACACCCAACTCTAAGAAGGTCAACAACAAGAAGAAGAAGGCGACTCCCCTTCCAAAGATATTGTTTTTGTGAAGGAGGGGGAGTTAGCCAAAGCAAATGACAACTCTATTGGGAGTGGTAATGTCACTAGGGGCAATGCCACTCACAATAACTTTGCGGGAAAATACAACCCCTCATATGTTCTTTTGAAATCTACAAATGGTTGTGTTTTTGCTAAATATGTTGGCTCTTCATATGGAGATGATTATCACTATGCTATTTGGGTTCCAAAGACCCTTGTGACTAACAAAAGAGGACCCATTCCAAAATGGGTACCTAAATCAAAGACTTGATTTATTGTAGGGTTTCTCTTCCGGTGGATCTTCATGGCTCATTGATAGTGGATGCTCATCCCATATGACCGGAAGCAAAGAACTAGTAAAGGACTTATTGAAACAACTACTCTCATTCTCTCATGTCACCGTTGGCAACAATGCAAGACTCAAGGTAGTGGGAGTTGGTAAGTGGTGATCACTCCGGAGTTATCCATTGAGAAGGTCCTCTTGTCGAATCTCTTTCATACAATTTACTTTCCGTTGGTCAATTATGCAATGCCGGTTACACCGTTATTTTTAATAAATACCACGTGACCATCCTTTTCACTCAAACACTCAATGTCGCCTTTGTTGGATTTCGTGAAAACGGTTTGTATGTGGTTGATTTCTCAAAAGAGACCACTCAAATCGCTACATGTTTAATGGCTAAAGGCGACAAGGGGTGGCTTTGGCATCGCCGACTTGGCCATGTCGGTATGAGAAATTTACAAACTCTTGTAAAGGGTGGACACGTGGTAGGACTAACCGATGTTAATTTTTCCAAAGATCGTCCTTGTAGTGCTTGCATAGCCGGAAAGATGCATGAGAAGAATCACCCCAAGACGACCATTATCTCCACTAAGAGGCCTTTGGAGCTCCTTCATATGGATCTTTTTGGGCCTCCCACATATGATAGTCTTGGTGGCAAGAAATATTGTTTGGTGATTGTGGATGATTATTCAAGATATTGTTGGACTTTCTACATCAAGAAGAAGAGTGAAACTCAAAAGATATTCATTGACTTTGCAACCCTAGTTCAACGCCAATATGACTCCAAGATTTTGGCAATTAGAAGTGACAATGGTACGGAGTTCAAGAATTACACTATGGATGATTTCCTAAGTGGGGAGGGCATTCAACACCAATATTCCGCTGCATATACTCCCCAACAAAATGGTGTTGCCGAAAGGAAGAACCGCACTCTTATTGATATGGCAAGAACTATGATGGCCGAATTTAATTCCCCATACAACTTTTGGGCCGAAGCCATCAACACCGCTTGTCATTACTCAAACCGGCTCTTCTTCCGTCCTCTCAAGAACATGACACCATATGAACTCCTCACCGGTAAAAAGCCAAATGTATCTTACTTTCGAGTCTTTGGATGCAAATGCCATGTTTACATTAAAGGTTGCAAAATTGCTAAATTTGAATCTAGATCTTTTGATGGTATATTTGTTGGATATGCCGCAAAGTCTCATGCTTATAGGGTCTACAACATATCCACCGGGTGTGTTGAAGAATCTATGAACGTGGAGTTTGTCGAGGATAATGGCTCCCAAGCGGAGCATATTGATCATGATGATGTAGGTGATGTTGCTCCATCTCAAGCCATAAGAACTATGGGGATTGGAGAACTAATTCCTATTGAAGGACCTATTGATGATACTCAAGAAGAAGGAACAAGTTCTACCCAAGTTGAGCCATCTACCTCAACAAGTGATCAACAAACTATCAATGATCAAGAACAAGAACATGTAGATCAAGAAAATGGTCAAGACCCACCCAACTCTAGTGGTGAACAAGAACATAATGAACCCACAACCCCAAGAACTCCACTTCGGGTTGACCATGAGCAAGATGAAGGCAATGATGAAGATATTTGTGTGGTGAAACAATTGGTCAAGCCATGGAACGCCGGGTCATCCGGCGTGCATCAAATTGGATATCAACAACACTTCAAAGAAAATATCCTTGGGAGTATCCGTAGAGGTGTGCCACACGCAATCAATTAGCTAACTTTTGTGGTCATGTCTCTTGTTTGTCTAGCTTAGAACCTCTCAAGGTATATGATGCCCTTGAAGACATGGATTGGGTTGCGGCTATGCATGAAGAGTTGAACAACTTCGAGCGCAACAAAGTATGGTCATTAGTGGAAAGACCCAATGACTCCTCCCATAATGTCATTGGAACCAAGTGGATATTTAAGAACAAGCAAGACTCACATGGTCAAGTCATCGCAACAAAGCAAGATTGGTTGCACAAGGCTACACCCAAATCGAAGGAGTCGACTACGGTGAAACCTATGCCCCCGTTGCTAGACTTGAATCCATTCGCTTACTAATTGCTTATGCATCTACTCATAATATTGTCTTATATCAAATGGATGTTAAAAGTGCTTTCTTAAATGGTCCACTAAATGAATTGGTGTATGTTAAACAACCACCGGGTTTCGAAGACCCTAAATTTCCTAACCACGTCTACTTACTACATAAGGCTCTTTATGGGCTCAAGCAAGCTCCACGTGCTTGGTATGATCATCTCAAGGAGTTCTTAGTAGACCGTGGCTTTGAAATTGGGGTAATAGATCCCACTCTTTTTACAAAAAGGGTAAATGGAGATTTTTTCGTATGCCAAATATATGTTGATGATATTATCTTTGGTTCCACTAACCATGAATTTAGTGATCAATTTGGCAAGCTAATGACCAAGGAATTTGAGATGTCCATGATGGGAAAATTGAATTATTTTCTTGGCTTTGAAATCCACCAATTTCGAGAAGGAACATTCTTATGTCAAGCCAAGTATTAAGGACATGCTCAAGAAATTTGATATGAACAATGCCAAGCCATATAAGTTTCCCATGGACTCCAAGGCGGATCTTCACTTAGATCCGGATGGTAAGGAAGTTGATCAAAAGCTTTATCGTTCTATGATTGGATCTTTGCTTTACCTTTGTGCATCTAGACCGGATATTATGTTTAGTGTGGGTATGTGTGCAAGATTCCAATCAAGTCCTAGGGAAAGTCATGAAACCGCGGTCAAAAGGATTCTAAGATATTTGTTGGATACTCCCAACTATGGTCTTTGGTATCCCCATGGTACAAGCTTTGATCTTGTTGGTTATTCGGATGCGGATTGGGCGGGTTGCAAAATGGATAGAAAATCAACTTCGGGTACATGCCAATTCCTTGGTAGGTCCCTTGTGAGTTGGTCTTCCAAGAAGCAAAATTGTGTGGCCTCGTCATCCACCGAAGCCGAATACATCGCCGCCGGTAGTTGTTGTGCACAATTATTATGGATGAGGCAAACTTTAAAGGATTATGGTGTCATTTGTGACAAAGTGCCTCTTTTATGTGACAATGAAAGTGCTATTAAAATTGCACACAACCCGGTTCTTCATGGCAAGACCAAGCACATTGAGATTCGGTATCATTTTATTCGAGACCATGTTGAGAAGGGTGATATTGCAATCAAGTATGTCAACACCAAGCATCAACTCGCCGATATGTTCACAAAGCCTCTTGGTGAAGCAAGATTCAAGGAGTTGAGAGGAGAACTAAATGTGGTGGACATATCCAATTGGATTTAGTGGATTTCTTGCATACCTACCCATATTAGACGATACTTATTTGGTTTAGATGTAGGCATGGACATAGGGGGAGTGCGGTCCTAATCCATTGGACCATCCCTCCCCCCATTATGCCGATAGTAAGAATTCATTTGCATCTCTATATTCGTTCTATGAATTGTGAGCTTAAATGACGAGTAGTGGCCGTGGACTCAAGATATATCTTCGCGGTATCACACCACATACTCATACATGGTGGCCTCGGCCACCACCCTCTTCCTTGTGAAGAGTTGGTTTCATTTGGATTTTATTGGTTTTCTAGTGCTCCTATGGAAAACATGCTCAATTTGGTGTTTTTGTGTGTATTTGATTCTTGCAAATTGAGTATGAAGTACCATCTCCAGTGTGTTGATCTAATCCTATGCCTTTCATCTATCTCAAAACAACTTCCATCTTGCACAAGTTCAAATTCCTTACACAAAAAGAGAAATCTGGGGTTTCTTAGGAGGCCCCGGTAGTACCGCCGGTGGGATCCGGTAGTACCGGGCTCTGAATCTAAGCAGTTCTGCTGCTCGCAAAGATTCAGGCCCCGGTAGTACCGGATGCTCCGCCCCGGTACTACCGGGAATCACGGGTATCTAGATATTTCACCGTGCGGGCAGGGTGGGGGTTATTCCCCATTTTCCCCACCCGCACGAAGCCACCCGTCGCCTCCTCTGCTCCTCACTCCGGCCGCCGCCCTTGGCCGCCGGACTCCGCCATCTCCGGCCAGATCTGCTCCGTGGGAGCGATCCCCTCGTCGATCTCCTCCATGGCCTCCGGTATTTCCCCGTTCTTTGCATTCTTTGTTTCTAGATCTTGAAACCTAGATGTATGGAGAGGAAATGTTGGTAGCTCCGTTGGCAACGGTTAAAGTTGGATGGATGATCACCTAGGCCTTGTTAGCTAGCATCTAGATGTAATGTATGGTTGAATCTCTCGATTTTGTGCCATTTCAGTCTTGAATCGGCTCAGCCGGTACTACCGGGCTAAGCCCGGTACTACCGGGTTTTCCAAATTTGCTCGATTCAACCATTCTTTACATCTACTGGCTAGTTTTTGATTCCTTATCCGTGAACTTGTGCACTCATCTATTCCCTGCCCTACCTATATGCTGTTTCACAGGTAGCCGCCGTGGTACCAAGAAGCCACGTCTTGTGGAGGATGAGATTGAAGAAGAAGAAGAGGAAGTATTGCCTGCTCGCACCACAGCCAGAACTCAAGCAAGGGAAGAAATCAGCTGCTGCTCGTACCACCACTGCTCCCCCACGAGAGCCCGCAAAGCACTTCACTTATGGAAGAATGAGGACTATCAGAAGCTCAGAGAAGAGAATCCCTATGCTGAGGAGAGGTCACCTCTTGTGCGGAATCCGCACTTTTACACAAATGATCAAGAAGCCATCTACAAGGAAATCTATCTCCACAAGGATTACTCCGTGGTTGTCCAACACACTCTTGATATTCCTTACATGAGAAACTCGAAGCACAAGGGCTATTTTGATGAGACACTTGCTATGTGTGAAGAGTTTGGGCTGATTGACATCATGAAGGAGAACCATCCCTACATGAGTACTACATCATTCAGTTCTTTGCCACCGTCTACCTTGACCATGATGAAGCCCGGACCCTATATTGGATGACTAAGGACACCTTGCTTTCTGCCACCATGGCGGAGTTTGGAGAGCTTCTAGGCTATGAAGACAAGGGTGAAAGTGTTGCTAGTGGATGGAGATGCCATGACAATGATCGATCAAGCTCCAAGGATGTTCTTGGACCAATCACTATGGAAAGAGGCACCACCGGTAAAACTGCTCATCTTGTGCGTCCTTTGAGATTCTCCACCGTGTCTATAGAGAAACTATTGCTCCCGTGTGGGAAATTGGGATGAGGTTCATGGCTTCATGTTTGACCTTCTCAAGCTCTCATATGAAAATCAAGGCAAAGGCAAGAAGCTTGATGTGATGGATTGGATGTGGAATGACTTGTGGTCCACAATCATTGATAGAAGGGCCCCCATCTATGGCCCATACATTATGAAGCTCATTCGCCGCAAGTGGGCTCTCAAGAAGAATGGAGAAGATATCATGAAGGATGGCAGCCCGTTGTGGCTCATAGTGAAGGAACTGCGTATCAAGCCTCATGCTCCTCCCAAAACCAGCCCTTTGATCCGAGGCTGCTGCTGAAGCTGAGAGAGCTAGTGGGAGTGCACCTCCTCTTGAGGAACCTTCATGGTTCAAGAAGCTGCAGATTAAGGCCAAGAGGGCCTTTTGCCTCAAACTGATTTGGAAGACCGTTGTATGAAGCTCATGTGCAACACAAGAAGGCAGCTCAGCGACACAAGCAATGATGAGGCATATGCAGATTGAGTCTCCGATGGTTCTGAAGAGTAATCACTCCAAAGGAGGAATGGGTGTCCAAGCATGGTTACTGGAGTGATGAAGATGCTCCTCCACATGGTGATCGCTTCCAGGCCTCCTCTTCGACCCACCACGGCGCGGGTGGAGCTTGATGCTCCTAGGGACGTGTTAGCATCGCGCTTCTCCCTTTTTGGCATTTCGATGACAAAGGGGGAGAATGTGTTCTATTTAGGATGAGCCGTGGGATTTGCATGGGTGGAAACACAAGCTTGCACTTCGTTTGATCTTTATGCTTGTGTTTCATCTTTTATCTTTATTTGGATATTTGCTTTGAACTTCTCGATGCATGTTGAACTTATGGTATTGTAATAAGACCTATCTAGTATGTTACTTGCTTATTGTTGCTTATATTGTGCAAGTTGTTTTAATTGTTATCCATATGAACTTGCTTGGTTCGTAAAATATAGGGGGAGCTCCGCCCATTTTATATGGTGTGTTTTTGCATTCAAAAGCAAATTCCTAATAAACACACAATTTGGAGAGCCCCGTCTATCTTTTGCAAATCATTTGTTTCTCCTAAGTATGTTGTCATCAAACACCAAAAAGGGGGAGATTGAAAGGACATATCCTTCCCCACAGTGTTTTGATGTTTGTTGACAACACACTTAGATGTCTAATGTGTGTGCTAAAAGTGTGCAGGATTGTATCAATTAATATTGCACAGGTTTTGTCTCAAGAAATGGAAGAAAAGCAGTCTTCATTGCATCAGCCGGTACTACCGGGTTCACCCCGGTACTACCGGGTGTCTGCCATGCGGAACTACCGGGCCCAGTACCGGGCCCAGTACCGGATCTCCAAAAGCTCTCTGGACTCGCTCGATTTAATCCGGTAGTAGCCCCGGTAGTAGCGCGGTACTACCGGGTGGGGAGCACTACCGGACCAGGCGGTCCGGTACTACCGATGCGCGCGTGGAGAAGGCGTTGACCAGTCTGGCGCCAGGCCGTCATTTCCTGTCAGCCGGTACTACCGGGCGAGGCCCGGTACTACCGCTGCGGGCTGTTTACAGCTCCAACGGCCAGATTTCTGGGAGGGGTATTTATACCCCTCCACCTACCTCCGGTGGACTAAGCTTGATTCCTCACTCTCTCTCCACCATTGTTGCAAGCTTCAATCTACTAGAGCTCCCACTCCAACCACTCAAACACGTTGATACTTTGAGGAGTGAAGGAGGAGCCCTAGATCCGCATCTCCACCGAGCCGATTTGTCTACATCGACCTAGTCACTTGTAGATCTTGTGTAACTTGATACATTGGATACCTAGAAGATACTTGTGATTCTTGTGGCTTTGGTAGCCACAAGGATTAGCCGGGAGCCTCCAATTAAGTTGTGGAGACGCGACCCGGCCTTGTGATTCTTGTGGCTTTGGGAGCCGCGGGAATTTGGTGAGAGCCTCCAATTCGGTTGTGGAGTGTGCCTCATCCTTGTAAAGGTTTGTTGCCGACCTCGAGGGCATCATATAGTGGCTCGTGGATCTCCTCATCGGAGGATAACACGAGGGAGATACGGTGTGCCATATCAAGGCTATTCGGAGTTCACTTTGTGACTCCGCACCGCTCCAACGGAGACGTAGCTTCCATTGGGAAGTGAACTTCGGTAGAACATCTCCGCGTCACCGTGTGGTTATCTCTTAACCTTCCTTTACTCGTATTGCTAGCTTATCTTGTGTAGAATATCTTGCTAGCTTGTTTATTGCTCATCATATAGGATTGTTCATCTAGTTGCATATCTAGAGAACTTATATTTGAGCAATTCCCGAATTTGTATTAAAAGAAAAAGAAAATTTGTAGTTGCCTATTCACCCCCCCTCTAGTCAACCTACTCGATCCTTTCAATGTTGAGCTAAGGGCTCAACTTGAGTTGCTATCTAGCAAGTATGGGAAATTGGAAGAAAGTCATGAAAAGCTTTCTAGCTCTAATGATGATCTTCTAGCATCCCTTGCTAGGCTAAAGTTAGCTCATGAGGCTATTATGTTAAAGGTAACATCTTGTGAGCCTCATGTGGAAATTGGCACAACTTCTTCTAGAAATGCTTTATTGTCATGTGCTAGTCCTAGCGATTCATCCACTCACATTGTTGCTACATCTTGTGATGAATTAATTTCCTTGCCTTGTTGCTCTAACAATTAAGCTTCTACTTCCTCTAGTGTTTTTGTTGATACTAACCATGTAGAGGAACTAAATGAGCTCAAGGCCCAAGTCACTTCTTTGAAGAAAGACTTGGAAAAGCGTCATGTTGGGAAGTCCACACATGACAATATGTTGAGTGTTCAAAGACGCCCCAATGATAAGAGTGGACTTGGATTCAACTCCAATAACAAGAACAAGTCCAAGTCTACCAAGAAGAACAAGGGCCAAGAACAAGTTAAAGATTCGGCCAAGATTGTTTGCTTCAAGTGCAATGTTGAAGGGCACCATGTTAGATCTTGCCCTTTGAAGAAGAAGTCTCTTAGTGAGAAGCAACAAGGGAAGAAGCCTCAAGTTCAAACTCAAGTTCCTCAAGTTGAAGAACAACCTCTTCCCAAGAAGAATCATTCTACACCTCCTCAAGTCGAGATTCCAACCAAGAAGAGAGGAGGAAGTCGATGTTGCTACCTATGCCGTGAGAAGGGTCACCTTGCTTCTTCATGCACAAATGGTACCTTATCCAACCCCATTATAGTTGATGATGTTTATTCTCTTCGGAAGGATAAGGTTGACAATGTGTTTGCTAAATATGTTGGTACTCAAAGTGGTGTCAAGAAAAGAACCATTTGGGTTACCAAACCTATTGTGACTAACCTCTTTGGACCCAACTTGGTTGGGGACCAACAAGCTAAAACTTGATCAATAGGTGTTGATGGAGGGCATTGGAGACTTGGCTACATCATGAAGAATTAAGGGATCTTCATCAATTATATTCTCTCAAGCCAAGTCATTTGGATTATATTGTTCTACCTCATATCCAATGTTTCCTCCTTGCGGTAACTTTTATTTAAATCATATATACATTGAAAGTTGCTTACACCCTTGCATGTGTTTGGTTTTGTACCTTGCTAGTGTTTGTATGTGTTGTGCTCTCTACTTACGTATCTTGAGAAATCAAGTATGTGTATGTTGGTTTGCACACCATTTATGGTTTGAGCCTTATTGCTTTTATTTGATATCTTATCTTGGTGGCTCTCTTTTGAGAGATTAATGGACCATTCCATTTTTGGAGAGTGATATGCTTCGTGCACTTCACAAACAAAAATGTGTGTACATGAGGAATACCACTTAGTGATGATATATCAATCTTATCTATTCTCTATGTGGTATGTCATGCTCATGAGAAATTCTAATTCTATTATGTCCATTAATTTCTCGAGTTGGTTTTGTTTGCCTCTTGCTTTAAAAGAAAATGGATTATCACATTATGGGGGAGTAATAAGCTATGTGCATATTACAAGCCTAGAAAATGTGAATATGTGAGGTGTTGCCACCTAGAATTGATATTGTCTATTATCCTTTTCCTTGTGGCATGTTGCTCAAACAAGTTCCATATTTGATCATTTGCTTCTTGTCTCTTTTCGTTTGGATCTTGTTTGTGATGGAATTTCTTGGTCTGGCGTTCCCAAATATGTTCTCATATATCTCTTTGGGAAACCAATTGCTTCAAGCTACTCCTTGGAGTTGCTTTGCATTATTGCGTGATTTTTGAAGCTATCAAGAATTTATATCTATCTAAGCATGGCTTTTAATTCCTATCCTTTGCCATATGCTTATGTTTTGTGAATATGATCTTGAATATATCTTTGCAATCCACCACCGAGAAATATCTCCATACAT
Source organism: Poa pratensis (assembly GCA_947311845.1). Classification (NCBI taxonomy): domain Eukaryota; kingdom Viridiplantae; phylum Streptophyta; class Magnoliopsida; order Poales; family Poaceae; genus Poa; species Poa pratensis. Next base: position 85,617,806 of record CAMZMU010000128.1, read on the forward strand.
TACTTGTCTTGACAAGTGATAATCATATTTGTGGTAAATATATTGATCATATTCACTTTGGCTCTTGCTTTGAAATTGCCTTATTTGATTGCCAAGGATTTGTTTTGATCTAACTCTCGTTTGTCTTCCTTGTTTTCTTTGGATCCTTTATTGCTCTACTTGAAATTTGTTTTGTGCTTTCTTGAGTTGGGAAAAGCAATGAACCAATTCTTGTGCATTGATCTTCAAAAGTCATACTTCTTGATAATGCACTATTCCTTGGGAAGCTATCCTACTTTGAGTAAAACACCGCTCTTTAAATTGGTATTGCAATTTCTTGCGCTTCTTGAACATGACTAGTGGTCGAATAATATATTTATGGAGAGTGATGATCTCATTTGTGTGCATTTTGTATTCAAATGCAAAATCATAAATAATGCACACATCTTGGGGGAGCAATCCTATATGTTTTTGAACATTAGTTGTCTTCATTTGGTATTTGATCCCGATGATATGTCTCTTTGAACACAAGCATTTTCCGTCTTGGTACTTTGTGCCATCATAAAAATGTAGAGGGTTTGGTTATTCCTTGACCGCATTTTCATTTAGTATCTTTTCAAAGTGGTATCTTCACTCATGTGTTGATTTGGATATTTGATATAATTTGGACAATTTGTTTTCTTGTCACACTTGTGTGTGCTTTGTTGGTTTACTTGGTGTTTTGTCTAAATTATATCTCATTTGGTTCTTGAAAGTCATGTGCATGCATATTTATTATATGTATATCTTTTGGCATGCTTACTTTCGTTGATCCAATATATAGGATAAACTCCATCAAATCCTAAATGGCTAAGATGTGCATGAAATTCAATTTCACATTAATATGCACATATTTATGTGGAGTTTGTCCTATGTATTGTAGTTGCTCTAACTACTTTGGACCCAATGAGTTTGGGTACCATGTTGTACTTGAATGTTTTAGGTATATTGGAGATGCATTGGAAGCTTGTCTCATCTACAAGGAAGGTGTTGTCACCATGTGCTTATTGGAGCCAAGCTTGGATGATCATGAGCTCCTATCTTCTACATCACCAATGCTATCTCGGTAACAAGTATCTACCTCATGCATACTTTTCTAGCTCTCAACCTTGTGTAGGTTGTTTCATGGCATGAATCTCTTTGGTTGCAATTCTTTTGATTCTTGCAAAACGTCTTTATTGCAAATGTGAGTTGCCGGGATGATTACATATCAAAGGGAATATATATAATCATTTTCATGATTCATCGATCCCATTTATGTCAATCTAGCACTTTCTACTTAAAGTCTCTCATGTGTAACATTGATGAATTTTCAAAATCATTTGTGTTTTGTGATACTTGTTATCTTACTCGGAGCATCCCGTTTATCACCTTTATCCTTTGTGGATAGTTTTTGATGCTATGATGAGTATAGGTTGGAAGTTCATCTATATCCCTTTAAGATAAAATTGAGCTTTGTGCTATGCTTTTAAGCAAAAATCTTATTGGTGTATTTATGACTTCCTCTTGGATATCATGACCCTTACCTTTGTACCTATTTTGTGTGTACATGTTTATTTGTGGACTTATATCTTCGTGATTCGTGTCTACTTAGAAACTTATACACATGAGAATAGTTACATCTTTAATTGATATTCCAATTCTTTAGTGACCACCTCTTATTGCTTTTGATTCTTTGGTGGTTTCTAAAAGGCACAAGCTTTATTTTTTGTGTTATGCTTTGTGCATCCTTCTAAGCTTGTGGAGCTATTTGATTTATCTCCGTTGGTGTGTGAGTATGTGAAAGACATGATATGCACTTATGTGCAACACTTTTTGAAAGACTATGTTGATGATTTTGCTCATCCTTGTATTAGTCTCCTAAAATGTCTTTATATCTCACACCCATCCTTTTATTTGCCGCTCCTTGCTCATGTTGCAAAATGAGTGTATTTGTTGCAAGTTGTTTGGCCTCACTTCTCTTTTATATTCTCTTGCATGGGCTTGTGTTCGAATTTATCTAGGAGGGAGTGAGGATTCCATGTTGTGCACACTATATTGAAATAGAAATCCTATTTGTGCACGTACCTTGGGGAGTTCCCTCTTGATATTTAGAACATTTTTTGGATCCTTTTGATTGCTTGCTTCTTTCGTTGAAGTATCTTTCTATTTGATTTTCATTTGCAATCTTTGGATCCTCAATATAGTTTGATCTCCTTTCCAACTATTCGTTATTGGATATGTGCATTTGATTTCACTCATATTATGAGAAATGCACACATTATGGGGGAGCTCTTATTATATTGGCCTTCTTACTTTTCACCCATTTCGGCAATCGTTGCCAATGGGGGAGAAGTTTAGAGGGTTTAAGAGTTGTTGGTTTTATGCTTTAGTTTCGTTCTCAAGCATTTGCCTTTCTTGCTCTTGCTTCCTTGCTCTTTGTGTTGCTTGGTTGCTTAATTCATTATATAAACCCTCGTAAAAGGGATTGTCATCAATTACCAAAATGGGGGAGATTGAAAGTGCATGTGTTGCCCCATGCGTGGTTTTGGTAATTAATGACAATCCTTATGGACTAATGTTTGCATTGAGATACACTTGTAGATCTTGTCCATAGGTAAAGATTGGAGTTCATGTGTTGGACTCTAGAAGATTTCATGATGACCAATGCTCTATTCAAGGGTTTATATGAAGAATGGTCATGTGTAGAGAAGATGAAGTGCAAGCTCAATATGATCCAACTCGAAAGATATCATTTGATTGAAGCTTGCGAAGGAGACATGAAGACGGAGCTTAGCGAGGCCCTCCCATAATGGAGTCTGGGGGAGCATTTGGAGAAGTCTTCATCAAGCATGTGCTAGCAAGCACAATCAAGAAAGGTGTTCCAACTTGAGAGAGTCAAGATCGTCATCATCGAGCTCAAGTGGAATGCGCAAGGCAAAGGTATGATCTTGATAGGTTTTCTATTTTACCGGTCTCATGTTGTTAGTGGGAGACCGGGTTTTAGGATAGACGGCGTACTATCAAGAGGGGCTCTCAAGTGAGTAACTTGATCGCATCTTTGTGGAGAGCTCAAACCTTTGCATACTTGGCATTCATCTTTCTTGGTTCTTATTTGGTTTTCTCCTTGTTGGCTTTTGGTGCTTGTTGTGATCTTCACGACAAGCCCAAGTTCATCGAAAACGAATTTCGTATGGAAAACTTGTTGCGTTTTCGGTTTTGGAGGTTTGCCGATCATTCCTTTTTAGAGAGGTTTACCTTTCTCCATTTGGTTTTAGCTTCCATTGTTGGACTATGATGTTTCTCTGCATGATCTTGTAAAGCTCTTCGTTGCGATTCCAACGAGCCGAGAACATCGAAAACGGAGTCCGGATGATCAAGATATCGTCGTTTCGTGTGCAGTTTTCTGAGGGGCGGAAGTTCCGGTTTGGCCAGAAATTCCGGCCATCCGGAAGTTCCGGGCAAATTTCTGGCCAAAGTTCCGGCCGAGTGCAGTACCGTTTTTTAGTCGCTTTTCTGGGGGTCCGGAAGTTCTTGGACGGAAGTTCCGGCCTCAACCGGAAGTTCCGGCCCAACCGGAACTTCCGGCCTAAGTGAAAACTGTGTGGTTTTGTAGGCAACGGCTAGAATTTCTGGAGGGGTATAAATACCCCTCCACCTTCCTCCAGCCAAGCAGCTCGCCCAGATTTCTCTCTCCTCCATTGTTGCAAGCTCATTTCTTTGATATCTCCCAATCCCTCCACCCAAACTCTTTGATCTTTGGAGGATTGAAGGAGAAGACCTAGATCTACATTTCCACCAATCAATATCTCCTCTAAGTGAGGGGAACCTAGTGGATCTAGTTCTTGGAGTTCTTTGGTGGTTCTCCTCTTTGTTCTTCCTCTCTTATTCCCCCATAAGCATTTGTTGCTTTGTTGGAATTTGAGAGTGAAGGATTTGAGCACTTGTGCTCTTGCCTTTTGCATTTGGTGCATCGGTGTGCTCTCCACGAGGATTCGTGGAAGTTGAAAGCGTGTGAACTTGTTACTCTTGGGTCCTTGGACCCTAGACGCCTTTGTGGTGGTTGGACCCTTGTGTGGTCACTTGAAGCCGTTCGAGAGCCCCCAATCCATTGTGGATTGTGCCTCGAATTATTGTTGAGAGCCGTTCGGGAGCCCCCAATCACTTTGTGGGTTGTGCCTCGGATTGTTGTTGAAAGGCTCCGGATTCCGCCTCGAAGGAATACCGATAGTGGAAGGTGAACCAAACCTTTGTGGTGCGGTTCATCAGAGAAGAGGGTGAAACCTTTGTGGTTGTTGAACCGTTGTGTCGGTTCACACCTCTCCAACGAGACGTACTCCCTTTCAAGGAGGAACTCGGGAATACTTCCTCATCTCCGCGTGCTTCGGTTATTTCTATACCCGAGCTCTTTACTTATGCACTTTACATTGTGATAGCCCTCGTGCTTGAAGTATTCTATATTGCTATCACCTTGTTGCTTGTCTTGCTTAGCATAAGTTGTTGGTGCACATAGTTGAGCCTAGTTTATTTAGGTTGTTGGCTTGTTAATTTAAACACCTAGTTTTATTCCGCAATTAGCAAGCCTAAACCGGAAAAGTTTTAATCGCCTATTCACCCCCCTCTAGGCGACATCCTTGTCCTTTCAGTGCCCGCTCCCCTATTTATGGGCACGGGGCGCGTGCGGTTTCCTTATTTACCGCGTGCGGTTACCGTAACGCCTGCGCAGATTGTCCGCGCACGATCTGCGCGGTTACGATATTCGCGGCCGCACGATCCGCCGCATCGTGGGTCACAAGGTGGTAACCGCCCGCGGCGTGATCGCGTGCGGTTACGGACACGGGAATCGAGGAGGCACGCTCGGTCAAACGCACTCGAGTGCCTGCGAGACACGACAGCTCGTGACGTGTGCGGCGTGTGAGCAGAGACACGTATGTCCGCGCGCAGGAACCAAGGTAGTGCACAACGTCTCTCTGCTACGTGCTGTGGAGAGATATTTGAGAGATTGTGTGGATCTTTTTGTGTCGGTTAGACCAATTGGAGGAGGAAAGTCGGGCAAAGTTACTGGTTTGACTCGGAGAAACTCGGCCAGACCGAGACATGTTTGATTCGGAAAGGCAGTTGGTTTGGTTTGTTTTGTTAAACCTGGTGTGGCCCTCCATCCGAGGTTGTCGGACCGCACCAGCTTCGGGGACTAATGTCGGGGGGCTACCCCGGGTAGGGTAAAGTTGTGGTATAAAGAGCTCTAAAGGCGGGGACCGGGTCAAGGTCAAACCGGGTCAACCAAGTCCCGGAGGGACCGAGGCATGGTGTCACTGCAAACCGGCGTATGGCAACCGGGTTGCGGAGGCCGGGTTACGTTAGCTGGGTCATCCTAACCGACATATACCGACCAGGGTATGCTGACCGACACATGTATGTCGGTAACCTGTTTGTCTGCTTATGTGCAGGGAAGCTCATTCGGGAGGGGGAATCCGACATACCTAAGCCGGATTATCCTGGTGTCGGACAGAGGTCAATGCTCCTGTCACCTCCCGTCTGACACGGGAGCGTCTGACACGTTGGCGCCTGACACGGGCGCGTGCAGGAGGGGCGAGGTGACCGGTCTCCCGTAGGCTGACCAAGGACGGACCTGCAGGCTACGAGACAGACATGGGCGTGCCATGTCTGGTCTCTAGCAGAGGGTACATTCTAGGTGTGCAGGAGATGGGCGCGCCGCGTCTTGTCTCTGGCAGGAGTGCCATCATGACATATCCTTGGCGTGGCTACAGTGCGCCCAAGGGTACTTCGGTAACTCGGTTGGGCCTTTTTATAGGGCTTCCCCCTCCTGCGTGAGGGACGGCCACAGAGGGAGAGAAAGGAAGACCCAGAGATATCTTTCTACCCATACCTTCATCTTCTTCATTGTGTTCATCCCCATTGCTGGGATCATACAGCTCAAGGAGCAGCTTGTACGCCTAGTACCGAGATATATAGAGAGAGTGACAGGCAGGAGTAAGGGTTTTACCTCCTCACGAGGGCCCCGAACCTGGGTAGATCTTGGTGTGCTTGTGTGTTCTTCGTGTGTGCTTCTTAGCACGCTAGCCCTCTCCCGAATTCCACCAGCGTCCATCGGCTCCACACTTTAGTCATCCTATTGCATCTGCCGTGATACCACCACGACAGGTTTTTTTCGGTGATGTTGCGGTTGGGTTTTGAGTGGTCACCCGGCCCGGTTGGCGATCGCAGTGCATGCCAACGCCCCATGTCCTAGTTGCGCACCATCGCATGATCCGTCGTCGTATATCTGCTGCGCCTTTCACTGAGGCACCAACTGACGGACAAGAAGTGGTACTGTGGTAGTGCTGATATTGCCACATGTAAGTTGAATTTGGGCACCAAGGCAGCTTCGTTTACCCCTGCTATGTCGTGCAAATGATTCAGAGTTTCAGATTTGAGCTGGTTTTCACATGATATAGCCTGTGGATGAGTTTGAAAAGCAGCAGCTAGCACTAGGCCCATACTACGGACGTCTAGGTGTCGGGCAGTAGATGTCCGCAGGCTAGCCTGAAGTCAGTAACATATTAATTGCTTGAAACACGGCGTGCTTCCTGCCGATCGCCAGTGCGTAACGTAAGTAGCGCCCGGTCAAATGCAAAGTCTAGCAGTTCACAGTTCGCTCGTGCATCTACTACGGACTAGATACACAGTAAAATTCGGTGCGTGTTCTACAAGACTACAAGCCTAGGTGAAACCTTACGCACTCGAAGGCGGTACTCTGCAAATTCTGGGTATTCTGAATTCGCCGGAGAGGAAGATGTCGGCCGCCGCAGCCACCGCTAGCCGAACCGACGTCGCCCGTGGCCGGCGCACTGCCGCAACGCCTAGGGACGGAGCCAGAATCTGAGATTAAGGGGGCAAGATTAGATTAATTGTATGTGTTATCTTGATGAGGGGGGCTAATCAAGCTATATTACACTAATCAAGTAGCCATAGTGGCTAATATTGCAATAAAAAGCATGAGCTTGGGGGGACGAGCAGGGGCGTACCCCTTGTCTCCGTCCCTGGCGACGCCTCGCCCCAATCTCCTCCACCGCTGGTCCGCCGCTGCCCGAGCATCCCTCACCTTCTTCTCCAGCTCCGGCGAGCCCCACACCCCCGCACCCCCTAAGTTAAGTCTCTCCTCACCGTCGCCGCCTCCGTTGTGGCCAGCCGTGGCTCCGGCTCGGCTGGCCACTGTCGCCATCGGGGAGGAAGAAGGCATAGAGGGAAGAAGTCGTGCGAGCATAGATAAGCAATTCTGATTCTGAAGGTGGTAAGCGAAACGAGCGGGTGTCCATGTCGTCGGGGTAATTAAATTAGCTGCAGCATAGGATTGAACACTGCACGACAAGGCCGATCCTACGCAACAAGGCGCTGGCCATAAGTCGTGACAGCATGGTTGTTTGGCACGCCTGGATCGTATAGCACTCCCACTGGCAATACCAGAGCGGCAAAGTCCAGGCAGTAGTGCATGTCGACGACACACAGGGACAGGGCTAGCCACGCCACGTAAACCAAATCCTAGCGCACAGTAGAAAAGGACGGGCGCACGTAAACGGATATGTTTACGTCCACTTGGCACGTAACGGCCTGGCTGGTGCGCCTCACCATCACATGATTCGACTTTGTTAAAAGATGCGTGGAAAAAATATCACGGGTAGCTCTCGAAGGGCGTCTCTTGCAAGCTATGGAAAGCACGAGGGCGATCGCGCAAAACGTCACTGACAAGCAGGCCCGGAGAGCCAGAGAAACGGTATCGTCATGTCATGCGGTAGGGCTCTCGCGCGTACGGCGTGTGGCCGGCGACGTCGGCGGCGTGAGTGCATGCATGCATGGCACCGGCAGGCCGGCCGGGGGCGCCCGTGTCCACGCCTTGAAATCCATAAAGATCACCGGCCTGCGTGGGAAGGGAACGTAGCCATCGACTCCAAGCCCATGAACGATGGATGCAATGCACGGGCCCTTCGCTTTCAAAGTTTTTAAACACTGGTGGTACTGTAGCTTAATTTGGATATCCACCTCCCATGGTGGGAGCCCCTCTCCATCCATTTTACTTTGGGCCTCCTCGTCGGCTCGTCTCTCTCAACACTCCGATTTACTACTTATTTCTCCATGGTAATAGGCGCTTTGGAACTGGTGGTCTGGTCTCGAGAATCAGTGCGTCTGTCTGGTTCGATTTCAAATAGCTCGTGGCCATGTTTAGATTTTTGCCGAGTTTGTCCTTGAGAGTTCTTGCTGTATGCTCCGCTTCTAGCTTCCCTTCCTCCATGGCTCCATGGATTGCAGATCAGGGGCCGGAAATATAGTGCATTGCTGTAAAGATTTGGCCATATCCATCGACCAAAAAAGGGCTGGCCGGCCTTTGGCGTTTGTACCATAGGCAGGCACGTATGCCGAACCTTGTCTAGATTAGGATCGATACTTTTCTTCCAAAGCACAACTCTACCTTTCCTTTCCATTTTCGCCAAACTCGGCGACCCGTATGCACCAGCTGGGTAGTAGAGCGCGTTACCTGTTGAAGACTCCCATGGCCTTTTTCCGTGACTCCGGCCGACGGCCGTGGCAGTGTCTTGCCCGGCCGAATCCGGCGCCAGAACGCGGCAGCTCAAGCCCGCGCTTTCCGGAACTGTTTTGTTGGCAACCCGAGAAGATCGACGCGTTACGAGTTGACATCTGTCGACGCGTCATGAGACTAGGGAAGCAGCACCAATTATCCATTGCAGGATGGGCTCTAGCTTGACGCAAATTAACGGTGAGAGGAAGGGTGCTCCATTCCGGTTTAGAACTCCTACACGCTAATTTGATTCACTTAATACAAGGTAATGTAATATATAACAAAAAAATGTACCATTAAAACTCTACATGTTATATTTTTAAACGGTATAATTTTTATGTCACTCGATTCATATTACATTCTAGTAGAATTGACGAACTAAAAATGCATGTAGGACTTATTACAAAATAGGAATGCCTGGAGTAATTGACCTTATGGAACATGACTTCCTTGGCCTCCTGAGCACTGGCGGAGCTTAGTGGGGGCCGACTTGGGCCACGGCCCGCCCAGGATTTTGGCCAATTTATTTTTTACTACTACGCTGCTACGCATCAGAGGCCGGCCCAGCGAAACGCCCTATGCTACTTCGCTCAGCCGCACGAGTCACAACTCCGAAAAAAAGAAAACGACGCACGGACGCATGAGACAAAGACCGAATCCATGGCGCAGTCACGCCCTCAATAGCTCAATCGCTAGGTTTGGGAATTCTCTAAGGAATTGGATGTCTGGGCGCAGCAGGGCAGCACTGACAGCGGCGCCGTTCCACACACCCCCCCCCCCCCCACCCCCCAACTAGGAGTTTGTCGACTCGCCGCCGCGGCGCCGCTGACAGCACTGCAGCAAGGGGGCGCCGACGCGCCTCCGCCGACCGCACTGCAGCAAGGGCGGCGACGATGCCGAATTCAGCCAGCTTCTTCCCCGATTTTCCCATCCAGGTAGTCAGGTATACCTCCTACTTTCCCCTCTAGTAGTCTATTCAGCATCTGTCAATTTGAAGGAATTAATTGGTCTGGTCTCGGAACAATTTGAAGATGATTGATCACCGAATTCGTTTTCAATTTTACAAATTACAGCAGCCACGGGGAAGGCCACTCAGAGTCTACTGGGAACTTTGCTTCAGGTTGTAGCTTCGTCATCAACCAGTACGGCAGCACGTACAAGCACACACGTTTGTAGCATCACTGTATCAAGTTGTCTAGAATCTGCATTTTAGTGTGCTTTGATTCAGATTGGCCCGCCCAATATTTTCTTTCAAGCTCCGCCACTGCTCCTGAGCACGACATCACAGAGCGCTTCAGACCGGAGCTCCACAATTGAGCATCCATGGCGTTACAACTGAATTTACCGGTCGTTACAACTGAATGGACACGGGAACAACCGAACAAGTAATACCCATCGTTCAGATGAAGTAAAACGGTGAACAGCAACCTCGACCGAAGCATCTACGTTGTCGTACATTGCAAGCATGGACCAACAGTACGTTTTACCCTGCGTCGACGGGAACCTGACAAGGTTAACCTGTCCACGGTCTATAGGCATGGCCATGCTCAGCGCGAGATAAAGAAAAACCTGGCGTGCAGCCGTCACCTCACCATCTTTAAACAACAGCCGTTCAATTCAAAGACCCGGTCCATCTTCACTCGAACCACGGGCGCGCCTCGAACTCACCAGCTCAGCACTCTCCTACGCCCATTCGGAGTCAGCCACGTCCGCGGCGTGACGCGTCCGCCCACCCGCCAGCTCGGATGACGACTCGGCATCCTGTGACCTTTCTCAGACCGTGCCCGGAAAGCCAACGCTCCGATGACATGTGGGCCATCCGCCTAGGGCTGACACCCCAAGATGCGTTACGTGTAAAGCAGTCTGCGTGACGCGACGTGCCTCGAATAACAAGGCGCTGCTGGGCTGGCAGCGCATGCACGTTGGTCCTACCGGAGAAGAGCCAGTGGCTTGAAGCAACGTTGTTGGGTATAATACCGAGACTACCCCCTAGCAAGGAGCGCGGGAACGACGGTTCTAGGCTTTTCCTGCACGTCGGCGCGGTCGAATCAAAGGTGCGGCCCCGCCGGGACAGGCTGATATTTTGAGGGGCGCATTTCAGTAACTTCAAGCATCAGCGCGTACTATGTATGGGTCAGTTTTGCGACCACATCCGCATGCATAGACCCGCTCAGTGAAGCCACTCGAGTGCCACGGTCAGCCTGAGAATGGGCTCAAATCCACCCCTAACCCAGTCCACACCGCAAGGGATTGATCTAATCATCCAACCCTGACCAAACCAACTTTATTTTCCGTTAATCCAAACCGCCCCACACCGAATGATTGTGCCACCCGCACCCGCACTGCTCCACATGCAGAATGCGGTCTGAACCCGCGGGTTCAGCCCATGGGTTCCACGCGCTGGCCTGAATGCTGCTTACTTGCCTGCGTGCGTAGACTTGCCGATTCTTTCTCAAGCGTTCTGTTGTATTCCCTCCGTTCTATTTTAATTGACTCACATATAACAGTATAAGTGTATACGTGCTATTGTTGCTAGCTATAGAGTGGGGAAAAATCAAAAAATTCACCAGCTTATAAACTCTCAATTCTCATATATTTCTCCAACATTTATATCCGACTTTGCCATATAAAAAACTGGAAAATAGTGAAATACAAAATAAATCACAATGCCACGAAAATCACTAATAATATATTACAAGCACTGACTATCGTATCAATTGGCTAAGGATTACAAGCGCTGACTACGTCAATTGTACTGCACTAGCCCATGGCACTACACCAAATTCAGATACATGGATATATCCAAGTAGAACAAGATCAACTTGAGAGCAAACAGGACAACTCTAAGTAGAACAAGATGCTGAGATGCTCAAAAGGAATGGTCCGGCTGGAGGAGAGCAGTGGGTCGGCGACCATGAAGACACTGAGATTGTTGCTCAACGACCAACGACGACCAAGAAGTACAACCAAGAATCTGACGTCGAGATGAAAAACATGCTGTGGCAGGCGACGAGCACGACGACGGTTGACGAATCTGGCTACCACATCATACTGAAGATACCAGTCTATCTAGTGCACCTGCAGCCAATAGCATGAACACAATAGATGCATAAGGAATATAGCATAGTAGCTGACTGTCCTAATTGATGCAAGTGCTGATCATTCCTAATTTTCAGATCTAAGAATATAGCAGAGCATAGTAGCTGACTGTACTGTACTTGCTTATGAAGTATTGTAAACATACCAGCAACTACTAGTGGACATCATGAAATGACCCAGCATCATGCTCTGAGCTTGGACCTCCTGCTAAGCTTGGACCTGCACATGGAAAATATATAGTAAGCATCAAAAATTACATTTATGCACATGACTTCTTAAAATATATTTTACCTTCATTGCTTGGGACTTTAATAAGCCAGTCTTTTGCACAAACTAAAGCTTCAAGGGCATGTGGTTTTAAGGAGGCTCATGTATCTCCTAGAACTCTTCCACCACAACTGAATGCCGACTCGGACGACACGGTACTAAGTGGGATTGCAAGAAAGTCCCGAGCCATAGCTGAGAGCACGGGGTATTTTTCAGCATTCGATTTCCACCATGCAAGTATATCAAAGGCTTCAACTGAACTCTCAATGAAGTCCCGAACATGTCGCAGTGTTGCCCGACGTAGGTATGCTCGTCAACCCGAATATACAAGCGAAATCTTGTACTTTTCAAGCTCAACTTGAACCTTGTTGAAAATGCAAGACAATTGAGTTGGTACTACATATACATTGGCTACAAATCAACTTACTCAACTTGTTATGTTGTATTTACCAAGTTGTTGAATGTTGTGGCTTGGTTGCCAAATGATGAGTTGAGAGTTGATCTATGTGAGTTGAATAACTATGCTAAAGTTTTGATTGATTATCAAGGAAGTTGTTAATACGTTTGAATTTATTATTTTCTAATTTCGGCTGATATAAAAGCCTCAAATTTGATATTATATTCAATGCACGTGACTTATATCGTCCATTGTTGGAGATGATAGTGGAAGTACTAATTAACCTGATTGTTGTAATGTGACCACTATATATAATTCTTACACATAAGTTCATTTTGTTGCTTTAGAGTAAATTGTTAAAATTGTGAGTCATTGCAACAAAGCAGGTGAAGACGGAGATGTACAACACATTAAAACCTAGATGACAACGGTGGTAACTTGTATAGTTGTATTGGCACGTTGAATTCTACATCCTTTTCCTATACAATTCCAAATAAAAATGTTGGTTACAATAATGTGTTGTCGGAGATTAGTGGTGGCGAGTATCAAACACTTTTCAACTCAAATTCCTTTCCAAATCTCATTTGACACACACAAATATATTTTTTCTAATACCTTCTTCCATCCACTATTCGCCCGTAATTTTTTTCTTTTTTTTGAAAAGGGTCCCCAGCCTCTGCATCGATTGATGCATGCGGCTTTTATTTATTTTATTGAAAGTTAAGTCTTACAAAAATACATCATGGATCACACAGGGTTTATACATGTATCAACCATCTAAAAAACACGGACAACATGAAGTGACTATTCATCAACATGTAATCCTAAGATCAAAACGCCAGCTGCACTGGTTGTATATATCCCGCGCAACCAATTCCAGCCGGTTGCACCCAAAATTCAGAACACCTCGCTTTTCCGTTGACTGTAGGTAGGACCATGTACGGATCCAGTGGGCAGCCAATGGTATTACTTGCATGAAGGAAGATGATTTTACATTGTTAAAGATATAATCATTGCGTATGTTCCAAATGGCCCAGAGTAAAGCACATACACCCACTCGGATTTGCACTTTCTCTTTTTTATCAACGCCCCTTAGCCAGTTGCCAAAAAGATTATTTATACTAGTAGGAGGGTACAAATTGAAAGCCATAAAAACAATACGCCAAACCATCTTTGCTAATGGGCAGGAAATAAACAAATGTTGGATTGTCTCCTCTTGATCACAGAAACAACATTTCTTTGACCCATCCCAGTTCCGCTTAGCAAGATTATCTTTAGTTAAAATCTCCTTACGCATAAGAAACCACATGAAAATGAAAATCTTGATTTTAAGTGGCACTTTCATTTTCCAAATATGTTTACGGAGAAACCTAGTATGATCACTTAAATAATCTAAATACATTGATTTGACCGTAAACTTTCCTGATGTAGTGGTGGGAGCCGCTTACGTTCTGTGGGGGGAGTTGGGGCTTGAAACGCTATATTTAAAGTGAGTGGATAGCATCTTAATTTCACCACAACACAGACAAATCTTTTAATTAGATTTGCATATTGGGTGCTATAATGGATTTGCATTCTTTGCCTATGAAAAATACATATCATGTGACCCACCCCTCTCACCACATGTTGCATCTCCTGATATAGTGCCCAAAACATTTTGTGTCGAATCGTACGGAAAAATATCATTAAACCTACGCTAGTGCATTGGGTCTTAAAAGGCATACTTAAAAGGCATTATCTCTTACCTATTTTGTTTTCAAAAAAGGTGTATTTGGTTTAGTGATCATGTTTGCATTTCAACATGGTGGCCAGCCTAGTTGTGGCATGAAGAAGATACTGCCTATTTTTCACACGCATGATTAAAAAATCATGACACTATAAATTTAATAGCAGTATTGAAATTTACCAAAATATTATAATAATATATTATGAGCTACATGAATCAATTCATGAACAAGTTTTTATTTGGAAAAAATGAGCAACGAAATCATTCATGAGGGCTTTACGTGTCCAAATATCACAAAAGTCTTATTTCTTCGCTAATAAGCCAACGAGCACATGAACCAGCCAAAAGGGCCAACTGGGGCCGTACATGGGTACACCTCACAGGCCAGGGGCCCAAGGCCCATCGCGTAGTGCCCCAATTGCACCGCCACTGCCTCTCGACTCTTATATTTTCTCCTCGACAAGAAACGCTTCAGAGTGGAGATTATTTTGGAAATTAGCCGCCGCAAGTGGAGACATGTTCCCGTACTATGCCAGAGGGGGAATCCACTTCCGGAGACTTCATCATTATCCTTGTTGTCTCAATGTCGACTTGTGGAGTAGATCCCGTTGTACTATGCTTCCATAGTAGTAGCTCGATGCCATCCTCTCTCCATTGATCTATGGTATAATGATCTGATAAGATGACCTACATGATTGAGATCCATCTGATATAATCGCTCTGTGTTTGTTGGGTATGATAAATTGAAACTTTACAATCATACCTATCCATGCATTATATTGATATGTTTGATGTTGTTTTGCTGCATAATTTATTGTCATATATATGCTCTCCTATTTATTTGTTTGCTCTTGCCAAATTTATAGGTAATCCTTATAGAGAGTGTATGATAGTGGGTTCAACCTTACAACATCTATACTTTGATGGCCATGGTGTACTATCTATAATAGTTATTTGTGGATTAACGACCTATATATTTGAACATAATCGCTATATAAATCATGCCTTCAATAATCTTAGTCTTAAAAGTAAAGATAAGTATAATTTAATCGCTGTCAAATGGTGCACATAGGTGAGTCTAGTGGATTTAGGTTTTGTTCTTATTAAATTAAACACTATTTTTTCGTATTTATTCAGTCCTTTATTGTAATATAGTTTTAAACGCCTATTCAACCTCATCTAGTCGACATCCGTGTCGTTTTACAACATTGTACTTCAAGGTGTCTGACTACAATTAGATACCATAGTTTTGAAAACCGTGGTTGAAGTTTTCAGTTTTGATTTTATTAAAAAAGTAGAAGTAGCGAAATATCTGAAAATTCGGAAATTTAGCAATTTACAAAATTAATTAAGGTAATTACAATTTAATATTTGACCAAAAACTAACCAACATTAGTCAAGATTTAACTAAAACCCTTGATAAAGTTTGCTCACCCCAATCCTCAATTAAGATATTCAATGCATGTAGAAACTTTACTTCCCGTGTCCCATAACACCCTCAATTTGTTTACCGGCAATTTCTCTACGTGTGAGCCGTCTAGCGAGGGCTAGCCGGATGCTCGGGAGTGAAGAGAGAAAGAAAGACCTAGGTAGATGTAGACATGAAGGGGTATGTGACCTAGGTAGATGTACAACAAAGAGAGTTTTGAATAATGGATGGAGTATGTGAAGAGCATGAAAAAAAATGCTAAACCAAAATTTCTACTGGTACATGAAAATTTTAAGGCCCATAGGAAAAATTCGTTTAAATACAGTCGAGATCTTAAATCCTAACGTGTCGTAAAATACCGAGACATTTTTACACTAAACGTGGAAACCGTAGAATGTTTTGCGTATGCATTGAAATGCCATGTGTTTTAAATACACCCTCTATTTTGATGTACCCTTCCTTTTGGGTTTAATCAAAGCCAAAACTTATAAGAAATGGCTAAATATATAGAAAAACGTGTCAACCTCTACAAGAGTGTCAATCTTTGTGACCAGTCCGCTAGCTTGCGCTCGGCAAATACGAAACTAATTCGTTGGAGGAAAACGTAAGCAAACTGGTGCGCCGCACATCGATTTCAAAGGCGCCCATCCTGCGCAAATCCAAGTCGAACCTTTCCGTTCTTCCCGCATTTCAAAATGACCTCCAATAATGGTTTTCCCTCGAAACGGAGAGAAAGGCGCCCATCAGGCCCACCACGTGTCCCCTCGGCGCCACTAATCGCTCGCCCACTTTACCTTGAGGCCACAAACCTCAAAACCACCCCGCTCGTAGGTCGTAGCCCACGACAATCACGACGCGGACGGTGGGAGAAAAAAAAAAGATGAACGAACAAACAGACGAACGCTCGCCCCCACAACACTGCTTGCTGCTCTTTTTTTTTCTTTTTTTTTGAAGGGCACTATACCTGGATATATTACTCAACGTATAACAAGCGTACAAAATACATCCAGATACGGGACAGCTGTTCCCAAATTACAGAGAAGACCGAAAACAAGAAAGAAAATACAACTAAGTCCATTGACACTTCTCTGAGCAGAGCAATCCGCCACCGCTGCACCTCCATTGACGACCACCGGAGGAGAGAACAGAGCACGGCAGCTGAGTAGCCGGCAGGGAACTTTAGAGGAATTAACCTCGTCGATGTCGCCGCAATATCCACCCGACGCGGACGTCGAGATCTTGCACGACGGCGAGAAACCACATCGGCGGGAGCAACACTCCGAACCAAGCCGGCCGTCGGGTCACCGTCCTCTTCCAGCACGCACACCCGCAATAAACCTTCTGGGAACAACAAACACAGCAGAAAGCTGCCGGCCACAGGCCCAACCGCTCCTCGAGCACTCTTCTTCTTCCACCACGGTAGCGAGAAGAGGAACAGAGAAACAGCAAAAAACGAGCTTATTACCGAGATAAACTTCGCCGAAGAATCGCAACCAGCCGTCTCCTTCCTCCACAGAAGCTTGACGAACTGCCACGACTCCACCGCCATGTACCAGGAACCGCTCGATAGCTCTGGCAACGCTTCCTCCAGAACCAGAGCCCAAGCTAGCAATCCATGCCCTCCCCTCGCCTCCACGGCCGGCCAGAGGGACACAGACACGAGCTCGCCGCCAGATCTGAAGGAAGCCAACCCCCACTCAGGGCCACATCTCCCCACGCCACCACGGTAGGCCAGAGACGCCCGACCCCAACCCAAAACCTCCACGACCTCCCCGGCGTCACCGCCGGAACGGGGAAAGAAGGGGGAGGACTTATTCCGACGCGACGACGCCACCGCCGCCGTCTTCGATGCCGTCGCCCGGAAACGAAAGACCTACACTAAACCCTAACCTATCTACACGCACGGCGAGAACCCGGAGCTCCCCTCCACCTCACGGCGCCGAAACGGCGGCCGGAGGCGAAGGGGAGCAGCGGTTTCGCCGGCGAGACGCGAGGACAGAGGAGTCGCCTCGAGGTCGCCTCTCTCGAACAGTAACGAGATAAGGAACGAGGCGAAGGGGAAAGAAAACCACCAAGATAAAGTTTCGTCTCTCGCCCTTCTTTTCTGGCTCTGTTTCTTTTCTTTTTATAAAAAGAAGAAGGCCTTGCCACCGGGGCGAGACGACCGATGCCACCAAGATAACGAAGTGGCGCATAGAATAATACACCACGTTAATAGAAAAACTAAACGGAAGGGAGAAAGCACCAAAGAAAGAAAAGGAGCGGAAAAATTTGGAGTGGCGGAGGCGGGAGGAGGAGTGAAGAAATGCGAGAAAGGGAAGGGGCGTGAGGGAGGGAACAGTTTTGTTGTGCCCACGGACTTTGGCAGCCATTCAATGCTCCACCAAACGCCCATCCCTTCTTCCACCCTTTCCTTCCCACCCGTCTCTTCCTCCTCGCCTCCTCCTCCTCCTCGGCCTCTTCGCCTCCGACGCAAAAACCACCGCCGCCGCCACCACCACCACAGCCTCCGCTCCTCCTCCGAAGCCATGCCGTCCTGCGCGCACCACCACAGCTCTCTGGTAAGGAAAAAGAGAGAGAATCTTTTTTTGGATTTTTATTTTATTCTCGCGTGAGAAGGAAACGCGCATTTCTTGTGGTGGTGGTTCTTGGTTTTCTCGAATTGGGAATTTATGATTTCGCTCTGTGCATGTTTGCAGGACGAGAGGATGGACGCGCTCAAGGGAAGCAGCCGCCAGGAGGAGTCGGCCGACGTGGTCGCCGACGCGCCGCCGGCCTGGGGCTTCGCCGAGAAGGACGGCTTCTCCGTGGAGGACCTGCTGGACCTCGAGGAGTTCTGCGAGGCTGACAACAAGGACGGCGCCGACGACGAGGAGCCGCCGGTTGCCGCCGCTGCCGCGAAACAGGCGGACAAGTCCAACAACGACGGCTCGCAGCAGTCCGCCGTCTCGTTCGAGCTCGTACCGCCTCCCGCGCCCCCGGCGACGGAGATAGTTGACCTTCCGGTGAGGTTTCGAGACGCCTTTGACCGCTTCTTCTCTCCGTGAAATACGTGGCTTTCTTTCTTTTTTGTCGTACGTACTCCGTCCATGTCCGGGAATTAATTTTGGGCTGTGCTCTGTATTTTTCGTTGCAGGCGCATGACGTCGAGGAGGAGCTGGAGTGGGTGTCCCGTATCATGGACGACTCGCTGTCCGAGCTGCCCCCGCAGCCGGCGCCGATGATGCCGTCGCTAGCACCACGCCCGCCGCAGCAGCAGCGGCGCCACCCGCTGGACGGCGCGTACCGAGCTCTGCCGTCCGCGGCGTTCGACCCTTTGCGGACGCCGACCATATGCGCGCTGTCGACGGAGGCGCTGGTGCCGGTCAAGGCGAAGCGCAGCAAGCGGTCACGGGCGACAGCATGGTCTCTCTCGGGCGCCGCGTACGACTCGGCGTCGTCCTCGTCGACGACCACCACCACCTCCTCGTGCTCTTCGTCATCCTCCTTCTCGCCCTACTTCCTGCTGGACTCGCCCCACCAGCTAATCGGCGCCGCCTCGGACCTCCTGGAGAAGTACGACCTGCTCACCCCGCTGCCGAAGAAGTCCAAGCACGGTAAGAGCGGCAAGCCCAAGAAGCGCGGCCGCAAGCCGAAGCACCTCCCGCCGCACCCCGCCAACCCCGCCCCGAGCGACCGGCGCTGCAGCCACTGCGGCGTCCAGAAGACCCCGCAGTGGCGCGCGGGTCCCCAGGGCGCCAAGACGCTGTGCAACGCCTGCGGCGTCCGCTACAAGTCCGGCCGGCTCCTCCCGGAGTACCGCCCGGCGTGCAGCCCGACGTACGTGAGCACCGTCCACTCCAACTCCCACCGCAAGGTGCTCGAGATGAGGCGCAAGAAGGAGGACGGGCCGCTCATCCTCACCGCCGCGCCGGCCGTGGCGTCCTTCTAGCTAGCCACCCCGTGGTGGCTGTACATTTTTCCGGCCGTATTATTAGTCCTGTACCGTACTTGAACTCTTTTTTCCATTTCTTCTTCTAGTATCGTCAGTCGTGCTATTAGGTCCGGCTGGATTAATTAGAGTCTACTAGGAGGTTTAGGTCATGTTTGGTTTAGGGAGAATTCAGCTTTGCTTCCGGTGCACTACCTCCAACTCCACCACCTTTATTAGTTCGTTAGAGTACTACTGCTACAGCAGTGCAAGATTTGCTCAGAGCTTTATTTCTACCTTTTGCCCAAGGAGTGTTTTCTATGAGCTACTACTCCAGTAAGAGCAAGTCCAGCAGCTCCCCGATAAAATCTCCCCTATATCTTCACGTAGGGGACTCCCCAATAAGATTCCTCCCCTATATTTTTTTCATCTCCAGCAATTCCCCAATAATCTTTCCCCTATATCACATTCATCTATATTTTAACAATATTTGACAGCTAACTTGATAACGGTTATTTCTATAAGTGCCATAATTCGAAATAAAAAGCAACAATTTATTGAACACAAATATACCGGTACCAGTACAGATAGCATTAGCAAAATTGCAGCAAAATAGTAACAGCAAGCGGCAAAATCAGTAAAAGGCAAGCAATATCAAAATTGCAGCAAAATATAGGGGGGAGAAATTAGGAAGTAATTATCAGACTTATTACTGTTTTAGAGGAGGGGAGGGAAATTAGAGAGTAATTATCAGCCTAATTACGGTTTTAAACATATAGGGGAGTCCTCCTCTCCCCTATACACAGGGGAGAATGAGTTCTGGGTAGGGGACCCCGATTATAGGGGAGATGTTTAGGGGAATTGCTGGAGAGGGATTTTTCGGTTTTCTCCCCTATATTTGACATAGGGGAGACTATAGGGGAATTGTTGGACTTGCTCTAAGCAGCTGCAACTAGCAAGCATCACATCAATGGCGGTTCTTGGTTCTTGTCATCGATGAAGAAACCGAGGATCACTTTGGGACGAAGGAGACAAGGATATGAAACTGCCCCTCCTTGTCTGCCTTGTTCCAGGAGATGGGAAGAGCAACGTTTCGGTGCTTGTTGCGTGCACCCTAGGTTGTTACGTCACATGATCTTGTCACCTGTAACAGTATGCTTTAGTTAGGAGCAGACAGTTGAGAGCTTCTTGGGATAGATAGCGAGGGGTAGAAGAAGCAAGCAGAGCTGTAGATAGAAGATGGAGACGGAAATGTTGCAACAATGCTATGCTCTGGTGTTTCTTCTTCGTGTAGAAGAGGAGTGGGGTTGGGAAGTTCCTTGTTGCAATGAATCAAGCTTCGGCGTGGCCCTTTGCTGTGTAGTACTCCTTCCGTTCTAAAAAGGATGACTTTCATTCCCTCCGTTCTAAAAAGGATGACTTTTATTTGTACAAAAGTGGATGTATCTAGTTTTAGAACGGAGGGAGTACTACTGTACTTGATTCTGTTCCTGTTTGAAAAGATGAACATTTAGGGCGTGTTCGGAAGTGGTCCGGCTCCCAGTTTCGCGATGCTCCGGCCCGGAGCAACACCGAACATGCCAGATCCACGGAGCGGGACGGTTTGGCTGTACAAATAGCGGAGCACCACTTCGGCGATCCGCGGAGCACCCAACTGCGGAGCAGCGCGTATTTATGACGATACTGCCACCGCCAAGTGAAAAACTGTTCGTTCCTTTATAATTTTCTCCCGAGCGAGCCAACCTGGTCTTCTTTCTCCCGAGCGGTGATCTTTTCTCCCCTCGGTCGCGTGACCTAGCCGCCGCCTCCCCCCGACTCCGGCCGGCCTCCAGACCCACCTGCGGCTCCCGTTCGTCTGCCACCGAACGAGTCAGCATCCCAAGCGAGACCATCCCCTGTCCCGTCCTCATGACCAGCACGCCGCCACAACCCTAGCCGATGGACAGGGATCCCTCTGCGCCATCTTCCTCGACTCCGGTCGCCACGCCGACCCTGGCCTGAGAAGCTCCCATGGCTTGCTGCTCCGCGCCCCCACCAGCTTCCAGATCGATGCCTGGCCCACGAGCTCGGCTCCTCCAGCAGGTCGTCCGGCCGCCGCGTCCTCGACGTCCTCCGGCTACAGATCCGGTCGCCGCTGCCTTGACCACCAGTAGAGCACCATCTCCGCCCTGAGGAGATTCCCAAGCTCATCGCCCCGCACCGCACCGCACTCCGTTCCGAACGAGTTTTTTTTTCTTTTTCCTTGAGGAGACGTTGCGAACGAGCTGAAATGGCCGGAAAATCTCACAGGCCGAACTGGATTTCATATGGGCTAGCTTGGACAGATGTGCTTCCAACCCAACAAGAGTCGAAGAGAAGCGAGGAGCAGCACCGAATGTTACCTGCTCCAGTAGGGACGCAGAATTGGGCAAACAGAAGCCGGATCGACGGATTTCATGAAGTTGGACCGTTTCCGAACACGCCCTTACTACTAGCCCTAGGACCCTGTCCGTTTGCTCAGTCATATCGGCTTCCGTGCGTCCTCATTTTTATTTCACTGAGAAAAGCTTTGGTGCAGCTGCTGCATGCACTCCGGGATGCTTCTTTCCCCCTCGTGATTCAGTACCGCCATGTCTCTCCATGCTTCGCGCCTGCCACGGCGCGAAATGGTTTGAATTTTCTTCCGCGGCAGCGGCGATATTTCTTTTCTCCAGCACCGCGCCGTCCGTGATAGCGTTGAGTGGTGGCACACTCCGTGAGTACGATTGGACCAGCTCCAACTTATTTCCGACCCAACCAGAGGCTGTAATGGGGAACTGACGTGGTGACGGCGACCCATCGCCGCTGCCTGCCTCGCTTTGCGCTGCACTACCCGGCTCCAGTGCCCAGCCAGGCAGCCTTACCACAGCCCACGTGGGTCCCACTTGGCCGGCGCCCCCACACTAACCTCATTTCTCTTTATCTTGAGCAGGCACGCAATTGCGTTAATTTGGTCCTTTCTTGCATTCTTCTCCAACTTGGATCACTTTCTTTCTTTGTGTTTAGTTGTGCCTGCTCCTCTATTTTTAGCTCCAGCTGCGTAATTGAGCACCTATTGGCATGCCCTGTGCTGTGCACTCAGCACTGCAGCTGCAGCAGGGAAGGACAAGTACGTGTTGCGTGAAGATAGGGAGGTCCATGTACCGTGCACTCCTGTTCCCACTTCGCCATACCATGGCTGGAAGCTAGTTTGGTTCCTTGCCAAGTTTTGCATAAGTTTACAACATCAATGTTTTTTTTTTGGATTGCAGGATTTTGGAACATAAAAATAGTGTACCAATTTAGAGTGTATGGCGGCGCAACACATTTTCACCTATTCGATATGGGCTTGAAAGCTTCACCGGCACGTGCTCGGTGAACGTCTGCACGAGGAAGGGAATGAGAAAGAAAAGAATAAATTTCTTTACAAAAAAAGAAAGAAATATTCAAGGAAGAGAAATGGGGAGAATGCAAGAGAGTGGGCTCGTTAGCTCGCGACCTCTACGTGGCATCCATTGGGAATGACACACGGGTCACCCCACAAGTGAACTTTAGTTGGACACCGTATCAGAGGGCGTTGGCGTTTCTAACTTGGCACTGTAGGAGGTGGTGGCCAAATCTTGGTTGCGGAAGAAGGAGAATGAGACTCGCATGGGGGCGGAGGGGCGAGGGCTGGAACGAAGCAAACACGAGGAAGAAGCGACAACAACTCAACATTTCGGGTGTCCGCTCCAGGAAGAAGTGTACTCAAATGTAGAGAACTCCACAATATACGGGTGGAAACCAAAGCATAATTTTCATGAGAAAAAAAATCCAATTTTATTTATTAGACAATGGACAACAAAGGTCTCCCGTACAACATGCTATATAGATGGAAGCCGACATTATATGAGCGGGAGCGAAGTGAGCACACAAATATATGAATCATGAACGATCATATAGTAATTTATTAGTTTGCTAATCCCACAAGAAAAGGGCCTCTTTCCACAT
Organism: Poa pratensis; assembly: GCA_947311845.1. Lineage (NCBI taxonomy): Eukaryota > Viridiplantae > Streptophyta > Magnoliopsida > Poales > Poaceae > Poa > Poa pratensis. Next base: position 85,641,190 of record CAMZMU010000128.1, read on the forward strand.
GAATCCAAAAACGTGGTAACGAAAAAAGCGTCATTGCAATGTCATGACAATTTAAATTCTACCTTATTTTGGTTTCTTTGATTACATCATTGGAATATTTTCAATAGACTTGAGAGGACGAATAATTTAGTATTAAATGGAGTGTAAAGGAACCCTTCCAAATTTCCAATGATACATATGTCATTATTTCCAGACACGAAAAGGATTGCGCAGAAAAGATCCTCTATCCCCTATCCTTTATAACATCATTGTAGATATGCTGGCTATCTTAATAAAACGTACAAAACAAGACAGGTGGGTTGAAGGACTAATTCCTCATGTAGTCGAGGGGGAGTCTCGATCCCTTCCAGTATGCTCATGACATGATCTTTTTTATGTAGCATGACCTACAAAAGGCCCTAAATATGAAGTTAAATCTTAGTATCTTCAAACAACTTTCAGGATTTAGATAGACTTTCATAGGAGTGGAATCTTTTGCATCGAGAAGGCAAAAAGACGAGGAAGATCAATACAAAGATTTTTTTTTGCGAATGATCAACACAAAGAGTTGTTTGGTTGTGGAAACAAGAGTTATCCCTTTTACATATTCGGGAAATCCTATTCAATTCATGAAACTTAGGAAAGGAGAATGGAAACCGATGGAAGATCTTTTTGAGAAAAAAGTAAGTAGTTGGGTTGTTAAATTGTTGTTATATGGAGATTGACTAATTCTTATTAACTCAGTTCTCACAAGTTCACCGATGTTCATACTGTCCTTTCTAGAAATACCTAAATTGGCAAGGCAGAGACTTGATTTTGTCGCAGTGTGATGGCCAAAAGAAAAAATATAACTAAGTGGAACATCATTTATAGACCAAAAGATCAGTGTGGGTTGGTATTGAAGTTTTAGATCTAAAAATAAATATTTACTTAGCAAGTGGTTGTTTAAACTTTTAAATGAGCAATGAGTGTGGCAAGAGCTACTGCAAAATAAATACATGCACACTAAATCATGAACACATGTCTCTATAAAATTATAAAACTAACTGTCCCATAATGAAACCAAAAATGGATTTTAGGCAAAAGAGTTTTTTGCGGTTGGTAGTTGGAATATTGCTAGGTTTTGGGAAGATACCTTGTTAGGAGATACGCCTTTGGCCGAGCAATGCCATCTGAAAGGACATTTATTAATCCCTTGTGTTTTGTGTGTTAGTCAACAACACTAGTGATGATTTAACATGTGAATCAAGTGATGAAGGTTTTAAGTGTGTAAAACATCTTTGCATCGAAACCAAAAAGGGAGTTGAAAAGAGCCAGTTTTGTTGCTAAAGAGAATCGGATTATCCGATGTTGGAAGTATCGGATTATCCGATTTGCAGATTTCGCTGGAATTCTGCTAAGGACTAGAAGAAATCTTACACTGAAGTTGTTTGGATTATCCGAGTTGCAAAGTATCAGATTATCCGATGATCAAGATTTCGCTGGAATTCTGCTAAGGACTAGAAGAAATGTTACACTGAAGATGTTCGGATTATCCGAGTTGGAAATTATCGGATTATCCGATGATCAAGATTTCGCTGGAATTCTGCAAGGACTGAAGAAATCTTACACTGAAGCTGTTCGGATTATCCGATGATAGTCTGATCGGATTATCCGATTCCATTGGATAATCCGATGTTGACTTGAATCGGATTATCCGATTTACCTGTCTGCAATGGCTAGAATCTGGGGCAGTATATAAAGGTCTTCTCCTACATTGGAGAGGGCACCACGACCAGAAATATCTTCCCCACCATTGTTGCAAGCTTAAACTTGGTAGATCTCTCTCCCTACCCACTCAAACACCTTGTCCTTCTAGGACTTGGGAGAGTTGACCTAGATCTACCCTTCCACCAAAGCGATTTGATTTCCATATCCATTCCTTAGAGGAACTTGTGCATCTTGGGTTCATTGGAACCCTAGACGGTCGTTGGTCGTTCTTGTGGCTTTGGGAGCCACGGGGACTAGCCGGGAGCCTCCAATTCGGTTGTGGAGACGTGCCCCGGCCTTGTGATTCTTGCGGCTTTGGAAGCCGTGGGAATTGGTGAGAGCCTCCAATTCGGTTGTGGAGTGTGCCTCATCCTTGTAAAGGTTTGTTGCCGACCTCGAGGGCATCATATAGTGGAGGAGATACGGTGTGCCATATCACGGCTATTCGGGGATCACTTGTGACCCCGCACCGCTCCAACGAAGACGTAGCTTCCATTGGGAAGTGAACTTCGGGAATCATCTCCGTGTCACCGTGTGCTTATCCTTTTTATATATACCTTTACTTGTATTGCTAGCTTACCTTGTTTAGTATATCTTGTTAGCTAGCTTCTTGCTCATCATATAGGATTGTTCACCTAGTTGCATATCTAGAGAACTTATATTTGAGCAATTCCTTAACTTGTTGAAAAGAAAATTAAAATTGGTAGTTGCCTATTCACCCCCCCCTCTAGTCAACCTACTCGATCCTTTCAATTGGTATCAGAGCAAGGTCTCTTTATTAAGGGCTTAATCGCCTAAAGAGGAGGATGGCTAGTGCGGAGGATGTACAACGTGCTAAAGATGAGGAGTTAAGACTTGCTAAGGAACAAGAAAAATTTGATAGAGAACAACTTGACAAAGAACTAATCGAAGCGGGAATAATCCCTCCCGAGGGTGATGCCCCAATCACCATGAAGTCCATGATTGAACTTTTTGGGTTCATGAAAGGCAAAATGGTGGATGAGGTGTATACTCGGGTATCTAATCAAAATGGCTCCTCATCAACCGCTAGCCCTATTAAGGGAGCTAGTGACAAGGATAAAAATGATAAACCTTGAGAAGCCTTCTCTTAACTTTGCTCCACCTAGCTCTTATCTCACTCAAGTTGCACTCACTCAACCTCATATAACCAACCTTGGTAGACCCCCTCCTAAGCTTGATAATACTCGTTATTTCACTTGGAAGAAATCTATGGAGTCTTATTTTCGCAGCTCATCGGTGCATCTTTGGAGGGTGGTTCTACATGGTTTCAACCCGTTGATCCCAACAACTTGACCAAGCAAGAAGAGATTGATGAGCAACTTGATGCAAATGCCAAGTACATTCTTGAGAGTGCTATGACCGCAAATGATGAAGATCATGTGCGGAATCTCAAAACTTGCAATGAGGCTTGGCTCTATCTTGAAACCGTGTATGAAGGAAATGAGGGCATTCAACGCTCCAATGCGGCCGTCCTTCAACATCAAGTTGACAACTTCATCATGCTAGACGAAGAGACTCCGACCGAACTTTACCGAAGACTCTACAAGCTTGTGGTGACATGTAGGGAAAATGGAAAGAAGGATATGGATGATGAATGGGTCAAGGCCAAGTTCCTTCAAGCAATTATGCCATATAGTGAAACTATGGTGATGAACCTCCATGCAAGAGCGGATTACACAACAATGACTCCCAATGACATCTTGGCTCAATTTGTCACATATGATACATTGAAGTCCACATCCAAGTCTTTCAACCAAGTCCGTGGCCCAAAGACTCTTGCTTTGAAGGCTCGTGTGGTAGACCATCCAAGATATGAAGAAAGCCCGGTCTATGAAGGTGAAGAAGACTTGGAGGGTGAGCTCAATGAAGTTCTTGCACTTGCCGCCACCCGGTTTTGGAACAAGAAGAACAAGAGCGTCAACCCTCCACCAATAAAAAGAATGTGCTTCAATTGTGGAAAGGACACTCATCTTGTGAAGGATTGCCCCTATGAAAGAAGAGAGGATAATGGTGGTCAACTCATTCTAAAGAAGAACAAGTACCACCCCAAGCCTACCTACATGAAGAGATCACCTCAAAAGGCTCTTGTGGCATCCCATCAAGAGGAATACGAGTCCGGAGGTGAGGAGGATAAAGAACCAAGTGAAGAAGTAGGAATGGCGGCTCTTGCAATGGGCACCCTTCCTCCATCATTGGCCAACCTCTTCTCATCTCCAAACGACGACAAGATCTCCAAGCCTATGTGCCTCATGGCCAAGGAAACAAAGGTGAATTCCCCACCAAAAATTACTATCTCCTCTAACCCATCACTATTGGATTGTGTTGAGGATGTAGGGAAAATTGAAGAAGAGGATAAAATTTCTATCTTCATTAGCAAGCTCCAAGGTCCAACCAAGAAAATGGTTGAGGCCCTCATGTATCAATATGGAGAAGCCAAGCATCTTCTTAATGAGAAGGATGTTAGGATTTGTGAGCTCGAAGGGCATGCATGTGATCATGCCGACAAAATTGGTGAGCTAGAAGATCAACTTGTTGAGGAACAATTGCTCCGTGAGCAACTTGAGGAGACACATGCCATGGATCTTTCCAAGGCAAAAGAAACTCGTGAAACCTCTATTCAAATTGCTATTGATCTAAAAAGTAAAAATGAGGAACTTGTAGTGAGTCATAACAAGCTCTTTGAGGGTTTTGAGCAACTTAGGGAAACCCACAAGGTGACCTCAAGTGAGCTCACTACACTCAAGGAGTCATATGCCAAACTACAAGCTCAATTTATCTATGCTAGCTTCACCACTTCTCATAATGATAAAGATGCAAATGCTTGTTCCACTAACCCTTTATGTGTCAAGGCATCTCTTATTGAGGAAAACACTAGGTTGAAGGCCCAACTTGAGAAGGGCCTAGCCACTTGTATCCAAGGGGAAAAGAACCTCAATGATCTTTTGAGCAATCAAAAGGGAGTGGTTGGCAAAGAAGGAATTGGGTTCACACCCAACTCTAAGAAGGTCAACAACAAGAAGAAGGCGACTCCCCCTTCCAAAGATATTGTTTTTGTGAAGGAGGGGGAGTTAGCCAAAGCAAATGACAACTCTATTGGGAGTGGTAATGTCACTAGGGGCAATGCCACTCACAATAACTTTGCGAGAAAATACAACCCCTCATATGTTCTTTTGAAATCTACAAATGGTTGTGTTTTTGCTAAATATGTTGGCTCTTCATATGGAGATGATTATCACTATGCTATTTGGGTTCCAAAGACCCTTGTGACTAACAAAAGAGGACCCATTCCAAAATGGGTACCTAAATCAAAGACTTGATTATTTGTAGGGTTTCTCTTCCGGTGGATCTTCATGGCTCATTGATAGTGGATGCTCATCCCATATGACCGGAAGCAAAGAACTAGTAAAGGACTTATTGAAACAACTACTCTCATTCTCTCACGTCACCGTTGGCAACAATGCAAGACTCAAGGTAGTGGGAGTTGGTCACTTGGTGATCACTCGGAGTTATCCATTGAGAAGGTCCTTCTTGTTGAATCTCTTTCATACAATTTACTTTCCGTTGGTCAATTATGCAATGCCGGTTACACCGTTATTTTTAATAAATACCACGTGACCATCCTTTTCACTCAAACACTCAATGTCGCCTTTGTTGGATTTCGTGAAAATGGTTTGTATGTGGTTGATTTCTCAAAACAGACCACTCAAATCGCTACATGTTTAATGGCTAAAGGCGACAAGGGGTGGCTTTGGCATCGCCGACTTGGCCATGTCGGTATGAGAAATTTACAAACTCTTGTAAAGGGTGGACACGTGGTAGGACTAACCGATTGACGAGGTGTCGACTCGGCAAATCCCTGGGTTATGCACCCGGGTTGATTGAGGGGGAGAGAGTTGAGCGCTGGTGATCACGACGGCTGACAAGCGAGGCGTTTTACCCAGGTTCAGGCTCCCGGAGGATAACACCCTACTTCCTGCTTGTCTGGTTATTGATGGCGAGTTGTGACTACAATGGTGAGATGGCAATCTCGCTAGGGTTTGTGGTGGCGGCTATGAGCGTACCGTAGAACGAGGGACCCTCCTAGCCTTTATATGGTAGGCTAGGTCTCGGGTGAATGGTGCTGATGACACTTACAAGATAGGTATGAGCCGCATGACCTAGTCGACTAACTTGGGCCGCACGTTGTCCTTGCTGGGATTTCCTTGGGCCTTTGTAGTCTTGGCATGACCCAGGTACCTTCACCGTGGGATAGTCGAAGGGTAGCCCCACGACAGGAGCCCCCGAGTGCTTGGTCGAATCGTAGAGTCGGGCAAAGGACTCCTTTCGCCTGGGCACGCCTTCGAGTTCCTGAAAGGAACAAGTAAAATTAGTCGACTCCGGCCGTTCAGGGCTTACGGAGGATTCCTTAGTCGAACTGTCGACTGCAAGGTAAAACACTGAGTATAGCCTTAGCCGGTGATTTTTCGACTGCTTTTGCTCTGAGTCACTCGGGAGCGCGAACAGCGCTCCCGATGGGAGTAGCCCCCGAGATTAAGCTTAATTGCTCGCAATTGAGGTTAAACTCAATTTTCTTCAGTCGAAAAGCCCGCTCCCGATGGGAGTAAAGAAGGGACTCGACTTGGAGTCGCGACTGACTTTGTGTGACTTACTGTGTATTCGGCCGGTTTGGCTTACTGCACGAGTTTGTTCAGGTCTTGGAGCTTACTGAATGCTCTTGCACTCGAATGAAGTGTTCGAGTTCTCAATCAGCTCGTTGGCTTACTGTATGAACTCATTCAGCTCTGGGAGCTTACTAAATCTTCTTGCACTCGAATGAACTGTTCGAGTTCTCCATCAGCCCGTTGGCTTACTTCCTACGCCTTCGTGGTTGACGTCAGTGCTAACGTTTTTGGCGCACTCTGTGTCTGATGAGACGTGACAGTGCGGTCCCACTGTCAGTATTGACTGGAGACAGCGGTTGCCACTTTTTACTGACCGTTGGGCGCGAAAATTGCGCGGTGTGATGATGGCGCCTTGATTCCCGTGCGTAGTGGGCGGCGCGGCCGGCGACGGTTGCTCTCTCCGCGCGACACGTGGACGGCCAAATGCTGCTGCAAACTGCGGTTTCAGCAGGGACGGCCAGGATTGACTGACCGCGCGGTATATAATTTTTCACCGTGGTGAGGAACAGTCCATCCTCTCCATTCTGCCATCGTCTTCTCCCCTGCGCCGTTCTCGCCATTGTTGCGTTTCTTGCAATTTTCTTTCTCCACCCACTGCGAGCGAAGAGGTGCGATGAAGAGGGCGAAGGCTGCTGCCGGCGCCACCGCCGCCGCCAAGGCGAGCGTGATGAAGAAGCCCGACGGTGACTGGAAGAAATCGTCGGTGAAGAAGGCCGAGATCGAGGCCCTGCGCGCGCAAGGGCTGTTGCCGCTGGTGAATCAGGCGACTGTGCGCGCGCCTAGGAAGGAGGTGTTCCCCGCTCCGCGCGAGGGGGAGCGCGTATGCTTCATGGACTTCCTTCCACGGGGCTTCGGGTTTCCTCTCCACGATTTCGTTCGTGGTCTCTTGTATGCCTATGGGGTTCAGATCCACGATCTGACCCCAATGGCGTCCTGAGTATCGCGAGCTTCATCGTGCTCTGCGAGTGTTTCATGGGGATCGCACCCCACTGGCTGCTGTGGAAATCGCTCTTTATGGTGTGGAAGAACGTCGGGAAGAATGGGCTGGTGTATCCAGTCGACGGCTTCGGCATCCAGGTACGCGGCGACACCTCGTACTTCCAGATGAAGAAGTCGGACTCCGTCCAGGGGTGGCAGAAGAAGTGGTTCTACATCAGGTGCGACCAGGCGGGGTTGCCTGACTTTGATGGAGAACGCGAGTTGCGGAAGACGCGCGCGTGGGCGCACCCGCTTTCGAAGGAGGAGAAAGATACAGTTCAACCTTTGTTGAACATTCTTCGTTGCTTGTTGAAGACCTTGGGGCGCGAGTCGGGTGGGATTCACCTCATCGGCACCTTCTTCAGACTTCGGGTGCAGCCACTCCGTTCTCGCGTCCACCCGATGTGGGCGCACGAGGGCGTTGGCGACCCCGAGCTTGACGACGAGGACGTGGAGTCGAAGGTGAGGAGCGTCACCAGTCTCCGAGCCGCGGACCCTTGCAATGTCAAATGTCCGGTCGAAGTGTATGGATCAACGAACCCTGTCCCTGAGGTAAGCTTTTTTTTTTTTGATTCTGTCTTGTGCTTGCTTTATCGAGTTCGTCTGTTTTTTGATTCGACTGCTGCTTGCTTGCAGGGTCGGGGTGCCTTTGTTAGCCTTCCTCCGTTGATGGAGGACGGCCCCCATGATGAAGCAGCGTTGCTTGAAGAGGAGGAAGGTGAGGAAGATGACATTCCTTCCGCCGTCTCTCCGAGTGAAGAGGTGGAGGAAGAAGAAGATGATGTTGAAGAGCCAGCGCGGAAGAAGCTGAAGCGTCGAAGTGGCGACTCCGCTACTGCTTCGTCTCTTGCGAAGGGGGCAGGTGAAGAGATGCAGGAGGATGGCGAGTCATCTTCGGGTGCCAAGCACCTGGACGACCCAACTGAGCCATTGGTCGTGCCTCCTATCGACTCCGCGCCGCCGGCTGTGTTTGCGACAATGTGCTCTATCTCTCTAGGCAGCGAGGATGATGTGGACATCACCAGGTTAGTTGCGTAACCCTTTGCTTTTCTTCGAGTTGCTATTTGGTTTCTCGAGTTGTACTTCAGTTTCCTTTCTGTCTTGTCAGCGAGCGTGTTGATGCTGCTGGTTCGCCTATGCGTGACGTGGAGCATACTTCTGTTCCCCCAGTCGAGCCAACTCCGAAGGTGGTCGAGGAGCTCGCTCGGGTGGATGATCTCGCGGTGCTAAAGGCCTCTTCCTCCGTACAGGCGCGTACAGCTGACGCGACTCCGGCTGGAGCTGGACTGATTGATCATGTAAGCACATCTTCAACTTGTCCGTCTGAATTCGAATCGGGTGCGCGAACAGCGCTCCCGGTAGCCCCCGAAGGTGTGGTTGACTGGAATAGTCGAGTGCAACTTTGATAAACCTTGTATGCTTCGCAGCCCTACTATCGCCAGCAGGTGGAAGGTGCCGCCGCCTTCGTTCGCATGGAGAAGGAGAGGGATGAGCTCCGCACTTCTCTGTAGCAGGCCACGAAGCGGGTGTCGGAGTTGGAGCAGAAGCTTCGGACTCATGCTGAGATGGAGAAGACCCTGCGCGAGTTGCAGGAGCGCGAAAAAGCTCGGGATGACTTGGAGAAGGGCCAGGTCGAGCGCTTGCTCGCCCTCGCCAATGTTCTTGGATGTAAGTGCTTCGGCTTGATGCCTACTTTGCCCGTTTGCCGACTGTTGATGGCTTATGGGTGTAACTGCTTTTCTTCCTTTTGTACAGAGACTTGCGGAGGCGCTCCTCCAGAAGGAACTTCCAGCGACAACGTCGGCTTCGTAAAGGCTGTTGGCTTCGTCGACGCGTCTGCGCGTATGCCTCGGCAGCGCTGTAGCAGTCGACGGCGGCACTGCAAAGTCGACGGGGGCCTTAGCGGCTGTGCACCGGAACATCTTCCCCAACAAGCCGCCACCAGCTGCTGTTGATGCACTGGCGGCTCCATTCGAAGGCGATTCGAATGTCCTGGCGGAATTCACGTGCGCGCAGATGGTACGCGGCTCAGAGCTCACTTTCCAGCTGCTTCTTGGTCACCAAGTCGTAGGCGATTTTGAGAAGGTTGTCAGCGACTTCCCTCGAAAGCCTGATGGCAAGACCGCGTCCCATAGCGGGGTGAAAGCGCAGGCGAGCCAGTTGGCCGTGAAGCTTGTCTCCACCTTCAAGAAGAGGATTGCTAAGATGGCCGAGTTGGCTGCTGCTAGGAAGAGCCGGTCCCAGTCGGAGTCTGTAGTGTAGACTTTTCCTTTTAAGACTATGCTTCTGCTTTTGGGCTTGAGTCTGTAATGCACTTTATATTGTGCGAGTGAACATGCTGATGATGAAGTGTGAATTCGTTCCTTCGGGGGTGCAGCCGCCGAGTCTTTTTTGATATCTAGCTTGGATGAATTATGTTGGTTCTTTTCCTGGCTTGACGCTGTCAATTCTTGACAGTCTGATATGGGCGAAGCTCCTGATGTTGCTGGAACGACTGGTGCGGACGATGAGGAGGACACCTCTTCGGCTGCGCCTACTCGTCACCACCGTCAAGCTCCTCCAACTCCTGTGCGAAGCGTAAATGACCAGCGAGTGATCACCTTCATGAGGAACAAGGTGGTTGAGCTCGAGTCGAAGCTGAAGAGTGCTGAGTTGGAGCTGGAGCGATTGAGGTCGCGGCCCGTTGCTCCATTCTCCCAGCGTGAAGATTTCTGCTTGGCGAGATGTACTTGATCAGTCGACAGCTGCAAGGTTGGCCTTCTGGCATTTCTGCTTCGGCTTCTGTGTCTTCTTGCTATGCTTAATGCTTGGCCTTGATGCAGATGTGAACTCTGACTGGAAGGCTGAGCAGCTTCGAGTAGACGAGCGGGTAAAGAAAGAGGCCGCCGGTGACTCACCCGAAGCGCGCCAGTTTTGGTCGAACAAATCCAGAGGTAGTGTACTGGCACGAATGCTAGATCGCACCTGGTGGGCTGCTGTGCTCTTGGAAGGTTGCAGAAAAACCCTCTGGCAGATCAATAAGGTGTACTTTCCTCACAACGAGCAGCCGAATGGACTGACTGCGCTTCTGGAGAGGTTCCGTGAAGGCAGTGCATTGAAGGAAGTCGTGCACACTCAACTTGTTGCCGGGGCGAACGTGGCATTGGCATACGTTCGACTGCACGGCCTAATCTTCTATTGTACAAGGTGCTTGACGGCTTGCCTGGAGAGGGTGACTATGCCGATACTCTTGCGGCTGCGCGCCAGATGATTCAGCAGGTCCAGAACTTTAGCGAGCATCTTGTAGGGCCACTTGATGCGCCAAAGGGCGAGCCTGTAGAATAAGAGTAGCAGAATGTTTGTTGTATACCGTTATCTTGTAAAATCAATTTTTCCAAGTGGAAATATGAGTGTATGTATGCCGAGGTGGGGGTAGCCCCGAGTGAGTAAATTGTATCTTGTAGACTTCTGTAAACCTGTATGGCGCAACCCCGAGCGGATCGGGCGTGGCCTAGGACTTTGAGAGTCGAACCCGTAGGGCGCAGCTCCCGAGTGCTTCGGGCGCGGCCATGATGTTTCGAGTTAGACCTGAGCGGCGCAGCCCCGAGTGCGTCGAATGGCGGCCTGGGTTTGGACTTAGACCTGTGCGGTGCAGCCCCGAGTGCTTCGGGTGGCGACCTAGGATTTTCGAGTTGGACCTGTGCGGCGCAGCCCCCGAGTGCGTCGGGTGACGACCTAGGTTTGGACTTAGACCTGTGCGGTGCAGCCCCCGAGTGCTTCGGGTGGCGACCTAGGATTTTTGAGTTGGACCTGTATGGCGCAGCCCCCGAGTGCGTCGAGTGGCAGCCTAGGTTTGGACTTGGACCTGTGCGGCGCAGCCCCCGAGTGCGTCGAGTGGCGGCCTAGGTTTGGACTTGGACCTGTGCGGCGCAGCCCCGAGTGCGTCGAGTGGCGGCCTAGGTTTTTCGAGTTGGACCTGTATGGCGCAGCCCCCGAGTGCGTCGAGTGGCGGCCTAGGTTTGGACTTGGACCTGTGCGGCGCAGCCCCCGAGTGGATCGAGTGGCGGCCAAGGTTTGGACTTGGACCTGTGCGGCGCAGCCCCGAGTGCGTCGAGTGGCGGCCTAGGTTTTTCGAGTTGGACCTGTATGGCGCAGCCCCCGAGTGCGTCGAGTGGCGGCCTAGGTTTGGACTTGGACCTGTACGGCGCAGCCCCCGAGTGCTTCGGGTGGCCCTAGGATTTTCGAGTTGGACCTGTGTGGCGCAGCCCCGGGTGTCGGTGGCGGCCAGGTTTTTTGAGTTAGACCTATGTGGCGCAGCCCCCGAGTACTCGGTGGCGGCCAAGGTTTTTTCGAGTTGACCTGTATGGCGCAGCCCCCGAGTGCGTCGGGTGACGGCCTAGGTTGGACTTGGACCTGTGCGGCGCAGCCCCCGAGTGGATCGGTGGCGACCTAGGATTTTCGAGTTGACCTGTATGGCGCAGCCCCCGAGTGCGTCGGGTGACGGCCTAGGTTTATGTTGCTTTTTGACTGAAAAAGTAAAGGGAGAGCTTGTTCCACAAATCACTTCATTGATTTTTGCGAGCAGGCCGCCTCATTAAAACCCTTCCAGTCCCCTCAGGTACCCTGGTAAGGGAAAGAGTGCGTCTGAAACCTGCCGCCTTGACATGTATGCTTTGTTACAACAGGGGAGTCGACTAGGCGTAGAAGCGTCGCAGCTGCGCAACGTTCCATGGGTTGTGGCAGACTGTCCTGTCTTCGAGTCCTTCAGGCGGTAGGCTCCGCCGCCGATTGCTTCTGTCACAATGTATGGGCCCTCCCATGGGGAGGCGAGCTTGTGCACCTTCTTCTGTTGAGGCGAAGGACCAGGTCGCCTGGAACGAAAGCTCTTGGCCGCAGTCGCCGTCCGTGGTAGTTGCGCAGGTCCTGCTGGTACAGGCTGAGCGGGTGAGGGCGATGTCGCGTGCTTCGTCCAGGTGTCCATGTCGTCCTCGAGTGCTTCTTCTGCGTCAGACTCGTCGTAGGCCACCACTCGAGGTGCGTCGAACTTGATGTCGCAAGGCATGACCGCCTCTGCACCATAACCATGAAGAATGGCGTGTACTGGGTTGATCTGTTTGGTGTTGTGCGTAGACTCCAAAGCACAGATGGCAGCTCTTCGACCCAGGCGCCTGCGGCGCCTCAAGGTACTCGCAGGCGCTTCTTGATGCCTTTGCAGACTAGGCCGTTGGCCTTTTCGACTTGCCCATTGGATTGCGGGTGCGAGACTGATGCGTAGTTGAGCTTGATGCCTTGTTCGGAGCAGAAGTCCTTGAATCTTCGGCTGTGAAGTTCGTGCCGTTGTCGGTGATGATGCTGTTCGGCACCCCGAACCTGAAGATGATGGACCTGATGAAGTTAACTGCTGAGGATGCAGTCGAACTTGTGATGGGCACGGCTTCGATCCATTTGGTGAACTTGTCGACTGCTACCAGGAGGTGAGTGTGCCCCCTGGCGAGGATTTCTTGAGTGGACCCACCATGTCGAGCCCCCACTGAGCGAAGGGCCAGGCGAGTGGTATGGTCTTCAGTGCCGATGCTGGCGCGTGCGGCTTGTTGGCGAACTCCTGGCAGCCGAGACACTTCTTCACGAGTTCTTCGGCATCTTGCATTGCGGTGGGCCAGTAGAACCCGGCTCGCAGGGCTTTGGCCACCAAGGCACGACTGCTGGCGTGATGCCCGCAGGTGCCTGTATGAATTTCGAGTAGATGGCTTGACCGTCGACTGGATCAACGCACCTTTGCAGGACTCCTGAGATGCTTCGCTTGTATAGCTCCCCTTGATGATGGTGAAGCCTTTCGAGCGGCGAATAATGCGCTTGGCTTCGACTGAGTTGACTGGCAGTCCTGGTGCAGCATGTAGCCAGATATGGGCTCGTCCAGGTGGGTCGATAGCAGAACCTCCATTGGCTCCTTCTCTTGCTGGCGGGTCGGGTGCTCGTTGATGGTGTGAGGAGCCGGCGGGTCGAAGTTTGACAGACCGCTGCGTGATGCGCTCAAGGAAGACGCCGGGTGGCACCTGCGCCTTGTCTGAGCCCAGGTTGGCGAGGGTCGGCTTCCTCGTTGCTTTCGCGGCCGATGTGCCGCAACTCGCAGCCGTCGAAGGTGCCCTCCAGCTGGTTGTACAGGTCTCTGTAGGCGATCATGTTGTCGGCGATGGCGTCACAGGCCTTCATGGTTTGCTGCACGACGAGGTAGGAGTCGCCGTAGATCATGAGGTGAGTGGCGCCGCAGTTCTTGGCCATTCGCATGCCATGGATTAGGGCCTTCGTACTCAGCCTCGTTGTTGGAGGGTGTTGGGAAGTCCATCTGTAGCACGTACTTCAGCTTGTCGCCTTTGGGGGAGATGAGGATGACTCCTGCCCCGGCTGATCTGAACTTTTTGGAGCCGTCGAAGTACATTGTCCATGCGTTGGACAGGTCGGGGACATCTGGCAGCTGGGCCTCTATCCACTCGGTGGTGAATTCTGGGAGCACTTGGGCCTTGATTGACTTCGGGTGAGCGTATTTCAGCCCCCAGGGTCCTAGCTCGACGACCCACTTAGCGACTCGTCCTGTCGCGCATTGGTTGGTCAGGATGTCGGAGAGCCCGGAGGAGCTTACCACCGTGATCGGGTGCTCGGAGAAGTAATGGATTACTTTCCTTGAAGTCATGAAAACTCCGTAGGCCAGCTTCTGGTAGTGCGGGTAGCGCTGCTTGGACAGGGTCAGACCTCGCTGAGGTAGTAGACGGTCGCTGGACAGGGTGGCTGTGCCTTCTTCTTCTCGTTCGACTACGAGTACCGTGCTGACCACCCTGTTTGTGGCTGACACGTAGAGGTATAGCGGCTCGTTCTCCAGTGGAGCCACCAGTACTGGGGAAGTCGTCAGGTTTTCTTGAGTTGGTCGAACGCGACTTGCGCTTCCTGTCCACTCGAATTGTCTGTCTTTTTCATCAGTTGGTAGAAAGGCAGGCCTTCTCACCCAACTTACTATGAACCGGCTGAGAGCTGCGACTCGGCCGGCTAGGCGTTGCACCTCGTGAAGCTTGGTCGGTGCTGGCATTGCGAGTATGTTTTGCACCTTCTCGGGTTGCTTCGATTCCTCTTGCAGAGACGAGGTACCCAGCAGTTCTCCGGCTGGCACGCCGAAGACACACTTGTCTGGGTTCAGCTTGATCTGATACTCGTCGAGGGCGGCGAAGACCTTGCGGAGGTCGGCGATGAGGGTGTCCTCCTTGCGGGTGGTGACGACGATGTCGTCGACGTAGACTTGGACGATCTGCCCGATGAGCCCTTTGAGGCATGCTTGCATTGTGCGCTGGTACGTGGCACCAGCGTTCTTCAACCCGAAGGGCATCGTCTGGTAGCAGAAAACGCCGTCGGGTGTGATGAATGCTGTCTTCTCCTCATCGTCGACGTTCAGTCTGATCTGCTGGTAACCTGAGTAGGCGTCCAGGAAGGACAGGCGTTCGCAGCCTGCAGTCGAGTCGATGATCTGATCTATCCGCGGGAGCGGGAAATGGTCCTTGGGGCAGCATTTGTTGAGGGCGGTGAAGTCGACGCACATGCGGAGTTTCTTCGTCTTCTTCTTCTCCACCAGGACTGGGTTGGCGACCCAGTCCGAGTCCTTGATCTCTCGGATGAACTTGGCATTCAGCAGTCGATCGATTTCTCTGCTGATTTCGTCTCGCTTGGGCCCGGAAAAGCGTCGCATGGCCTGTTTGACGGGTCTGGCGTCCTTGTGGACCTTTAAGGAGTGCTCGGCGAGGTTCCTGGGTATTCCTGGCATGTCAGAGGGTTGCCATGCGAAGATTCTCCAGTTCTCACGTAGAAACTCGACGAGCGCGCCTTCCTATGCGGGAGTCAGACTCGACGATACTTTGACCGTCTTGCTGGCGTCAGTCGGGTGGACCTGATGGGTCGTTGTGTCGTCAGCCGCGTTGAAGGCAGCGTCCTTGGCTGGTTTCTTGCGGGGTGGGAAGATGGTCTTGTCGTTGTCGACTGCCATTGCCTCGAAGTGCTCTTCGACTCCGAAGAATTCGGAGATCTTGCTGAACTCGCGGTCGCAGCTGTTGGAGCGGTCGAAGTCGCCGTACCGTGATGACGCCCTTGGGTCCAGGCATCTTGAGCATGAGGTAGGCGTAGTGAGGTACGCCATGAACTGGCAAGGTTGGGCGCCCGAGTATCGCGTGGTACTGTGACTTCCAGTCGACTACCTCGAAGTCGATCGACTCCCTCTTGAAGTGTTCGGGTGTGCCGAAGATGACGTCGAGTGTGATTGTTCCCATGGGCGTGACTGCTTGCCCTGGTACTATGCCATGGAAGGTGATCTCGGACTCCGCCAAGTCTCCGTCGACCTGTTTATCCTTCTGAGGGTGTCGGCGAAGATGATGTTGATGCCGCTGCCTCCGTCCATGAACACCTTTTTCAGGTGTAATCTCCGATCAGAGCTTCGACTACCAGGGCGGCGTGCCCGGGTCGAGGTACTGCAGGTGGGTGGTCTGCTCTGGAGAACGTGATTGGTGTCTCTGACCCTCTCAGGTAGTCTGGTACCGCGGGTGGACAGGTGATGGCTTAGAAGACTTGGCGAGTGATGAGTTTCTGGGCCCTGTTTTGGGGCGCCCCTTCTGTATCATGTTGAGCTGTCCGCGTGCCACAAGGTAGGCGTCGTGTGCCGCTGGCTGGGCTTGTTGCTGCGGCTGCTGCCGCTGCTGCTGAGGAAAGGCTTCCGCCGCCTGTGCTGGATTAGCAGCCGTGGGTGCGGGTGCTGCCTGGATGGCCAACTGCGCGACTGGCTGCGCTGCGGGTGCTGGGGTGATGATCTGCTGCATGGCCTCATAGATCTTGCGTGCTTTGCGGCAGTCCTTCAGCAGGTGGTTGGAGCCCCACTTGCCCGTTTCCGGGTTCCGGAACATGTGGTGCTTGCAGGGTTGCTGTAATGACCCAGCACACCACTGCATGTTGTAGTGTACAAGTCATTGACATAATACTCACGGAAGGACCATTCCGTAAATATTACATCCTTCAGAGTAGTACAACAGAAACATAGTCGGTCCAAGGTAACACTATAGGATTACAACATTATTCAATACAAAATCTCGAGAACCTCCTTTACATACAGAAGTAGGTCTCGTGCAAATGAAACTCTCCAAAAGATCCAAGTCGTAGTACTAAGCTGAATATCAGCTCTACCTCTAACTTCTGATCCACTACTGCTGTTGTCACAGCCCTAATCTGTCCATTTGGAATTTCCGTGTCTAGAGTGGTGCTCCTCCACCCAATTATAGTCGTATTGTCCATCGGTATTGTTGTCGACGTGTCCACCGTTGCACTGTTGTCGCCACTCATCCGTCGGCAAAGTAGAGGTTGACTCCTTCAGCCTCCACCAGGTTGATTTGACTTCTTGCCGAAGATCTCACCAACATCGTTATGGATTCCTGCCCTTCCTCAGCTGTCTCCAATAATCTAAGCAGGGGTCAACGGAGGAAAGAGTGAGCAACACGAACGTTACTCAGCAAGTTCATATAATAGGAATAAGGTGTTTTATGCACTAGCTACCATCCATACCAAAAGGTTATGGATGAACATGCATAACTTTGTAAAACATTTTTAGGAAAAGATTTATTTTATCTTCAGAAAACTATGCCCGTCATCGATTCACAGGTGCTAGGGCCTTGAGGAGCCTCCTTTCCTGCAGCGTTCGCCGTTCCTTCCTGGAACGTGGAGTAACATGTCACATTTTTACACTCTGCAGAGGTGCGTTACTTTACCCACAAGAGACCAACGCCTTGTTGCACAACCGGGCGAGTCTTTCCCGTCCACACTTCCTATGGTGTGGGGCCAGTCGTTGATCCAAGCCATTCGCCGTGCTTCTCCAACAACCCCGCATGCCCACCCTTTTGTAGGTTTGTCCTCCCCTTTATCTTATGGTAGACCGAACCGGACCCGAGGTCCTCAACACCTATACCATAAAGATAGACCGTTCCAGACATCCCTACAATCCATCATAGACCCCAGAAACCGTGGGAATTAAGGGATCCCACCCATGTGCATGTAATCTCGCAAGATCTACAGCCTACGGAACTGGCAGTCCGTTGACATGCGAAAGGGAAAAGGTCACAGATGACTTTCCCCCCATTCCAAGTCTCATGGTTAACGCTTCATTTACGGCGCAAGAACGCTGACGGCATTGGTTATTAAATCCTAGGTAATACTTTCCCGTGCAAATGGAACCTCCACCAACCACATCATTCCATGGTTCCATCTGCCAGCCAACAATATATATATAGCAATTCACATCATTCGAAGATAGGTTTTTCTTTTTCATGCAATGATAAACCATAGTATTTTTCATTTACTTTGATAAACATAATCAAGTAGGACATGAGCAAGAGTGAACTTGCCTTGGATAGGAATAGCAGTTCAAACACTTCGGGTTCTAGGGTTTGCGGTAAAACCCCGAGTTCTGAAAAAAACAACGTAATCCCGATAAGGACTACAGAAAACTCTGGCAAGATGCTATTATGCATAGTAATGAAATGCATCGCAAAATACCCCCAATCATACCCAAACTTAACTAGGTAAGCTTCATTTTAAAATGATACTTCGATAACTCGTATTAACTTGACTTAAGTTTGTTTCATCACCTTTAGGTGATGTTTTTGGTGCTTAAGTTGTTCATGAGTTGAGATTAGTGAATGTTCAAGATTTTGGAATTTGATTTGATTACTTGGTGATTTTGGAATCCTAGTTCTTCAACACTTTAGTATGTTTCACTTTTATTTAAATTATGAAGTATTAACAAATATTAAGAATAACCACTTTTAAGTTCTTTTATTATTTAAGTATCACACTTAAAAGGAAAAGGAATAAGGTAATATCATCTTATGTTTCATTTCTTAGTTTTAGGATACGGTCTTGAATGAATAAAACTATAACACAAGGTTAATCCAATGTTAATGATAAAAATAATAATAGTGCTCATATTTTATTAAGTAGAGATTTCATTTTTAGATTAAGTAGACATCTTTTAACAATTATTTTCCTTAAAGAAATATCATTTTAATTAATAATTTAATGGAATATCAATTATTTATAAACACACATGGTATTTTAATATGCTCACAATGTAGGACATATCATGATTAAAACATATTTTATAATTTGAAGTTTATTCATGTGAATCATTTTAAATGAAGTTGAAATGCATCCAAAATAGCATTTCAAATTAACTCCATATTTAAATTAATAAGTAAATTGTTGTTTCAATTTTAAAGTGATTAAATTTTAGTCAAACAAGTGTTTGATTTATACAAACAGATAGATTTATTTTTCTGTTCATTTTGGTATATTATTTGTATTTTTCTGATTTTATATGGAATAGCTATGAGTTTCCAAAGTTTATTCAACTTTAGAATATTTCTGGAATTATTTTCTTATTAATTTTTGATTTATGAAATGACCAAAATGCCCTTGGTCAAACTGGGTTGAACCAGATCAAAGACTGGCTCGGGTCGTGGTCAACTCGACCGAGCCCAACCCGCTCTCCTTCTCTCTCTCTCTCTCTCGCTCCCGTGCCCGCGCGGTTCGAAATCGCCACCGCCGTCGCCGGCCGATTCCGGCGTGGTCCGGCGACCTCCGCCTCCGTGCTGTGGCGCGGTCGACGCGCCCCGCCGTCCTCACCATTCCTACCCCGGCGATGCGGTTTTCCTTGCCCGGTGCGCCCGTGCGGGTCCTAACCTGAGGCTAGGGTTCGAGCGTCGGTGCGGCTCCGCCGTGCCCGCTCGGCTCTGTTGCGCAGCTGAGCTTCCACGGCCGGGTGCAGGGTGATGTCCCCTGTGCCGCCGTGGAGATGGTGGTGCCCCCGCCTCCACACTGCTCCAACTCCAGTGGACGCACGGCCACTGCTTCGCCGCCATGGCCACGGCCATGCCAGGTATCTCTCCCCTCTTCTCATCTATCTCTTCCCCCTCTGGCCATCAAGCCATGCTCTGTAATGCTTAGTCTACCATGTGATTTAGGTCTTTTGGTTGTTTAGATGTTGGCTCAGCTATTCCGATGCTTCGGTGACATATGCTGGATGTTCTAGTGCCTCCATGCATTCAGTTGGTGATGTTATAGCTAGTAATTAGCTGTGGTGATGATCTGGGGTTCTGTCTTTCGATGGATTTAGTTATCTGCTCTTGATAATGGCAACAGATGGTGCTCTCTGAACCATGATTCAGAGATGTGCCTCTGATGTGTATTACTTTTGTATGCTGGAATTATTTCTAGCTATTATTGTGCTGTGCAAGAATGCTTCTGATGATTTGCCCCTTCGATATAATGTTCTATTAGTGCCATGTGCAAGTATATCTTATTTTCTTGAGCTAAATAATTTAGCTTTGCTTGCTGTGATGCCTCCTCCGAGTTACACGAAGCATTCTGATGATTTTAGCTTAGGAAGATTATTTATACTGCCCAGTGGTGTTATTAGTGCATGATTGTGCTTGTGGTGCCTCTCCCCTTGTGGGTTTTGTACCCAGCAACAAGTGTTGGATGTGTGATTCCCAAAATGTGACTCCAAGCAAGTAAAGCTTGTATGCCTTTGCTAATTTTGGTGGATTTATATCCCCTGCCTATGATGCACAGGCTGAGGCTTTTATTTATATGAACAGATGCTTGCTTGTTTTATTTCTTTCCTGTGATGATTTTAGCATAGCACTTCTATGCTAAGCTGAGGAAACATCCTAGCCACACTACCTATTTATTCTAGCAAACCAATGCTAGGGAATATTGATATTCACCTGCTGATGTGTGCTAGTGTTGTGGCTTGTGGATCTACTACTTTTCTTGATCAACAGATCATGTGGCTTTTCTGGGTTGCTTGATCTGCAGTTCTTGTGGATCTCCTCCTTGTTCACCTTGCTTGGCCTGCTCCTCCAGCTCTAGCTTGCTATTCCTGAGCTTCTGGCCTTCCCTCTTTGCTCCGGCTTGACCTTGTGCTTCATTCCATCTTGCACTTGCTCTCAACAAGGATTGTGTGATGAAACAGAGGTGGATTTAATGATTTGGCTAAAGAACTGTGTGTTGTGCTGTGAGGAACTCGAGCTGTGAGGCTGTGAGTGAAAACAGTGGTGTGTTTCCTGTTTGCTACGGCTGGCTTTGCTCTTATCCCTACCCTGGGGAGTGAAATGGATGTGCTGTGGACAGCACATCAGTGTGTGGTGATGGTGCTGCCTGGTTAGTTGCTTCCCAGTTCCTGTGAACTGGAGCTTCGGCTGGTTGAGCTTATCCAACCTGTGTGAATTATTTTGAGCTGCCAAATGGATTTACTTGTGATTTTGCCCATGATGTTGTGCTGAGGCTGGTTTTGGCTAATTAAGAACAGATGCTAACCTTGATTATACCAATCCCGATGATGTGTTTAGCAGTGCACTTCACTGCCTTAAACTGAGGGTATTACTAACCTCAAATCCCTACTTTGATTTATTTTGCTTTTATTTTGTTTTGTTCTCTTTGGTGTTACAGGAAACAATCTTGGAGTAAAAGTTACAAGAAGAAGAAGAAAAGAATACTGGACATTTTAGTTTAGGAAACAATTGTAATTTTCCTTTTTGTATTTCAGTTTGTTGTAAATAATTTGTAAAGACAATGTATTGTTGTTCTTAATCAATAAAGTTATTAGTTTGTCTTTGTAAGAATTCAATCATTTGTAAAATTTATTGTAAAGATTTGAATTATTCATAAATCTATAAACTCATTTACTTAATTATTGTTTTTGTTACTTAATTGTTTTAATTTGAATTACTTTACAAATTCAAATTATTTGAATATTCAAGTTTGATTCAAAATTTCCACAACAATAAATTACCTCGAAGTCAAGTCGAAATTTATTTACGTTCACCTAAGATGAATTAAACCTAATTCATTAAGATGAATGAACTCTGATCACTTAGGGTTTTAATTTGCGAAAAAATTTATTCAGGATTTTCAAATGCATGCATACAGATGCACACATTACTATTTCTACCCTTCTTTAACTCCTAAATGCTGGGATATTACAGTCTTTCCCCCTTAACAAAAACTTCGTCCGAAGTTATGACTGTGTATGAATGTGAGAGTTACTTATGTGATATCTAGATATGGGTGATTATTATGTGGGCTTTATGAATTGACTTTACTCCTTCCTTGGAACTCATATTCTTGGAGAAACACCATAAATCTCCATGTAGCATGCTTACTTAGAAACTTGAATATGTTGCCTAAGTTGTAATGTGGTTTATTATTTCCTCCTCGCTATTCTTTCTCTTATATGGATCAAGGTTGTATCTTATCATATTTTCCTACTTGAATTTAGGTGATCCAAATGATAAGTTATTAAAATTCTGTATCTAGTATCAAACATCACTTGCCTCACCCTTGTGGTGAAGACATCCAGTTAAATTCTAGCAAAGCCTTAATTAAGTTGGTTATAGAAGAATGTGGGTATATTTTATTCCATCAATCTACCTTATGCATATAAAAGAATATGCTAACAAGATGAATCTTGTTACCAACCAACTTTTATTTCAAGTGGCTAAGATGTACTGGATTATCTGACCTTCTGTTTGTTTGTGTATGACATTCAATTGTTTGAGCATACAAAAGTGATTTGTTAACAAGGTAATTAGGCTTGTTACCAAACTACTTCTATATAACACGAACCTTGGAATATCACACTATTTCTAGAGAGATTAACAAGAATAGATTCTGACATAAGAATTTCCAAATTCTCCCTGATAAATTGGCTTAGCACTTCTAGAACAGTCTAAAGAATCCTTGTGAATTTTTTCTTGTCGTAGTTCCTCCTTCTTGTGGTTTGCTTCTCTTGCAGTATGACTTCGAGAAGATTGAGAGATAAGAATATAAGATGGCCTAGATATAGTATGAAGATCTAGATTAAGATCTAGTTTAAGCTTTTATTATCCTTCCTTGAACTTCTCATTTTACTTTTCTTTAAGATTTGTACTTATTCCATAAATGATGGATTTTACCTAGCTTTCAATACAATTCCTCTTATAAAGGTTGTATCTTGTTATTATTCCATTAGTTGTATCTAAAGATACTTTAGTTGTTGAATGTTCAATTTGTATTAAAGATGTGTCGTGCTTATGAGATAATGACTTAAAATGATAAGTTGATAAGATATTCACTTAGGATATTAGGTTCTCATATGCTTATATACGTGTATTCTCAATTAGTCTTTTGAGTGTTGGTCGATCACTCTATGACTTCGTCGAAAATGTTTTTAGTTACCCCGGATTTTTAGATGCATGCTATGCAAATGCACATATTAGCCCCTTTCTACTCTTTGCACTACGGGTATTACATACTCTCCCCCTTAGAATTTGATAGGGCGCTTCCTTTCGTCTGACCTTTTGTTAGTCGATATTTATCTAGTTGTATCCATTCAGTCTCAAGTAACAACTAGATCTTTTCTGTTGAATAGAGCTGCTCTCTTTATGCCCTTTGTACTCAAACTTCCAACCTGTATACCTATGGTCTCTCGAAGAACACTGGGTACTATCACTAGATTGTGATTCCCGAGACATTCTCCGGTTCAGAGATATCATTCCTACATCCAATATCTTCCCGGAGAACAATTGATCAGCCCACCATGATGTGAACAACCAATAAGATCTCCCGGTAAATCAGATAGTCATTCAAATTAGTATTCCAGTTGGCTCACCTATGGTCTAGAGAAAGAAACCATTGCAAAACTGGTTGCATTTGGTGATAACTTAACTCTAATTTGAACGGGTTGTTGGTCATCTAGTCCAAATTCGGATGATATAACAACTCTTTCATCTGTCTGTTGCTGGAACTGGTTCCTTTCTTTTGAGTGATCAGACGACGTCGTGACTCTTCAATCTTATATTGCTTCAACCTCCATCTGAGTCCTTGGACCTAGGATGTTAATCCTATGGTAATCCATCCTTCCCTGTCTGGTGATGTAGTCCTCCAAATCCAAATATAATGTGAGTTGTGGTCCATCCCCACGTATAGCTTCTTTTACTTAGATCATCTTGACTTCCTTCTCTTCATGAGCCTTCATTGCTGTTTGGAACTTCTGAGAGCACGTCTCTCCCTTACACAAATCCTATCTACCTCTAGATCAGTATCATCAAGAAAAGAACTCAATGTGACAATCATGCCATTGTACATCAAATTCTAACTTCATGTACCAACCTAGTCAATCAAAAATCCAATAAGATCCAATAAACCGCAAATGCAATTATAAATCAATCATGCAACATAAGCCCGTAAAATAAGTAGTACCTTGAGTAAAAACATCTCAAGTACACAGGCTTAGATGCTATACACTACAAGATAGGTTTACATCACCTTATAATCTTCTAACAACTCTTTGACTCGGTAATTACCCGAGTTGACCATTTGCAATGGAATAATACAAAGACAAAGTACTCAAAGAGTAGTTGTGGTAAGGCTTTGTTTCCTATGGAACTAAACTCCATGTAGCTTGGATCTTCCGTCTGACTATAACATCTACTTGCGAACATATCTAGATCCTTCATGAACTTACTCATGGTACATCAGAGGTAGTAGTGTAGCTTCCGTCATTGTTTATGCCATCTCCTAATTTTCTTAACACTTTATACTATACTCAGGTGAATCCCCTTTGAACTACATCCTTAGGGTATTGGCATACGTTTCATAGTTAAATGTTGATGATTTACCACTATCATCAAACATCTTCTAACTTCCTCCATCACGAACTTATGATAGGGTTCTACTTCATAGGATAGGCTATCAATGATACCATATAAGTAACACTGACGTGGATGTAATCCATTTGGTGTATCAACTGGTACAAGACAGTCTTAACTGGTTATACCAAGTTGGAAATTAAATAAGGTAGATGAATATTATACCTATAGAATAGTAAATAAGAATATCTACTCCAGTTGGGTAAGGAAATGTATATACAAGTATGACAATATTATTCTCAGGTGAATAACCATCATAGTTGTAGAAATATAGAGTTTAATTAAGTATGATAACTCCCTATAGTCTTACCAACCTACAAGTCTCCTAAAAGGGTTTTAATCCTAAGGTCGTTCGCTCTGATACCACCTGTAATGACCCAGCACACCACTGCATGTTGTAGTGTACAAGTCATTGACATAATACTCACGGAAGGACCATTCCGTAAATATTACATCCTTCAGAGTAGTACAACAGAAACATAGTCGGTCCAAGGTAACACTATAGGATTACAACATTATTCAATACAAAATCTCGAGAACCTCCTTTACATACAGAAGTAGGTCTCGTGCAAATGAAACTCTCAAAAAGATCCAAGTCGTAGTACTAAGCTGAATATCAGCTCTACCTCTAACTTCTGATCCACTACTGCTGTTGTCACAGCCCTAATCTGTCCATTGGAATTTCCGTGTCTAGAGTGGTGCTCCTCCACCCAATTATAGTCGTATTGTCCATCGGTATTGTTGTCGACGTGTCCACCGTTGCACTGTTGTCGCCACTCATCCGTCGGCAAAGTAGAGGTTGACTCCTTCAGCCTCCACCAGGTTGATTTGACTTCTTGCCGAAGATCTCACCAACATCGTTATGGATTCCTGCCCTTCCTCAGCTGTCTCCAATAATCTAAGCAGGGGTCAACGGAGGAAAGAGTGAGCAACACGAGCGTTACTCAGCAAGTTCATATAATAGGAATAAGGTGTTTTATGCACTAGCTACCATCCATACCAAAAGGTTATGGATGAACATGCATAACTTTGTAAAACATTTTTAGGAAAAGATTTATTTTATCTTCAGAAAACTATGCCCGTCATCGATTCACAGGTGCTAGGGCCTTGAGGAGCCTCCTTTCCTGCAGCGTTCGCCGTTCCTTCCTGGAACGTGGAGTAACATGTCACATTTTTACACTCTGCAGAGGTGCGTTACTTTACCCATAAGAGACCAACGCCTTGTTGCACAACCGGGCGAGTCTTTCCCGTCCACACTTCCTATGGTGTGGGGCCAGTCGTTGATCCAAGCCATTCGCCGTGCTTCTCCAACAACCCCGCATGCCCACCCTTTTGTAGGTTTGTCCTCCCCTTTATCTTATGGTAGACCGAACCGGACCCGAGGTCCTCAACACCTATACCATAAAGATAGACCGTTCCAGACATCCCTACAATCCATCATAGACCCCAGAAACCGTGGGAATTAAGGGATCCCACCCATGTGCATGTAATCTCGCAAGATCTACAGCCTACGGAACTGGCAGTCCGTTGACATGCGAAAGGGAAAAGGTCACAGATGACTTTCCCGTCCCATTCCAAGTCTCATGGTTAACGCTTCATTTACGGCGCAAGAACGCTGACGGCATTGGTTATTAAATCCTAGGTAATACTTTCCCGTGCAAATGGAACCTCCACCAACCACATCATTCCATGGTTCCATCTGCCAGCCAACAATATATATATAGCAATTCACATCATTCGAAATAGGTTTTTCTTTTTCATGCAATGATAAACCATAGTATTTTGCATTTACTTTGATAAACATAATCAAGTAGGACATGAGCAAGAGTGAACTTGCCTTGGATAGGAATAGCAGTTCAAACCTTCGGGTTCTAGGGTTTGCGGTAAAACCCCGAGTTCTGAAAAAAACAACGTAATCCCGATAAGGACTACAGAAAACTCTGGCAAGATGCTATTATGCATAGTAATGAAATGCATCGCAAAATACCCCCAATCATACCCAAACTTAACTAGGTAAGCTTCATTTTAAAATGATACTTCGATAACATCGTATTAACTTGACTTAAGTTTGTTTCATCACCTTTAGGTGATGTTTTTGGTGCTTAAGTTGTTCATGAGTTGAGATTAGTGAATGTTCAAGATTTTGGAATTTGATTTGATTACTTGGTGATTTTGGAATCCTAGTTCTTCAACACTTTAGTATGTTTCACTTTTATTTAAATTATGAAGTATTAACAAATATTAAGAATAACCACTTTTAAGTTCTTTTATTATTTAAGTATCACACTTAAAAGGAAAAGGAATAAGGTAATATCATCTTATGTTTCATTTCTTAGTTTTAGGATATGGTCTTGAATGAATAAAACTATAACACAAGGTTAATCCAATGTTAATGATAAAAATAATAATAGTGCTCATATTTTATTAAGTAGAGATTTCATTTTTAGATTAAGTAGACATCTTTTAACAATTATTTTCCTTAAAGAAATATCATTTTAATTAATAATTTAATGGAATATCAATTATTTATAAACACACATGGTATTTTAATATGCTCACAATGTAGGACATATCATGATTAAAACATATTTTATAATTTGAAGTTTATTCATGTGAATCATTTTAAATGAAGTTGAAATGCATCCAAAATAGCATTTCAAATTAACTCCATATTTAAATTAATAAGTAAATTGTTGTTTCAATTTTAAAGTGATTAAATTTTAGTCAAACAAGTGTTTGATTTATACAAACAGATAGATTTATTTTTCTGTTCATTTTGGTATATTATTTGTATTTTTCTGATTTTATATGGAATAGCTATGAGTTTCCAAAGTTTATTCAACTTTAGAATATTTCTGGAATTATTTTCTTATTAATTTTTGATTTATGAAATGACCAAAATGCCCTTGATCAAAGACTGGCTCGGGTCGTGGTCAACTCGACCGAGCCCAACCCGCTCTCCTTCTCTCTCTCTCTCGCTCCCGTGCCCGACGCGGTTCGAAATCGCCACCGCCGTCGCCGGCCGATTCCGGCGTGGTCCGGCGACCTCCGCCTCCGTGCTGTGGCGCGGTCGACGCGCCCCGCCGTCCTCACCATTCCTACCCCGGCGATGCGGTTTTCCTTGCCCGGTGCGCCCGTGCGGGTCCTAACCTGAGGCTAGGGTTCGAGCGTCGGTGCGGCTCCGCCGTGCCCGCTCGGCTCTGTTGCGCAGCTGAGCTTCCACGGCCGGGTGCAGGGTGATGTCCCCTGTGCCGCCGTGGAGATGGTGGTGCCCCCGCCTCCACACTGCTCCAACTCCAGTGGACGCACGGCCACTGCTTCGCCGCCATGGCCACGGCCATGCCAGGTATCTCTCCCCTCTTCTCATCTATCTCTTCCCCCTCTGGCCATCAAGCCATGCTCTGTAATGCTTAGTCTACCATGTGATTTAGGTCTTTTGGTTGTTTAGATGTTGGCTCAGCTATTCCGATGCTTCGGTGACATATGCTGGATGTTCTAGTGCCTCCATGCATTCAGTTGGTGATGTTATAGCTAGTAATTAGCTGTGGTGATGATCTGGGGTTCTGTCTTTCGATGGATTTAGTTATCTGCTCTTGATAATGGCAACAGATGGTGCTCTCTGAACCATGATTCAGAGATGTGCCTCTGATGTGTATTACTTTTGTATGCTGGAATTATTTCTAGCTATTATTGTGCTGTGCAAGAATGCTTCTGATGATTTGCCCCTTCGATATAATGTTCTATTAGTGCCATGTGCAAGTATATCTTATTTTCTTGAGCTAAATAATTTAGCTTTGCTTGCTGTGATGCCTCCTCCGAGTTACACAGAAGCATTCTGATGATTTTAGCTTAGGAAGATTATTTATACTGCCCAGTGGTGTTATTAGTGCATGATTGTGCTTGTGGTGCCTCTCCCCTTGTGGTTTTGTACCCAGCAACAAGTGTTGGATGTGTGATTCCCAAAATGTGACTCCAAGCAAGTAAAGCTTGTATGCCTTTGCTAATTTTGGTGGATTTATATCCCCTGCCTATGATGCACAGGCTGAGGCTTTTATTTATATGAACAGATGCTTGCTTGTTTTATTTCTTTCCTGTGATGATTTTAGCATAGCACTTCTATGCTAAGCTGAGGAAACATCCTAGCCACACTACCTATTTATTCTAGCAAACCAATGCTAGGGAATATTGATATTCACCTGCTGATGTGTGCTAGTGTTGTGGCTTGTGGATCTGCTACTTTTCTTGATCAACAGATCATGTGGCTTTTCTGGGTTGCTTGATCTGCAGTTCTTGTGGATCTCCTCCTTGTTCACCTTGCTTGGCCTGCTCCTCCAGCTCTAGCTTGCTATTCCTGAGCTTCTGGCCTTCCCTCTTTGCTCCGGCTTGACCTTGTGCTTCATTCCATCTTGCACTTGCTCTCAGCAAGGATTGTGTGATGAAACAGAGGTGGATTTAATGATTTGGCTAAACAACTGTGTGTTGTGCTGTGAGGAACTCGAGCTGTGAGGCTGTGAGTGAAAACAGTGGTGTGTCCTGTTTGCTACGGCTGGCTTTGCTCTTATCCCTACCCTGGGGAGTGAAATGGATGTGCTGTGGACAGCACATCAGTGTGTGGTGATGGTGCTGCCTGGTTAGTTGCTTCCCAGTTCCTGTGAACTGGAGCTTCGGCTGGTTGAGCTTATCCAACCTGTGTGAATTATTTTGAGCTGCCAAATGGATTTACTTGTGATTTTGCCCATGATGTTGTGCTGAGGCTGGTTTTGGCTAATTAAGAACAGATGCTAACCTTGATTATACCAATCCCGATGATGTGTTTAGCAGTGCACTTCACTGCCTTAAACTGAGGGTATTACTAACCTCAAATCCCTACTTTGATTTATTTTGCTTTTATTTTGTTTTGTTCTCTTTGGTGTTACAGGAAACAATCTTGGAGTAAAAGTTACAAGAAGAAGAAGAAAAGAATACTGGACATTTTAGTTTAGGAAACAATTGTAATTTTCCTTTTTGTATTTCAGTTTGTTGTAAATAATTTGTAAAGACAATGTATTGTTGTTCTTAATCAATAAAGTTATTAGTTTGTCTTTGTAAGAATTCAATCATTTGTAAAATTTATTGTAAAGATTTGAATTATTCATAAATCTATAAACTCATTTACTTAATTATTGTTTTTGTTACTTAATTGTTTTAATTTGAATTACTTTACAAATTCAAATTATTTGAATATTCAAGTTTGATTCAAAATTTTCCACAACAATAAATTACCTCGAAGTCAAGTCGAAATTTATTTACGTTCACCTAAGATGAATTAAACCTAATTCATTAAGATGAATGAACTCTGATCACTTAGGGTTTTAATTTGCGAAAAAATTTATTCAGGATTTTCAAATGCATGCATACAGATGCACACATTACTATTTCTACCCTTCTTTAACTCCTAAATGCTGGGATATTACAGTTGCTCCAGCTCCTCGGCTGGGGTCAGTGCGCTCTTCCACTCGCGCTTTTGGCCTCCGTCGCTGCGGTAGTTGCTGCCACCGCTTCGATTGTACTGCCCTTGGCTGAACTGGCGACCTTGGTCGCCGCTGTTTCGGTTTGTACTGGCGACCCTGATCGTATTCACGACTGCTGTCGCGTGCTTCTTCGCGGGGGGTTTGGTATCCCGCCGCTACTAACTCGATTGAGTCGAGGATGTTGTAACGTGGCTTCTTCTTGTGGCGTCCTTCTCGCCAGTTGCAAGGTCCGGCTTCGTCCTTCGGGGAGTCGTGAGGTTGTCACGGACGCAGTCCTCTCCTTCTGCCCACTGGTTAGCTATCTTCATAAGCTCGATCATGCTTTTCGGCCGGAGCCTTCCAAACTCTTCGCGGAGGTCGCGGCGGGAGACGCCGTGCATGAAAGCGTCCATCACCCGGTCCTCCGAGACAGTCTCCATGGTGTTGCGGAGCAGGGTCCATCGTTGGATGTACGATCGGAGCGACTCGTCTCGCCCTTGTTTGCAGGCCTGCAAGTCGATGTAGGTCGTCGGCCTCGAGTATGTTCCGAGGAAGCTCTTGACGAAGGCCTCCTCGAACTCTTCCCAAGTTCTGAAGGAGTTCTTGGGTTGGGTGTTGAGCCACCCGCGTGCTGAGCCCGTCAGCATGAGCTGGATGTATTGCATCGCCGTAGTCGAAGTTCCTCCCTGGCAGGTGCAGGCGATGAGGTAGTATTCGAGCCAAAGTCGCGGGTCTTGTTTCCCATCGTACTTGGCCGTCTCTGCCGTGAGCTTGAAGCCCTTGGGCATTCGAGTGTCGCGGATGTTGAAGCTGAAGCACGCGGCACCGCACGGCTCGAAGTCGCCATCAACCCGATCGTCCGGGTTCGGCGTGCTGACCGTCCGCTGGGTGCGGTGACGGTCCACCGTCCTCTGCGCGATGACGGTGTGGAGGTCTTCGCCTGGCTGCGGTTGTCGTAGTGGTCTGGCTGCTGGGCTGACGAGCGCTGTGGGCTCGCGGGCGTGGTGGCCTCACTCTTCTCGTGCTGGTTCGGTTGGCGCTTTGTTCGCCAGGGCGTCTTCGACTGCCTTGATGGACATGATTTGCTGTTTGTGGAGGAGAGCACGCGAGTCACCCTCCGGCGGCTACGTGAGTCGCAGGTACGTCTCGACTGCCATAAGCGCGGCGCCGGGTGTCTTGGGGACGGGTATCCCGTTCTCGTCCTCGGTTACGTAAGACGATTCGAGGTTGCGGGTGACTCTGGTGCGGTCGACCTCCGTCATCAGGGGCACGCGAGCTCTGTGGCGCCGCGCTCCTTGGTTGACCTCTGTTGAGGAGGTGAAGGAGTAAGCGGCCCTCCTGGCACTCGATGCGTCGGCCTCCCTTTTGCGTCGGAGCAACTCGGCCTTCTCGGCATGGAGTCGCTCGCCTTCCTTGCGTAGCAGGTACTGGACTGCCAACTGGTCCTCTCGTAGCGCGTCCGGTGGTGGGTACGTGCCGTCGTCGACGTGCTTCATGGCTTGGATCGCCATGTCGCGAGTGATGGTGAGACGCGTCACCTGGTCAGACAGGACCACCTCCAGTGGGTACACGGGTTCGTCGTCGTTGCCCTGCGGCGTCGGCCGATCATGAAGACTTGCGCGGGTAGATCTGGGCAGCGGGATGGACGCTGCCACTGCTGCTTCCTTCGTCCGAGCCGTGCTCGGAGTAGAAAATGGCTGCAACGTGGTGGGTACCACAGTCGCTGCCGCGGCTTCTTTCATGGAGTTCCGCGATCTTTGCCGCGGATATGAGGAGCGATGTCGTCGTCGTCGATGCGAGTGTGGTTGGCTCGGTGAAGACCTTGCGGGTCGGTGGAGATGCGAGTGGCGCGGACGAGGACGGCGCGACCTTGGTCACTCGCGAAGGTGTGGTCGACGCAGTCGAAGCTAATGCAGATCTTGGTCTTGCCAACGACGCAATCGAGCTAGTCGGAGTAGACTCGATCTGCGCGGTGGTCGCCGAAGTGGTCGATGTAGTCGACGCAGATGCGATCTTCTCAGCAGTCGAAGATGCGATCTCCACAGTCGCAGCGGGCACGATCTCCGCAGCAGGCGGCGGCACGGATGGCGCAATCGCGGCAGATGCGGGTGCCGCCACCGCGCGTGGTGCGATCGCCGTGGATCTGAGTACTCCACAGCTGTCTACGAAGTAGTGCATGGTACCGAAGGTGAGGCACATACCTACATGCAGATCGGTGTACACCGAGCGGTGGGCCGGCGGGTGGAAGGTGTACTCGAAGGAGCCAAAGCAGATTGGCTCCTTGGTGATGCAGACGTCGGTCTTCAAAGTCGATGGAGCCGGTGCGACCATGGTTCCAGCGCTCGTCCTTTCCCACAGACGGCGCCAATTGACGAGGTGTGGACTCGGCAAATCCCTGGGTTATGCACCCCGGGTTGATTGAGGGGGAGAGAGTTGAGCGCTGGTGATCACGACGGCTGACAAGCGAGGCGTTTTACCCAGGTTCAGGCTCCCGGAGGATAACACCCTACTTCCTGCTTGTCTGGTTATTGATGGCGAGTTGTGGCTATAATGGTGAGATGGCGATCTCGCTAGGGTTTGTGGTGGTGGCTATGAGCGTACCGTAGAACGAGGGACCCTCCTAGCCTTTATATGGTAGGCTAGGTCTCGGGTGAATGGTGCTGATGGCACTTACAAGATAGGTATGAGCCGCATGACCTAGTCGACTAACTTGGGCCGCACGTTGTCCTTGCTGGGCTTTCCTTGGGCCTTTGTAGTCTTGGCGTGACCCAGGTACCTTCACCGTGGGATAGTCGAAGGGACTAACCGATGTTAATTTTTCCAAAGATCGTCCTTGTAGTGCTTGCATAGCCGGAAAGATGCATGAAAAGAATCACCCCAAGAAGACCATTATCTCCACTAAGAGGCCATTGGAGCTCCTTCATATGGATCTTTTTGGGCCTCCCACATATGATAGTCTTGGTGGCAAGAAATATTGTTTGTTTATTGTGGATGATTACTCAAGATATTGTTGGACTTTCTACATCAAGAAGAAAAGTGAAACTCAAAAGATATTCATTGACTTTGCAACCCTAGTTCAACGCCAATATGACTCCAAAAGTTTGGCAATTAGAAGTGACAATGGTACGGAGTTCAAGAATTACACTATGGATGATTTCCTAAGTGGGGAGGGCATTCAACACCAATATTCCGCTGCATATACTCCCCAACAAAATGGTGTTGCCGAAAGGAAGAACCGCACTCTTATTGATATGACAAGAACTATGATGGCCGAATTTAATTCCCCGTACAACTTTTGGGCCGAAGCCATCAACACCGATTGTCATTACTCAAACCGGCTCTTCTTCCGTCCTCTCAAGGACATGACACCATATGAACTCCTCACCGGTAAAAAGCCAAATGTATCTTACTTTCGAGTCTTTGGATGCAAATGCCATGTTTACATTAAAGGTTGCAAAATTTCTAAATTTGAATCTAGATATTTTGATGGTATATTTGTTGGATATGCCGCAAAGTCTCATGCTTATAGGGTCTACAACGTATCCACCGGGTGTGTTGAAGAATCTATGAACGTGGAGTTTGTCGAGGATAATGGCTCCCAAGCGGAACATATTGATCATGATGATGTATGTGATGATGCTCCATCTCAAGCCATAAGAACTATGGGGATTGGAGAACTAATTCCTATTGAAGGACCTATTGATGATACTCAAGAAGAAGGAACAAGTTCTACTCAAGTTGAGCCATCCACCTCAATAATTGATCAAGAAGATGGTCAAGACCCACCCAACTCTAGTGGTGAACAAGAACATAATGAACCCACAACTCCAAGAACTCCACTTCGGATTGACCATGAGCAAGATAAAGGCAATGATGAAGATATTTGTGTTGGTGAAACAATTGGTCAAGCCTTGGAACGCCGGGTCATCCGGCGTGCATCAAAATTGGATTACCAACAACACTTCAAAGAAAATATCCTTGGGAGTATCCGTAGAGGTGTGTCCACACGCAATCAATTATCTAACTTTTGTGGTCATGTCTCTTGTTTGTCTAGCTTAGAACCTCTCAAGGTATATGATGCTCTTGAAGATATGGATTGGGTTGCGGCTATGCATGAAGAGTTGAACAACTTCGAGCGCAACAAAGTATGGTCATTAGTTGAAAAACCCAAAGACACATGCCATAATGTCATTGGAACCAAGTGGATATTTAAGAACAAGCAAGACTCACATGGTCAAGTCATCCGCAACAAAGCAAGATTGGTTGCACAGGGCTACACCCAAATCGAAGAAGTCGACTACGGTGAAACCTATGCTCCCGTTGCTAGACTTGAATCTATTCGCTCAC
The DNA here is from genome assembly GCA_947311845.1 of Poa pratensis. Lineage (NCBI taxonomy): Eukaryota > Viridiplantae > Streptophyta > Magnoliopsida > Poales > Poaceae > Poa > Poa pratensis. The sequence continues at coordinate 85,675,156 of CAMZMU010000128.1, forward strand.
TAATTGCTTATGCATCTACTCATAATATTGTCTTATATCAAATGGATGTTAAAAGTGCTTCCCTAAATGGTCCACTAAATGAGTTGGTGTATGTTAAAGAACCACCGGGTTTCGAAGACCATAAATTTTCTAACCACGTCTACTTACTACATAAGGCCCTTTATGGGCTCAAGCAAGCTCCACGTGCTTGGTATGATCATCTCAAGGAGTTCTTAGTAGACCGTGGCTTTGAAATTGGGGTAATAGATCCCACTCTTTTTACAAAAAGGGTAAATGGAGATTTTTTCGTATGCCAAATATATGTTGATGATATTATCTTTGGTTCCACTAACCGTGAATTTAGTGATCAATTTGGCAAGCTAATGACCAAGGAATTTGAGATGTCCATGATGGGAAAATTGAATTATTTTCTTGTCTTTGAAATCCACCAATTTCGAGAAGGAACATTCTTATGTCAAGCCAAGTATATTAAGGACATGCTCAAGAAATTTGATATGAACAATGCCAAGCCATATAAGTTTCCCATGCACATTGAGATTCGGTATCATTTTATTCGAGACCATGTTGAGAAGGGTGATATTGCAATCAAGTATGTCAACACCAAGCATCAACTCGCCGATATGTTCACGAAGCCTCTTGGTGAAGCAAGATTCAAGGAGTTGAGAGGAGAACTCAATGTGGTGGACATATCCAATTGGATTTAGTGGATTTCTTGCATACCTACCCATATTAGACGATACTTATTTGGTTTAGATGTAGGCATGGACATAGGGGGAGTGCGGTCCTAATCCATTGGGCTATCCCTCCCCCCATTATGCCGATAGTAAGAACTCATTTTGTCTCTATATTTTCATTTCATGAATTGTGAGCTTAAATGACGAGTAGTGGCCGTGAACCCGAGATACATCTTCGCGGTGTCACACCACAAACTCATACATGGTGGCCTTGGCCACCGCCCTCTTCTTTATGAAGAGTTGGTTCTTTTCGGTCTTAATTGAAAATCATTTGGAATTTTGGTCCTATTGTTGGTTTTATGGGAAACCCACTCATCTTGGCATTTCCGTGTTCGATTTTTGCAAGTTTGAGTGTGGAGTACCAATGTCAGTTTGACAATCTTATCCCAAGCCTATCTTCCTAAAAACACTTCATCTTATGCACACAAGTCCTATTTTGAAACTGAGGAGAAAGGGTTTGCAGGCCAGAATTTCTAACGAAATCCTGAAAATCGGATTATCCGATTCTGACTTGCTCGGATTATCCGACTATCGGAATATCCGATCCAAGTCAAAATCGGATTATCCGATTTGGCGGTTTGTCTCCAAATAGACAGGGGTCGGGGTGAAGGGCTCATTCGAGTCTTTCTCCACCCCCGACCCCTCTCTCCACCAACGCCGCCCCTGCTCTCCCGCACCTCCCCGCATCTCCGGCCGCCCCAACTCCGGCATTTGGCCGGATTTGGTGCTCCTCCTCCCCGGGAACCCATTCACCGAAGCTTTTTCCTCAATGGACGAGGGTAACTTCTTCTCTCTCATCTCCTAGGTGTTCCTCACCTAAATCTTTGGAAGAAGTTGTTTTGGCTGGTGGTTGTGGTTCCCCTTGGTACTTAGAACACTAGGCTAGCCCCCCTTATTGTCGATCTACTGCTAGACCTAGGACTTGAATCACTTTGTTGCTGCCAGATCCAGATCGGATTTTCCGATTCAGTCTGAACCGGATATTCCGACCAGTCGGATTATCCGATACATACTGAATCGGATTATCCGAAATTGTTCAGTGCTATTTTTCAGCCACATCTTGATTTGTCCAGGACTTAGTAGACTCAACTTAGGGATGCTCTTCTAGTGTACATTGTACCATTCCTTGCTCTGTGACTTGTGTGTACTCATCTATGCTATCCATCTATTATTCTATCTCACAGGTGGTTCCGGCAGTCGTGATTCGGGTAGTCCTCCACAGAAACATGCTAGAAAAGGCAAGCAACCCATGAAGAAGAAGCAAGTTGCTCATAGAACCAAGAAGCTCAAGGAAACTCGCCCCAACTATTTGACCATGAACCCAATTGACTATGCCCGAGTCCGTCAGTCCAACTGGTATACGAGTATGCCAAGAGATGATGATATTGAAGATCCCAACTTCTGGTGCATGGAGCAGATATATATATACAATGACATCTATAAGCACTATAACCATCCTATTCGCCCGATGCAGCCCTACAGAATGCGAGATATCAAGGCCAAGGCCAGTTATGCTCAAGCTGCAGATGTGATTGAACAGATGGGCTTGGTTTCACTCATTGAAAGCAATGCCCCTACAATGTGGAAATGATTCTGCAGTTTTTCTCCACCTTGGTGATCGAGATGACCACATAAAGACCATGAAGTGGATGACGGGTCGCACTCAGTGCACATCCTCCTTTGCTCGGTTGTCTACTCTTCTTGGCTATGCACCCTACCAGAGCAACCTTCCTCCCAATGGTTACACTATGCACACTGTTGAGAAGTTCAACAAAAACATAATGAAGGATATGTATGGGGCTGGTGCAATTATTGGTGAAAAAAGGGCCTCCTGCCCCTCTATGACCAGCTTGCGATCATCTTCCGCTCAACTATTGCTCCCAGTGGAGGTAACAATGACAATATAGTTGCTCCTCTTGCAAATCTGCTTTGCCTTGCTAAGAAAATTGTTGAGAATGAAAACCCTGAAGAGGATTTTACAGTGGATGTGATGCATTTTATCTTTCGTGAGTTGTATGACTCTTTGGTCAGTGGGCTCACTATTCCGTATGCTCCTTACATCATGATGCTCATCAAGGACACTCTGAAGAACCACAACTTCACCGGTATGATATGGAGCCCCATACGTACAAGAAGGTTTATCAGAAGAGGAAAGAGGTCATTCCATCTTCTGCTGCTGCAGCTCCTGCCCGTGGTTCCTTCATGGGTGATGCTCGTCGTGGTGCCACTCTCCGTCCGGTTCCTTCCTTTGCTCCGCCCAAGAAACTCAACTGGTTCCAGCGGAACATCTGTGCATGAATGCTGACATCCGGAGGGGACAATATGACACTTATCTTAGGCAGGAGAACATTCTCAAGCACCTTCCTCGCCTCCCAATGATCCTCCAGAGTCTGCTCCTCTCTCTTTTGCTCAGTGGAACGAGGGCTCTCAGTTTCCATGGACTCAGCTTGAGTCTCATCTGCTAGAGACAGCGTCTGCCGGCCCTTCCCGCCATCCTACACTCGTGCCCGTACTTATGAGTCTTCAGAAGAGGAGTGATGACATGATGATGATGATGCCTCTGCGACGGAGTGATCTACTTGGGTCGTAGCATCGCTCTTTTCCCTTTTTGGCGTTTCGATGCCAAAGGGGGAGAAGTAGTTCTATTAGGTCTCCGTGTGGGATTTGCATGGGTTTCGGGCACAAGCATATGCTTTTACCATTCTTGTTGCGCTTGTGTCCATTTATGTCGAACTTATTCGTGAACTTATTTGTGTTGTGTTTTCATGTGGAACTTATGTGTGTGAACCTTTAAGTTATGAGACATATGGATTTCTAATATGGTTATGAGTTGTATTCTTGTGCTAAGGTTCATTTCTACTCTATTATGCACAAGGTATAGTCCACTATCGAAACTCAACCTATTTGATATGTCTCCATCTAGTTTCCTCAATATTTGGAAGTGTCCTCCTCCCATATGTATTGCATTTGTATTCCAATGCAATTTAATTATATGCACACATTCAGGGGGAGCTTCTCATGACTTAAGCTCGGGAATCTAGATAATATATAACTATGCTTTCCTTGCAAATCCTAGTGTTGTCATCTAACACCAAAAAGGGGGAGATTGAAAGGACATTTATTAATCCCTTGTGTTTTGTGTGTTAGGCAACAACACTAGTGACAATTTAACATGTGAATCAAGTGATGCAGGTTTTAAGTGTGTAAAACATCTTTGCATCGAAACCAAAAAGGGAGTTGAAAAGAGCCAGTTTTGTTGCTGAAGAAATCGGATTATCCGATGTTGAAGTATCGGATTATCCGATTGCAGATTTCGCTGGAATTCTGCTAAGGACTAGAAGAAATCTACACTGAAGTTGTTCGGATTATCCGAGTTGCAAATATCGGATTATCCGATGATCAAGATTTCGCTGGAATTCTGCTAAGGACTAGAAGAAATGTACACTGAAGATGTTCGGATTATCCGAGTTGGAAATATCGGATTATCCGATGATCAAGATTTCGCTGGAATTCTGCCAAGGACTGAAGAAATCTTCACTGACGCTGTTCGGATTATCCGATGATAGTCTGATCGGATTATCCGATTCCATCGGATAATCCGATGTTGACTTGAATCGGATTATCCGATTTACCTGTCTGCAACGGCTAGAATCTGGGGGCAGTATATAAAGGCCTTCTCCTACATTGGAGAGGGCACCACGACCAGAAATATCTCCCCACCATTGTTGCAAGCTTAAACTTGGTAGATCTCTCTCCCTAGCCACTCAAACACCTTGTCCTTCTAGGACTTGGGAGAGTTGACCTAGATCTACCCTTCCACCAAAGCGATTTGATTTCCATATCCATTCCTTAGAGGAACTTGTGCATCTTGGGTTCATTGGAACCCTAGACGGTCGTTGGTCGTTCTTGTGGCTTTGGGAGCCGCGGGGACTAGCCGGGAGCCTCCAATTCGGTTGTGGAGACGTGCCCCGGCCTTGTGATTCTTGCGGCTTTGGAAGCCGTGGGAATTGGTGAGAGCCTCCAATTCGGTTGTGGAGTGTGCCTCATCCTTGTAAAGGTTTGTTGCCGACCTCGAGGGCATCATATAGTGGAGGAGATACGGTGTGCCATATCACGGCTATTCGGGGATCACTTGTGACCCCGCACCGCTCCAACGAAGACGTAGCTTCCATTGGGAAGTGAACTTCGGGAATCATCTCCGTGTCACCGTGTGCTTATCCTTTTTATATATACCTTTACTTGTATTGCTAGCTTACCTTGTTTAGTATATCTTGTTAGCTAGCTTCTTGCTCATCATATAGGATTGTTCACCTAGTTGCATATCTAGAGAACTTATATTTGAGCAATTCCTTAACTTGTTGAAAAGAAAATTAAAATTGGTAGTTGCCTATTCACCCCCCTCTAGTCAACCTACTCGATCCTTTCACCATCCCTCTATAATATCACAATGTGGAAACAAATTTTGGTGGAAAGTGTCATGTCAAATTCTACTTTAAACATACAGTATAGACTTAACGTAGAAGACATGGAGAAACTTAAACGTAGAAGACAAAGACCCCTATCGGAAACTAAGTACCAGAGGACATCCATCCAAAAGATCATTGTTCAAGACGCATCCACCATGTAGCCCGGGCTCCATTTGTGGTTTTCGGGAAAACTATAGGAATTTGGATACATAAGTGGTTGATTGCACAGGGAAATCGAAAGAATTAGGCCTCTCTTGATTCGTAGGACCGGGAAAGTATAGGAATAGAAAACTCATAGGATTAACATGACATGTCTAATTCAGTCCTATGGGAAGAGAAAGTTATTTTGATTGTGGTGTAGTAATTTTTTCATGAGATTAGACCTCATTTTGTTTTCCTATGATGTTTGTACATCATATTCCTATGGGATTTTTTTATAGGATACAATTCTATGAATCAAATAAATTCGAAGGAATAATTCCCACAGGATAATCCTACGCAAATCATTTGACAAACCTATGAATCAAAATAGCCCTCATAAAAAGTGAATGGAGTGGAGGGAAATTTTCCACAAACTAGAGTGCAAAGGAATCTTTTGTTGGAATTTGAAGGATTGTAATCGCATGAATCAAACTACCTTTGTCCTTGTTGGAAAATATCCCAAGGACAAAAATTCTACACATTTTCTTTAAATCAAAGGAAACCGGAAGTGATCTCTATCGGAGGTCCTCCAACTCATCACACAAGATTCCATATATATATCTCTACACCTTTCTTCATGTGCTGCGGTGTCGGTTATTCCAATCCAAAAATGACTAAATATCCAACGTACTACTGGTACTAGTATATTGGTCGTAGTGGTAGACCGAGAGAGGGTGCAAGCAAAGCCGCGGCACGGTTAGTTTTAAACCGGAGTTCCCGGGAATTTCGTTACGAGGGAGGTTTGGACGGATCATGAGTCATGACTGCATGAGAAGTCGCACTCGGCCGGCGCAGATAAGACGACGGGCCCACCCACGGACCGGGGAATCATGCTGCAGCGAACTGCGCACCGAATCCAACAGGTCATCGCTTCCAGATTTTTCCATGGAAGAAAATTACTCCATAAATTCTCGTCACGTGAGCCCACCGCGACGTCGGCGCGGCCGGTCCTGGGCATTCAAACCCTTCACGCGAAAGTCGTTTTTTCCCTCCATTCCTTCCTACGTACTCAAACGATTTTTTTTTGTTTGCGTACTCAAACGAGTGAATGAATGGTGGTAGCGGTACGGTGGTACGGCAGCGTATTGACCAGCTCTGCCCGTAGCCTGCACTGAAACCACCAACGTAGTAATGGAGCCCTTGGATCCTGTATTTTTCTTTTCTTTACGCAGCTTGATTCAGTACTCCTCTTGCGGGAAAGCGAAATGGGCCATGCACTTAGCTTTCCCATAATTCCATAATTTATGTAACCAAAATGGTTTTGGATAAATGAGAGATTAGAAAAAAATTCTGCTTTTCCAGCTTACTCATAATCTAGATACCCAAAATCGGACTGCACTTGGAACCAATCAGATTGTCTTTTTTTCCCTCTCCCTCCTCCCCCTACGCCTCCATGCCCACTACCGACACCCAGCCCTGCCGCACCACACAACACCGACGTCGACCGTTAGGGGGCTCGAGATGATGGTGTATGGCCTTGGGGCGACGCGCCGAAGCTCGGCGGCGACGGGAGGTGGCATAGAGTGGCTAGGTCGTTTCCGAACGGAGTTGGTCTTATCCATGTATAGGAAATTTGTTGCAAATTTTGGGTCACGGTCCAAAAAGTTTGGGTCTAGGACCACTTATAGTTAAACTTTTGGAGATTTTTTTGCTCACAGTACGTAAGAAAAGCGTTTTGGAGGCATTGACAGCAAATATGTGGAAATAGTTGGAGATGCCCGTAGTTAAACAGAAATTGGGAGCAGTGCTCGAAGAAGATAAGTCCAATTCGTTCTTGACTAGTAGCACTCTTTGGTGCAAGGCCGGCATTGTCGCTAAGCACTTATTTTAATAAGTGACAATTTGACAAGCTTGACGGAGTTGTGTAGTGTATTTTAAGCAAGGCTGATCGAAACCGGAAAAGATTCGAGTTACTCGCAGCGTGCCTGAACTTTTGTCCGTCATGCCACTCCCACTTCTTCTGAAGAAAAGAGAAGGACCGGCACCGGTTAAGTTAGGCCGACGACCCCTGTTTAAGAGGCGTGTGGCAGAATATTCATAAACCGCCGTTCGTCTGGCTTTTCATCTCGGCCATCCAAGTGTCATATATACACCTAGAATGGAAATCGAAAGTACAGAAAGGAACTAAAACATCGAGCCCACACAGGCCAGGAAAAGCTTTGCCCCGAGCAATTGCTCGACCCACACACCTAGAATTGTTGGTTCCAATCTCAAAAAAAAAAGAATTGTTGGTTCCTGAATGCCCACTACATGGCCACATGGATGGAGGCTCAGTAATGCGCAGTACACCGACGCCCTTGCAAGAAGTCAAAAGAACGTCACGCCTCTTAGCTCAGTTCAGACTTCAGAGTCCGTCCAGCCATCACTAGTATTTCACTACTGCCCTGACGACCTGTTTGTGCATGCATGGAATAAATCGCTGGCACTGCAGGCTTTACTTCCCGTTGATTCCATGGCGCAATTCATTCGAGGTGATAGTACTCCTACTAACCTAGTGGAGCAGCATGTTAAGGTCCACCAACAAAAATATCAATGAGCTGAGCTAGCTACCGGAGGAGGAGGAAGAAAGGGAGCTCGATCTCACGGCCGATCCTGTCCATGTCGGCGTTGGAATGATATGTGTTACGCTAAAGCGCGGCACCTGGTTATTACAATGATGCAATGATTAGGGCGGGTTACTTAACAAAGCGAGTCAGGACTGAGGAGCAGAGTCTTCACGGCCGGGGCCAGGTATATTTGGAGCGGCGTGCGCTAGCTCTGTTTTTCTCTCTTTTCCGTGCCCCGCTTGGACTATACGTACATTGGCCAGGTAAAGAGAAGGCCTGCACAGGCATGGTAGTGATAGATCATGGCGGAAAGATGGGTACGGCGGCTTTTGTATTCTTGGATTCTCGGTCTCACCTCACTCACTCTGAATCTCTGATGACTGACGAGTCGCTGCGTGACCGCCGGCCCTGATGTACTGCTCTTTCCCGTTTGGTCGCTCGCTGCTTGACCACGAGCACACACACGCTCTGTGCCGATAATACATAATACTCCTCACAACCTAAATCCAATAAGTACAAACTAGATCCTGATACCCTGTAGAAGACCACACATATTTGTAGACGGACTTGTGCATAAACTAATATAACAACTACTCGGCCGACGTTGAAAGGGTGATAAAAAAGTATGGCTGATTCCCGAAAATAATGCCAGCGTGCCACGAAACCTGAAAGCATGCACACTACCTGTACTACGCCACGGAGTAGGCAGTTATTAGGCACGGGGTGGTTGCTGGCTTGCTGCGGTGATGTAACATTTGTTACTCTTTTGGTCACGTCTTACAGGTATGACCCAGTAGCGGCGACCTTTCTCGGGGGCAGATTACAATTTCAGTTGGAAAGATAGGTGTTACGCATTCTTGGACGTTTCTTCCATCAGACGTATTTAATAAATAGAGACAAATGCACTTCTAAATCAATCCGGGTGTTTGGTCTAGTGGTATGATTCTCGCTTCGGGTGCGAGAGGTCGCGAGTTCGATTCTCGCAACACCCCTTAATATTTTTGGAATTATCTTTTGTCTTGCTATTTCTGTCGTGCTGTGTATGTATTCAGTATTTATTTCTTTCGTTGCTTACGCGAATTCGGCCTGCTCCATGGCCCAAGCCCAACCAATTTTTGCCCAAGTGCGCTTTCTCTATGCGCTTCCTGTCCAGCTCTCGGCGTTTTCTTCATCTAAAAACAAGAAAACTCTCGGCGTTTTCTTTTTGCTGTCAGGTTGCCCTGATTTCTATCCGCTGTTCTTCCACGATAGTACACTGATTTCCCTTGGCGCTCTCGAAAAGACCCAGTTTAAACGCAGGAACATAGAGAAACCTTTGGAACCTTGTCATTTTTTTTTAAATGGGGAAAAAGGTTTGGCTTTCATATTGATATAGGAGAAGCAAACTACTAAAGGTTGAGGCAAAAAATAAAAAGTGCACATAGTAATTGCTTAGGCGACTATCTCCACTTAATGTTTATCTCCTGCTAGGATCCAATCTTTGCCTTCATCTTTAATCTTTTGGACGAAGGCCTCTCGCGACCAAGTCCGCGGCCGGTGCGTGCGCGCCGCCGCCGGCCGGATCTCCACGGTCGGACCTCCGTTGCGGCAGCCAAGGACGGATCCGGATCCCCCGCTGCGACCTCTCTCGCCCAAGCTCCTTCTCCAGCTCCCGCTCCGCCTCCCGCGCTTCTGCGCGTAGGCGAGGTCTCGCCGGATGCGCCGGCCGTCCGCCCTCGCGACGCCCTTGGCGCCCGTCCTCCGGCCGCGCCCCGCGCCGGCTGCCAGGTTGACGCCGTCTCCCTGCGCCCGCCTCCACCACCTGCGTCTCTGCCCCTTGGCTTCACGCCCGCCTTCCTCGGCAGGGAGGCCCCAAGCCACGACCACGCCCCACTGCCGGCGCGCGGTGACTCGAGGAGCGATTCTCCGGAGCCGGGACGGCCGGCGCGCCGCGCCCGCTCCAGCCCGTCCGTCCTTGGGCGCTGCGCCCCGTCTCCGTCGCCGCCGGCGCCTTCGCCCATCTTCAATGCCGCTGCGCCGCGGAGGGGCATCCTCAAGTCTGGAGTTACTGCTCGGCGCCCTCCGTTCCAGAGGAGGGTCACCTTCAACATCCCGCTCCCTCAGCTCATTAATGGCGGCAAGGATGTCTTGAGTGCTGCAGAGGAGCAGCTCGACCTTAACGAGCCTCTGCTCCGCTCTATCGTCATCGCCCCCTCCACCTACCTATGTTCAGAAGGGCTTCAGGGCGCGTCATCTCCCTCCGCGGCTCCCTCTGCCCGAAACGACGACGAGGGATGGCTATCCCCAAAATCGCGGCGCCGCACACGACGGGACGGGCACTCAGGCCGTCGCGACGGCGGCCTGGCGGGGTCCCCTTCGTGCAGCTCCCAGAAGGACGCGGCCAAGCTGCGCTTCAATAGGCGCACCGAGGGGAGGTGTGGCCGTTGCCTCGCTCCTCTCAAGCACCACGGCTCCGCCAAGTGCCGGGACCCAGTGCGCTGCCTCACCTGCAATCTCTCCCGCCACCGTGAGCGTGACTGCCCTCTCCGTCTCGCTGCCAAGAAGGCCAAGCCGGTCCCTGTCGCCCCTTCGCCGCGCCGACCTTCTTCCTCCCCGCTCGCGAAAGGAGCCCTTTCGTGGGCAACGGTTGCTGCTGCTCCTCTCCACGCTCCACCGACGCTCCCGCCAACCCCTCCCATGGCTCACAGTGGCATCGGGGCGGCGGCCACAAAGCCGGCGGAGGACACGGTCATCTTCGCCACGACGCGCGAGCTCGATAAGGATGTGAAGGAGTGGCAGGAGACGGCCGTCATCGCTTCGGTCGTCAACTTGGGCGACAAGCGTAAGGTGGATGCCCTCACCGTCGACCGCGCCATTCGCAAGGATTTTCGGCTCAGCCACCGCGACATCTCCGTCTACCCGCACCAGCCGGTGCAATTCCTCATCAAATTCGAGCACAAGGCTCATTGCACTGAGGTGCTCAAGCGAGGCCGCGTTCGTGCTGAGGGTGTTCTGGTGCAGATCAAGCCATGGAGACCTTTGGAACATGGCCGCGAAGGGGACGCGTGCCCTGAACGCGGCAGCCGCCGCGACGCAGACAGCGTCATCCACCGAGCCTGCACTCGCTCTCCACAATGCAGCGCCGCTGGGAGCATCAACTTCAGCCACCGTCGTGACGCTAGCAAGCCCGCGGTCGTCACGGATGCCCTGGTCACCCACCCACGCCTGTCCGCGCTCCAACCCGTGGTGGAGGTCCAGCAAATCATGGCGGCACCCTCGCCTCTGGTGCAGCCGCCACCCTGCGACGTGATCACGGCCGCTGACGTCCATGCCATCGTTGCTAAAGAAGCTGCATCTCTGCGCGCTGAGCTGCAGGCCTGCTTTGACGGAGCTGTCAAGGTGCTGGCCAGCGAGAGGTGCTACAAGTGCTCATGGCACGCCCGGAGATGGACGTGTGCTACTCGACTGCAGTGTCTCGCCTTGCGCACGCACCGGCCGCCAGCGTGGAGTACACCACAACAACGTGGGTCGCGATGGACAGCGAGAGGTGCTACATGGTGAGCGTGGATGGAGCACTCTCAGCGGAGAACGAGAGGGCTGGCCAGGGGCTGCCGCAAATGCAAGGAGAAGACGACGACCGCCAGGCAATTGAGATGGAGGTGATGCCGATGGACAGCGAGGAGGTGCCGCACGAGTACGGCCTCGATAATGACGATGACTCGGTGAGGAGGGAGTTTCAGCCCGTTGTGGACGTCATTGCTGACGCGGAGACTACTGTGCTTGGAAACCTCCTCACTGCAGATACTGATGATGAAGCCCAGGAGCCGGTTAGCCTGCTGCTGACTGGACATGTCCTGGTGTTGATCTCGCATGGCGACGAGCCGTGCGACGGGGGATTTGCTAGTGATGATGATGATGAGGATGAGCTTGTTGACGGGAAGATGGAGCAGCTTCTGCCAGGCCTCGCCGAGCTGGATCAGGTTGAGTTGCTACTGGACGGTGAGGAGATGGCGCACGGAAACGGCTTTGATGACGACGGCGACTTTGCGAGGAGGGAGGTTCAGCTCGTCGCGGACGTCATTGACGCTGACGCGGAGGCTGCTACGATTGGGAACCTCTTCGCTGCCGTTATTGATGATGCTCCCTCATCTGGCATCGTGATTCGCTGCGTCGCGGATCTGTTCAGCCTGCCAGCTGTGCCGCTGCTGCCCACGCCTACTCCGCCATTGCCTCGTGCTCTTGCGGCCCTGCCCGACCTCGAACGTCGCAGCAGCAGGCTCGCGGCGAAGCCACAACTCCCAGCGGTCGGCAAAGCGCAGCGTGTCCTCCACAAGAAAATGGGGCTCGACTTTGAAAATATGCCCCTGGTGGAGGCCACGAAAGAATTCGCGAAGACCTGCAAGAAGGTTCCGTTCTCTGATTCGGCAATCAACGGGTTGAGTACCCTCCTCAGGTTGAACCTGCCGTCCATGACGGCAGCGGATGAAGCTTTGATTGGCCTTGCTGGCCCAGGGGAAGCGATTTCCCGCCACCGACGGTGCTGGACGTCTCCGCCTGATCTGCTTCCCGATCCCCAGATCGCGCCGCGTAGTTGCGTTTTGAAGATATGACGATATATCTTTCTGAGAGATTAGACGGTGTAGGATGAGTCTAGCACGCCCTGTCTTGTATGTCTTTTTTCTTTTTGGTCTCGGCCGTATCATGTTTGCTTCTCCTATATCAATATAAAAGGCAAAGCTTTTGCCTCGTTTCAAAAAAGAGATGTTGTTGAACCTTGCCCTTTTGGCAGCAGTTTAGACATCGTCCGGTTTCTTTACAAGGATACTGGCGAGGTTCAGACGTCGGTGTGCATGGTGCTGTGGCGCACAGAATCCTTCTGTTTTAGGGAGTCGACGCGTCGTTGACGTCTCTACACTAGACGTGGGCATCGCCACTGCAGTCTGATCTGCACACATGATCACGATCGTTCCGATGTCTTCCGTTTACGGCAACGTTGGTGTGCCTGGACCAAACGTTGATTTCCACGCCATCCTGCTCCAGAACAAATCAACGACATCGTATCCTCTTTCGATTTTATAGAATAAGTGTGCTCTGGAGTAAAAGGATTCAAACCTTTGCATGCCGGTAGGTTGATTTATCTTCCCAGTGTCAGATGCTAGTTTGGTCATAATTTCCGGTGGACCATTTCGCCTCCACTAGCAAGTCTCTTGACAGCGGATGGAGGAGTCATCGCCCGATTATGATGGGCGTTTTCTTCTCATGGCTGCGGATTGTACATTTAAAACACCTCATGCGAATGGAAAATACATTATGTAGAGAATGTCATAAACTGCACCACTGAGCGATTCATCGGTTCAAAACAACAATGTAAAGCTCGGTAACGAACATTCAGGTGTTTTGTCATGTATGATGTACAATATCATCACAACCTGGAGGTCAGGACGAAAATTTAATCTATACACATGTATTTACACTAACAAATACTGTAGAAGACTGAATACTAGTAATAGGGAGGGGGTGAAACAGACACTGTTCAACTATTTGTTTCAAAAAACACCTATATAGCTATGTTTGCTCTGAAAACTCTTAGAATATGTGTGGAACTTTGCTCGCTAGAACACGCTCGCGTCTTTCGACATAATCATGTGGGAACCATCCCGCTTTTCCCTTGCATTCACCTTCCGCCCAGCCATTGCTCGATATCTGAGTTCGGAGAAGACAACGTCAGATTAATGCAAGTCACATGACGTTATGTGTAGTTTCCAGGATCACTCGATAGATAAGCCTGAGACTAGGGAGAAGCTTACAAAGCAAAGATATGAAAAATAATATTACCTTCCGGACAATAACGATGTCACCAACCGACAAGTTAAGCTCGAACTCACTCTCAGCCTTGAAGGAATCGAGGGCCTGCATCACAAGGAATACAAAAAATATATCTGATAAGCATCCCAGATATTGACAACTTCGTGTACATTTGGCACGACCAAATACGCCCCACCTCTCCCAGGAAGAAATCGACAGAGGTTACTGACTGATCAGCAGAAGTGGATGCAAACATGCCATTAACTTCGTCATATGATGGTGGTGGTGGCATATAACTTTCTGCTGCAGGGGTTGGAGGTGCTTCAATTTTTTGGCGCTCAGAGACCATCTAGCAATGGAAGTATAATCATTAGACTGATGCATCCAGTGATTCTGTATGCTTCACGTTGCGTACTGTGAGTTGTGCCAATTAAAAGACTAAGATATAAATTTGAGAAAATGTACAAATGCTAGAATCTCATACTTCTTCTTCCAAATGGTCAAGGATCTCCAGAACTTTCTGATGATAAGCTCTCTCGGCCTCAACCTTCAGGGCAGAACAAGAACGTCAGAGACCACATAATTTACTGTGTGCATAAGAAAGTGTTGCATTAACTAGCACATTTGATAGTTACCATCGCAATGAGGCGTTGTAATGTCAATCTTTGCTGCTGCCCCTCTACGGCAGCCATTGCTGAAACAGCTTCCTTTCCTAATCCCACCATGTTTGACTTCAGTTCTTCAAGTTTATACTCAGCTGCTTCCAACTTTGTCATTTCGCCATTCCCAGCTGATTCTCTTACTCTGTTTTGACGCCTTGAAACTTCAACAACCTATGAGGGGAAAAATTAAGTAATATAAATATGTTGTTCGCACAAAAAGAAACGATGTCCTGAAAATGCAAAAAATACCTATATAGTGGTCTAATTTAGAATGACTCGATTAAATTACATGATCCAACATTGTAATAATATGCCTATGAAGGGCAAAATTAAGAAGATAAATATGTTGTTCGCACAAAAAGAAACGATGTCCTGAAAGCGCAAACAATACCTATATAGTGATCAAATTTATAATGACTCGATTAAATTACATGATCCAACATTGTAATAGTATGCTGTATAAATTTCTTAAATGCAACAGAAGCTTATCAGAACTGCTGACATCAAGTAATTAATTGGGGGTCGAAAAGTATATGAACTGGCAAATTAGCATTAGTATCACTGCTTTGGAAATGATTATATTTTACAGTTCAATTGATGGAAACCCCACTTCACAGAGAGGCTCAATTGATCTGCCCATACACACAGTAATAGTGTACTGGTTCTGTACACAAAAATAACAAAAGTGCAGTTGAGAACCTTTATGGAACTTAGTCAGTTCACAGAGTTGACATCCGCATTTTACTCTACGCATATGATATTCTCCACTATGCGTCTACAAGACAGTATGACATGGCAGTAGAAGCATCGTTTTAAATAGCCTGCTATAGCATTTTGAGCATGTTGCCGCTAAATAAATCCATGTATAATTTTCCGCTACAGCCCCATCTAGCTCCGATTTAGTCCCGCTATAGCTCTTTTTGAGGGATGGCGCTATTTGTCATAGCCAGCTATTTAAAACATTGATAAAAACACATGCTACAAAATTGTAGAGTTGTGGAGCACATTGCTTATGTAGCTCCTGAATGAGGGCTATCCTCAACTTCCAAAATAACCACAAGGGCATGTTCCAGAATTATTTCTTAACCTCAAGAATATTATTACATAATTTCAAAGTATGTAACTTATATGTGAGCAAGAATTTTTACCTGAGCATCAGCTTCTTGCCTCATTCTGTCATATCTCTGGGCTAGATGTCTAGCATCCTCTAGAGGGGAACCCATTACCATTGCCCGTAGCGGCTCTGCCACCTAGCATTCAATAGTTAAATACAAATTGTATCATACATATTATAACCTGATTACACACTTAGATGTAAGAATATAAAAATAAACCTGTCCAGTAATATTCCAAATAATATGCAAAATATAAGAAATTAAATAACCTTAGACATTTACAGAATATTGTATTTCCACCATATATCATATAGTGGCAAAATCATTTAACCGTTTACAAAAGTTATACATATGAGTTAATTTATTACAGCACTAACTGGATCCATTGGAATTTAGCAGCCATTTGGCTCATAAGTGTGACAAGGTAAAAAAAACAAATCCAGCATGTCGAAAACATACCTGTGTGCCAAATGCTTTCAGCATGTTACCGCGCTCCTTTTCTATCAGTGAACGTGCCTTTCCATAGTATGTAGCAGCTTTGGATAAAGTATTACCACTTGTACATGTGTTTTCAATGCCATATTTCTGGCTGTCATCAGACAATTTGTTTCCTAGAAATGTGGATTGCAGAGATATCAGTATATATTTATGTAAATATGGAAGGATAGACCTCTGATTAGTAATGCTAAGATCAAAGTCACTGCCCTGAGCTAATGGATAATTGGAGGAGCATACCTATCTCCACTTGCTTAGACCCTGTCACTATGTAGCCCTCCACACCCCGAACAATGTCCCTTTGAAAATGCTGGCAAAATATGCCAAAGTTTTAATCCAAAGGAAACAAGGTAGAAAGAAAAGATACGGTATAATTGTGCTATTCATACTTTGGCAGCACGAGTTGATAAGTAAAGTTTTTCCAATCTCTGGTGTAGCTTAACTTCTGATTCGTCTGTAAATGGATTATCAGAATTTCCATAACCAAACTGCTTAAACACGCCCTGCAATGGTACAAATAGTTACAATGTTATTTTACTCATACCGAATTTGAAAGGGTTAAGTGCATTTTTGGTCCCTCAAGTTTTGCAAAAGTCCAACTTTGGTCCCTTAACTCTATTCTGGTCTAAACGTGATCCTCAAACACTTAATTTGTGAGAGTGATCAGAGAACCCTTAGGTGAGATAGTATTGTATGGGAGAGTGATTGAGATTTGTGCCGTTGAAACGTGCATGCTATTTGCATAATGGATTCCCGCGTCGGATGAGCCTAGTGTTTGAGGACCACGTTTAGGCCAAAATAGAGTTAAGGGACCAAAGTTGGACTTTTGCAACACTTGAGGGACCAAATGTGCACTTAACCCAATTTGAAAAGGACTTTTTAATGCCACTTCATAATACATATATTTAGAAAAGAACAATATTACTGAAGTACGTATCATGAAGTATGCTTGGCATCTTATAGCTAGGTAACTCAGTTTTGCAATGTGTGAGAGGTGGACTTGAAAATGACATGCCGTTGAATTTCCGCTGCACTGGGCAACCCAAGCATGAGTTCAAATATACTGGTATCTGTAGATATAGTATTAGTTCTTATTACAATTTCATAACATCCATACTTTTGTAAGAACTACTCCCTCCGTTCCAAATTAATTGATACAAATGTTGTACTAAATTTGCATCAATTAATTTAGAACGGAGGAAGTAGATCATGACAACAATGCATACCAATTAGTACAAGCGAGGATTTTTTTTTTAAGGTTTAGAATCATAACACTGAACCATCATCTGCATTTCCAGACAGCATAGTTATTTGAAGGCACACAAAATCATGACTTGTGTTTGTAGCCATCTAGCCCTATAATCCTCAAGCTGAGTGCTCCTAAGGCAATGCAACTCTTTAATTTTGTCCGATCATCCTACGTCTGTGTAAGATAAATGCAAACCGATAAGGTTGGTATTAGTCAAAACAGTATAAGTGTGTCGGGGCATACTGTGTTTATGCGGTTCTGTACTTCGACTAGGAATCATGATCCATGAGCAATTCTTTGATCCGAAACCTACATATGCATCCTTGACACCCAACCTCTCTTGTTTTTACTGTTAAAGCACTGATTTTTCCCCCGACAACAACCAATTTGATCAACCTCTGCCTCTGTATCCGCAGGATCATAACTTTCCACTCCTCTATCTATACATTTCTTCAGTCCACGGCATCAGTATAACTGCCAAGACCAAACCGTGTAGACAGACAAATCCTATGCAAGCACTCTGCCTCTCCAGCACACACATACAAATCAGACACCGACTCAGCGACCACACCCAATTACGCGCACATCATCACCAAAGAACCACGGTAGGTGCGCGTCAAGCCCAGCAGTACAGGGCACTCTACCCAGATCGATCGAAAAAATTGTGAGAGGCGATCAGGAGAGACGGGCTAACCTGGCGCGCGACCTGCTCCTTGAGCCTGGAGGCCTGCTTCCAAATGGCCTCCATGGCCGAAATCGCGGGCGGCGGAGCAAACGGTGGGGGGTTTGGGGAGGACGGCCGGACCGGACGGGTCGCGGCGGAGACGACGAACCGGCTACGACGCTTTGGTCTGGTCTCCCCTTTTGTTTGCCGTTTCTGACGAGACGGACGAGGCCGCCTGCGGCTTCCTTCCTCCGGTGTTTCGGTGGTGGTTGGCTCCAGTCAGTCACGGCCGTGCCCGCTGGAACCGCGTCGCCGATGACCCGGGAAAAACAAACGGTTCTGCCGTCTCGGGCCCACTTGACGGTGGGTGTGGGTTCGTGTCCGTCTGCCTACGCGATGTGGGTTTTGTATGCCAAACCACCTGTCGGCTTTGAAAGATTTTTTTCTATACGAATTTTTCCTATATTAGTCATTTAATTTATAGGATTGATTTCTATAGGGATTTTTTTTCATAGGAATCATTGAACTACTTCCCATAGGAATTGTACCATTCACTCCAACCTCCTTTTACAATTACTTCACTTTTTCTTTGTCATCAAACACAATTACTCTTGTTATACGATTCAACTAGACATGACATTCTAATCCTATGGATTTTCTATTTCTACATTTTTCCAATCCTATGAATCAAACAAGTCCTGAGTTTTGACGGCGGCAAAACATGGCAGCCTCGTCAGCTGATTTGAGTTTCATAAACAATACTTTATGTACATCGTCGAGAAGAAAATGTTGTATACTTGTCGGCATCATCATTATCACTCCTTGGTTTCACTTTTTTTTGTAGAACTCATAAAAATTTAGAGGATTATTTCTTAGGAAATTTTTCTAATGAACTTATTTCATTTGTAAAACTCAAAACATATAACATTTTTCTATTGGCGACTTTGTATCCATCACATAGGGAAATTACATTTGGTCTCATCTCAAAAGAAATTTCTTTGTTCAAACGAGAATTATACCATATACACATATTTCTCCACAAATATGTGTTTTTTCTGCTGTAGTGCGAACAAACAACACCTATAAATGAGACACATATTACCTAAAAAAACCTTGAGTTCCCAAGGGCCTCATCAGAGGGAACGATGACCGCCCGATCGTGTCTCCTAGAAAATCCAAATCCTCTTTTTGTTTCACGGCGTGAGATAATAATGCCCCTCCCCTGTCTGCTTGTTCTTCTCTTACGCCACCCTCCTTTGCACCTTTTTCTCCCCACTGCCGATGGGCCGCCGCCGAGCACCTCCTTGCTCGCCTCAGCGTAGCTCGAGCTGTTGCTTTCTCCTCGGTGCTCGGCACGAGGAAACACAAGACCACGGTGTGTGGTTTCTGGAGAAAGCTGAGAGGGAGAGGATCAGGAGCATGGAGGGGATAAGGAGTGATGAAGAAGAGAGGATTGACATCGGAGGGAGAGAGATGCTTGATGGTGTGCTGCATCTTCCATCAGCCTCCATTCCTATCATCTCTTCGTCTCCCGCGACAGCCAGCTGGTGGCCCTCGCAAAAATCTCTCTCTTCTCTCCGGCCGAATGGCGTGACACACCGAACACCGAACGTGGACCTCTTCATGCTCGTCAAGCAACACCTTGACTTGTGGGTTTGTAGAGCTCCCCGTCGCCTCGACTGTGAGCCGATGGTGGCCTGGTGTGTGTCCCTATCCCCCTGAAAACTCTTTGTAACGTTGTACCCCTGCGTGTGTGGCTGGGGCTCTTGTAATACCTTGGCTTTTGCCTTTATTTGAAAATTTAGGTGGGTTGAGTCGCCTCCGTTGTTTCCCTCAAAAAAATCTTCGTTTTTGTTTCTGCACTGGAAAATCAATTTTTGATTATAGTTGTCTTTTTGCTCGGAAAATGGATTGGGAACGAGTTCAAAGTAACATTCCCACAAAAGGACCAATTTGTTTAACTTCACGAAGTTACACAAAATAAGCTACACGGCTAATGTCGATCAAAGTTTCCCATCCACTCCACGGCTATTGAAGACGAGGGAAACCGACACTGACCACGGCGAGAAAACAAAAAAGCAATCCTCTTTTTCTTTCTCTTGGTCTGATGATTTTGCACATTCTCTCCCTCCGTCTCTCGCAATATTGCTCAGCGCTTGTTATCAATTAGGCAGACATGAGGTTTAGATTGTTGTGGACTGACCTCTTTTTATTTGTCTCGGGGTGACGATTTTGCGCACTTCCTCTTTCGCTCACAATATTGCTCACTATTCATTACTCCCTCCGTTTTTTAATATAAGATGTTTTAGCATTTGTCCACATGCATATGTACATAAATATATGTAGACATGTTTAAGTGTGTATGTTCACTCACTTTACTATGTATCTAGACAACATGTACAACACCTAAAATATCTTATATTAAAAAACGGAGGGAGTATCAGCTAAGCCGACGCTGGGTTTAGATTGTTATGGAATGATGTTTTGGCTCCATGGATACAGGGAGCTTGAATTTTTTTTAAAATAATCAAAAGTGACATTTAGAAATCAGAAGTTTCAAAACATTTTGATTTTTATGTGGATTGTTCTGTACATATACGTATAACAATTTTTGTGGTAAAAAGGTGAAAAAGAAGGAGGGACAGTCTAATTAACAGCTAGCTGTTTTTCATTTCGCGCACAACCACTTTTTTCAGCCAACTGGGTAGTGACATGTGTCTCATAATTTATCTCATGTGCAAAATCTCACGGAAGACAAACTGGCCCGACTGGCCTGACAATGGTTAACGGGTCGTCATTTTCAGTTCAGACCCGACACGAAATCAGTCCGACGCGGGATGGGCGCGCTCCTGGCCGGAAAGACGACTTCACTCTCGCCGATGCTGCTGGTGCTTGCTCTCTGTAGCAGATACATATTAATGCTGCTTGCTCCTGCCCTATCAAGGAAGTTCGTGTACAAGATCAACAACAGATCGAACGAACACACACGAACAGAGGGAAAAACCACCCCACACACGGCGAACGCGGATCCACCAAGCAGAGCACCTCCTTCGAGCACCAGCAGCACGCCGCCGGGGGAAGAAGGCGAGCTCACCTCGCACCGCAGCAGCCGGCTCGACCAACCATGTTGAGATGCCGCAGAGGCCATCTGACGCAAGCGCCAGAATCTGAGCGCTGGAGGAGCATCGGCCTCGAGCCGCCGCCGGAACCACCCTTCTTCCACAGCGCCATCCGCGACCACCGACAATGGAGAGCTTCCCACCTGCAAACTTCCAAAGATCTTAAGCAAAAGCAACGCCAAGCACCGAGGTGAAGGCCGCCGGACCCCACGGACAAGAGCTAGCGCCGCCATCACGGCCACCGGCTCGAGGGGAAGCACGCCGCGGCTCCGGGGAGCAGCGGACGCGCCAGAGACGGCAGATCTGCCCCAGGCCTCCGCCGGAGCACCGAGGACAGAGGAGAGGACCGCCGCCGCCAAAAGCCTCTCCGACCACGCCGCCAACTCCACAGCGCCGCCGGCAGGCACCCCACGCACACCTAGACTATGTACATGCACGGGATCCGTCGATTCCCCGACCTCCCGCCGCCGGAGCGGCCGCGGAGGCGAGAAATCGAACGGATCGCCGGCGGCGAGCTGGTTCGCACGGGAGTCACCCAAAAATCTCCTCCTGATCACTGTAGATGGGGAAAAGGAGGGGGGCCGGGTGTTATGCTTCTAAGTATGTCAATTTTTCTTGGTCTGGCGCCGTGCTACTTCTTTCTCTCTATTCTCGCGTAAGTCAATTTTCATATCCAATCTGCTAGCTAGCTGTGTTGTGCTAATTTTAGCACACATAAAAAAATGGACAATTCTATCCAAATAGGTAGCACCGTTGGGTGCACCGGTCGTACACGCGTATTCATCGTATCAACGAGGCGACCGAGACGAACAAAAGGCGCACATTTTCTATCTCCGTTTGGGTCTCCCCGTTGCAGTTGCTCTAAAGACTCATCCAAACACATGTGACTTGGCTGCTTAAAAATAACTAATTGGGGACTGAAGACTGAAGAAAGAGAAAAAGATGGACACTTAATGAGCTAACACTCGAACTGGATTCATAAGACAAACACGAAACGTGGTTTGTACCTGACTGGTACCTTAAACTGATCAAAAAGTAAATAGAGACAACTACAGATACTCACAATGACAACGTAGAAAGATAAACTTATAACTGAGAGAATGAAATACATAGAAATAAAATGACCAAAGAAAGGGACTACAAATGACAAGCAGACATACGAAAAAGACTGAAAATCAAACTGAAAAAATGAAGAAAGAAAAACTTACAACGAAGAGAATAAAAGACATAGTAATAAAATGATCAAGAACGAATAAAAACTAAAGAAGAGACAAATAAAGACAGATACTGACCATAACACTGAAGAAAGAGAAACTTAAAACTGAGAGAATGGCTGACATAGAAAGAAAATGACCGAGAACTAATCAAAAGTAAGGAAGAGACAACCAAAAGACAAATACTCACAATAACATGAAGAAAGATTGAGCGAGGACAGAGAATAACACTAAAGAAAGACAAAATAAAGAAGAGAGACTAACGAACCATAAACAGAAACCAAGGGACTGATAAATGACACAAAAAATGGAATAAAGAAAGAGAGAATGACAAAAGACTGAGGACTAAATAATTGTCGAAAAAAGAGACTACAAAAGACAAGCGGAAAGACAAAACAGACTAAACATCAAAACAAATAGCAAAGCAAGATTGAGAAGTAATTAGCGAAGAAAGAGACCGCAAATGACAAGCGGAAAGACGAAACAGACTGAAAATCCAAACTGACAAATGAAGAAAGAGAAACTTAAAACGAAGAGAATATTAGACATAGAAAGAAAATAATCAAGAACTAATCAAAATAAAGAAGACATAAATAAAGACAGACAACCAAAAAACAAATACTTACAATAACAATGAAGAAAGATCGACTGAGGGAGGACCGAGAATAACACTAAAGAAAGACAAAATAAAGAAGAGGGATTAACCAATAGAAACCGAGGGACTGATGATAATAGACACAAAAATGGAATGAAGAAAGACAGAATGACAAAAGAATAAATAGACACTGGAAAGAAAGACGACACTGAGTTGCTAGGGACTGAAGACTAACCACAACAATAGTGAGCCTGAAAAACAAAAGAAAAGAGAGACGATAGCAAGACTGAAGAAATAACAGACTGAATAACTAAAAACTGAAAGACCAGTCCCTTTAGCCTTTGTTCTGGTCGTTTACGGCCGGAAGGATCCGTACGTGCTCTGGACCTCTGGCCGGACACGGCTTTCCGTTTAAAAATCTAAATGCGGCGCAGAATTGCCCTAAATTGGTCTTCAGCTCGATCATCTTGGTACGTGGGCCGCTCCTCCATGACTCCTAATTTGGCACGGGGCTATCTACAGGTCACGACCGGGAGGCAGAGACAAACACAGCGAAAAGACGGCCACGTTGATTTAAGTGACCAATCTCTAGTATATAATATATAGCTAATGTTTCTTCCTCCTGTTTTTTCGTCCGTCTTCACATCGTTTCGTACGTGGTCGTTCGCGTCGCTCGTGGCTCGCTGGAACCTTTTCCATATACAGCGTCGCTCTCGATCCGGACTCTCCTAGGCAAAATCGATACGGACTCTCCTATGGGTGAAACCCCTCGCATAAATACGCCTCCCGAAAGCGTCGAAGCAGCGCACGAAGCCGTCGAGGCAGCGCCCGGATGCCATGGATGTCTTCACGGGTGAGGTCACGCCGCGGTTTAGTACGAACGAGGTGATTGGGGCTCATATGCGCATCCCTGACGCGAGGGCATACCCCTGCGCCGCCCACCAAGCTGAACTGCACCACGGACGGGCGGCAGCTGCTGGAGACGAGGCTCGTTGATGGATCGTTCGGCAACATTGCCATGCCGATCGCCGAGGCGGGCAAGGTAACCGGCTCACCAGCGGATGGCGCGACAACGATCCAGGCTAGAGAATATGGACGACCAGTGCCCCTTGCGCTGGATTTGAATCAATACTACAAAAAGAACAAGCGTGTCGGCTGAATCAAATCGTTTTTGCGTGCATGTGTACTACTAGCTGATCAATTGGATCAATCAGGTTAACTTCGACTGGACAAACGGAACCACCAGCCGCCGATCTCTCCTCTCCCAGTTCAGGCCATCCTGCGGCCGAGCCACCGTATCCGACACATCCCAATTTGGGCCCCATTAACATCTGCAGATCAATCAGGTGCTCCGGCCGTCAATGCCGCAACAACTTCGCCCCGAGCCCCTCTTGCCCGACCCGACCTGCTCTGCCACTCTACAACGGACGAGATGATGCGGCCCCGAGCACCTGCTCTCTTGTTGTCCGTGGTGGCATGCCGAAGCCGCGGCGTCATGCTGCTGGTACCAGATGAGGGTAGGTTGGCTCTGGTAGCGGTGGGGTGCAGGGGGTGGTGGTGAGCGGACGAGGACTGGCCATGGAAGCAGAACGGAGGAGCACTGGCGGACTGGCGCCACCGGTCGTGCACAATCCAGTCCGTGCCTCTCTTTCTAGCTTCCATGCCTACAAAACTGAAACCGCAGGTTGCAAAAAACCTCGGCTGATATGGCGCTTCAAAATATGAAACTTTGGTTATTGTCTGATGCTTCTACTTGTTGGTGGTAGACTGAACATGTGGAAGAGTGGTCTGTCCCTGCTCTCCATTTTCCGCTCAACTCTGCTCCGGTTTCTACGACAGTTTACTTTAAATGAATATATATGGAGATATTGAGAAGACCATGTGCAGTTGTGAGTGTAGGCAATTTGCACGCCTACAAAACTGAAGCAGCTACATGTTGCAAACAATGGCGGCTGCTATGCCACTTCAAAATATGAAGCTTTGGTTATTGTCTGCTTCTATTTGCTGGTGTAGTATTTTGTTTGCAGGTTAAGTCCTAGAGGATGGTGTCTCAATCTTATGTGTTTGTAGGCTTCTGTTTTGTTGGTTTAATAGTTCTTTTTGCTTGTTCAGTCATGGAGGATTAGCTCGATGGTTCGATATTAATACATTTGTGGTTTCTTCTACATTAAACGAGGTCAGTATTTTTACATGTTATTTGTTGATAGGACCTCTGTGCACTCTGAACTCTCGATGTCCAACTCTGGCATTTTTGTGAACAGAAGTTGAGATGAGTCTGTGTCATGTGTATTTACTAGATTTTGCCCATGAAAACATGTAACTAAAATTACACTTATCACATCACGGAAGCAAATCTGCATATGTATATACCTAAAACATCAAAATATATGTCTTCAATTTGGGGAAGACCGTGTTCAAAACAACGAATAGTGTATATAGCGATTTATTGGAGCTCTCAGTTAGTACTTGCACACTAATCAGATTAGATCAAAATTTCAGTATGTTTTCGAATGACCCCTCCGCATGTTAGAACAACAGTTTGGTATAGTTATGTAAGTTGGAGTGACAACAGTAAGTTCATGGATGTTGGGCACAACTTTCCTGCAATTTCATCACTCCAATCTTTCTAAAAATGCTTATATAAGTGTAAACAAATTGATACATAGCGTATTTCTTGTCTAAATCAGTGGAGCGATCATTACTGTTCATGCACTTTGTCAATCGTCATGGTCTTAAATTTTAAAATCAGCCCGTTACAACGCACGGGCACGTTTGCTAGTCTGTACAATACATACACTACGCGGATACTAGAGAATATAGCTAGTCTATGTGGCTTGTACGCCCCTTAACGGGTACTGGGAACGAACCCGAGAAGGACCGTGGGCCCGAAAAAACTCACATCAAGATGCGCGTAGATTAGAGAGAAACGAAAGGCCAGAAAAACGACTGTTGACGAATTGATTTACAGCTAGCTGTGAAATAGCAGATTCCAAAAAGAAAACTCGATTTTTCTCATCACATTTATTTTTGGTGTGTAGATCATAGCCGATGCTATAAGACAGGTTGCCGAGATTTGGTACGCACATACTAGACATGCATTGTTGCTAGTATTTTCCAGATTTTTTAATTCTAAAAATAATGTTTTTGAATTTTAAAAGACCCTTCTTCAGTTCTTCATCGAGCATGGGATTTAAAAGCATTTTTTTTGCCATGGAATAGCCCTAGACTAGAGAAAGGGAATGGGGATCCATGGGCCAACAATTCTACTACCCGTGCAGGGAAAGGCGGGTCTACCTTGCGCGGGAGCGCCTATGCTCCGACCCGTGCGGCGACATCGCCGCATCGCACACCCCCGCGCACGCGGTGGGCCGCGGCCCACTGCCCCTTCTCCCGCACTCTGCTCCTCTCCCGCACAGCCGCACACGACCCTCGCCCCAATCCCCCCGCCGCCACCGCCGGTGCCGGGAGCGCCTCGCATCCCCTTCTTCTTCCTCTGCTTCCTCCCTCGCTGTTGCTCCCCGTCGCCAACACCGGCCTAACCGCCTGCTGCCGCCACCTGCGGCCGGCGTCGCTACCGCGCCGCCTCGCCGCCCCACCCCGCCCCTGCCCCAGCCACCTCCTCTGCCGGTCCTTCGCCCCCCGGCCGGCCTCCCCTCTACCCCCCCCCCCCGCGCACCCGAACCCCTAACCCTAACCCGCACCCACACCCCCTCGTTAAGTCCTGTCCTCGCCTCCGCCGGCGACGCCGCGGCCCGTCGTCGGTGAGTAGCTCCGTCGTCGTCTTCTTCCTTGCCACGCCATGGGTCAGGCCCATGTGGGGTGTGCGACGGCAGGGTATCATCGACCTGGTCGATGAATAGGTCCTGCCCCTTGCGCGCGCGAGCGAAATGATTCTATCGATCGATCAGACCAGGTGCCATCCGGTCCAGATTTGGAAATACCAGCCCATTCCATTTTTGGTTGCCAAGCACGGACACGTGACTATTCCCTTTTTTTAATTGACTATTCCCTTTCCTTGCTATTCTACAATCGATACAGGATCTTTTTTCTTGCGGGAGATCGATACAGGATATGTCGCCTTTTCCTTTCCCTTTGGGCTTTCCCGGTCGGGAGCAGTATGTACGGGCCGGGCCGGTCTATTCCCTTTTGAGGGCAGCTTATTTATTTTTTTAGCGCATTTTTTTTGAATCATTCGCTGTTGGCTTAGCAAATTGTGGCTTAGAAACACAAATAAGTAAGGTTCGTGTGGAAGCTATGGCTGTAACTTTAGGATATGATAAAGCCTTTGCTGTTAGCAGCGAGGCACTACGGGAACCGTCAAAACGCCGACGGCGGGCCGCCGTCGGCGTAGCAACGATCGCCGTCGGCGTAGGCCTACGCCGACGGCCCTATCTGCGTCGGCGTACGAAAACTGCCGTCGGCGTATCCGTCGCCGTCGGCGACGCAGCAGTGGGACCCACAAAACGGACGTCGAACGTCTCCGTCTGCTCCACCTATACGACGACGGCAGTGCCGTCGGCCTAGGATGCCACGTGTGCTGATCTGGTGCGTCTGGGAGGAGTCGTACGCCGACGGCTAGGGATGACCATATGGGCATCCTGCGTCGCCGTGGCGCCATCCTGTGCATCCCCACAACTCCTACGCCGACGGCGGCGTATGTTAGATCATATTTTCAGTTTCTGAAACTTTTGCTGCTGGTTTCTGGCGCATTTTAAATACAATTAAAATTGCACAAATTATAAAACATCACAGAAACATCAAATAAAATATCACATACATATCCAAATGACACAAACATGATTCAAATTCATCCAAACTCAAAAATGACATAAACATAGTTCGAATTCACACACGCTACACCCGAACACATCCTACACCTCCCGAGAGCCCGAGGTATCCATTTCTGACAGCGTGAGAATAGGCGACCGACCACGTGGCCAGTCGAACCACACAAGGAATCCGGTGAGGCACGGGACGGTGTGGTCTCACGCGACGAACTAGGCGAGGCACCACTAGTGCCATGCTCCACGAGCGCGCGCGTCGAAGTCGGCGAGGCGGAAGCACGACCAAAGGGTGCAGTCCTCGAGTATTCCGATCCCTACATGTTTTGAGTCCAAGTTAGCAACTTGGAAAGCACAGCATGGCGTAACAACTTGTTTGGCAAATAACTTACCGGAGTCCCTGACTTGTATGTGCGAGCGACCGACTCCCTCGTTGGGCTGACGGGCATGATCCCCGGCCTAGGTGGACGCGTAGGTAGCTACGACCGCTCTCCAGTGGCATGAAACTTCTCGTCGGCCTACAAGATAGTTTAGATGTCAGGAGTTGTAGAAAAAGAAGGTTCAAACTGAGGAAATGGGACTTGTCCATATTTTGCAAATATAAAAGTTGAAACTTACAGCATCCCATAACTCTGCCCACTCCTCATACTCCTGGCTCTTCTGTACGCACAACTGATACTCTCTCTCATAGCTCGCGTAAGCGGCATCGAAGGCCGCCTCGAAATCAGCCTACAGTTTTAAAAGGGAACGCATCTCGTCAACTTAGCCACTTAGCTAGGAACGAATGTCGGAAAGAGAATGAAATTGAGGAAAACTTACATCGGTCGAGCTCGGGAAGGCCGACGAGGCAGGACGGGAGGGTCGTCGGCGGTGAGGGTAGCCTTGACACGCGAGAGGCCCAACTCAGGAGTACGCGTGAGTACCGCACTAAGCATGAGAGGACGGCCATGCTCCCAACCGTTCCCGGCAAGGAAATTATAGGTCCAATATATATATAAATTATAACTACATTAAATTATATAGATAAATAAATAAATAAATATTATATAGAGAAATAAATAAAAAAGTTTCATCTATACGCCGACGGCCGCCGTCGGTGTTGAAGTACACGTGTACACCGACGGCACGGCCGTCGGCGTATCAACGCCGCTGGACGTTCCGTCACGGCGTCCTTTTGTACGCCGACGGCACGGTTTACGCCGACGGCTGCCGTCGGCCTTACCTGGATACGCCGACGGCGCTTCGTACGCCGACGGCTGTGTGGGCGGCTGCCCTAGCTCTCGCTGTACGCCGACGGCCCCGACATTTAGCCGTCGGCGTATAGTACGGCCGTCGGCGTAGTGTGGCTTTCCCTAGTGAGGGTAGGAGTGGTGGCCTAGGAATTTTTTGGAATAATGAAACGAATGTTAATGTTTTGGGCTCCTCCAAATACCATATTGATGCTTCTGTCCAGGGTTTGGGAGGAGATCCATGGAGGCTAACAGCGGTTTATGGTGAAGCTCAAACTAATGAGAGGTATAAAACCTGGGATATAATGAAAGATATATGTGATGATTGTACGCTGCCATGGTTGTGTATTGGTGACTTCAACGAGGTTCTGCGACATGAAGAACATGTTGGGGTGGGGAGAAGGAGTCATACGCAGATTCAGGTTTTAGAGACACTGTTGATGTGTGTAATCTAATTGATCTCGGTTATACTGGTCACTTTTGGACTTGGGAGAAAAAGGTTGTTGGCGGCTCATACACACGGGTTAGACTGGACCGTGCGCTGGGTTCTGTTGAATGGGCAGCCCAATTCCCTCTGGCATGTGTGAAGCATGTTACAGTAGCTACTTCAGATCACTGTGCATTACTGCTGAACCTGTTTGAAGATGCTAGACCAAGGACAACAAATAATCAGTTCCGTTATGAGGTGATGTGGGAGAGAAATGAGGGGTTGAAAAATACTATATCCTCTGGATGGCCGGCTGGCTCTGAAGAAGTTTCGGTGGCAGATGTACGCTCCAAACTTGGCAATTGAGCTAAAGATCTTGGTCGTTGGGGAACTGAAACTTTTGGTAGTGTGAGAAAGGAAATTAAGAGGCTCAAGCTTGAGCTTGATCGTCTCAGAAATCTGCCATCAAGGGTGGGACCGAGCCAAGTTGAGATCAAAATTAATGATCAACTTATCGAGCTCTATCATCGAGAGGAGATAATGTGGAGGCAAAGGTCAAGAGCGGAATGGCTTTCGGAGGGTGACAAGAATTCCAAATTCTTTCACCAAAGAGCTAGTATGAGGAGGATGAAGAATTTAATCAAGGCTCTGACTAGAGAGAATGGGCAAATTTCTGAACATGTTGAAGAATTGCAGACTATGACATCCGAGTTCTACAAGAATCTTTATTCATCTGAAGGAGTTCATGATATGAACCAGGTGCTAGATCATGTGCCCGTAAAAGTCACACCGGCAATGAATGCGGTTCTGACAACCCAGTACACATCACTAGAGGTTAAGAGGGCGTTGTTCGATATGTTCCCAACGAAAGCTCTGGTCCAGACGGTTTTCCTGCACATTTTTTCCAGCGGCACTGGGATGTATGTGGAGAAGATGTTGCCAAGGCAGTACTGAGCATTGTGGAAGGGAGGGAGTCAGCTGAAAGCATAAATGACACGGTTCTAGTGTTAATTCCGAAAGTAAAAAATCCAACCCTGCTCTCACAATTTCGGCCGATTAGTCTTTGCAATGTCTTTTATAAGATAGCCTCTAAAGTAATAGCTAACTGGCTGAAACTTGTCCTTCCTGATATTATTTCGGAGGAACAATCAGCATTTGTGCCCGGGAGACTTATTACAGATAATATCATCACTGCATATGAGTGTTTGCATTTTATGAAGCGAAACAGATCAAAGAGGAATAGCTTTTGTGCACTTAAACTTGACATGATGAAGGCCTATGACCGTGTCGAGTGGGATTATTTAGAAGCCATCATGACTAAGCTGGGTTTTACAGCTCAGTGGATTTCGGTGGTAATGGGATGGTCAGATCGGTATCTTTTTCTGTCCTTTTCAATGGGAGTAAATTGGAGGGTTTTAAACCTTCAAGAGGTATTAGACAAGGTGATCCTATCTCACCCTATCTTTTCCTGTTAGCAGCGGAGGGCCTTTCGTGCATTTTAAAAGTTTATGATCAGTCATCGCATATTGGAGGAATTAAAGTGGCTCCATCGGCTCCACCGGTGAACCATTTGTTATTCGCGGATGACAGCCTGCTGTTTTTCAAGGGAAGTAGAGAGGGAGCGGAAGAGTTGTCAAACCGATTGGAGATTTATTGCCGAGCCTCGGGACAGAAGATCAACAAAGACAAATCCTCGATATATTTCACTAAAGGATGCCCACAAAATGTTCGTGATATGGTGAAGAATATTTTAGATGTGAATATTGAGGCCCTCAATGATAGATATCTCGGTATGCCTACTGATGTAGGTTCTTCTCGGTATGGCACCTTTAAATTTCTGAAGGACCGGGTGTGGAGCAAAGTGAAAGGCTGGTTGGAAAAATCCTATCTGCTGGAGGTAAGGAGGTTTTAATTAAGGCTGTGGCCCAAGCCATCCCTGTTTATTCAATGTCATGTTTCAAGCTGCCACGAGGACTGTGTGAACATATTAATTCGATGATCAGGCAGTTTTGGTGGGGTAGCAAGCAAGGTAAAAGGAAAGCCTGTTGGGTCTCATGGGAAGTTATGACCATACCGAAATTCCTCGGTGGCTTGGGGTTTAGGGATTTGGAATTGTTTAATTTGTGCTTGTTGGCTTGACAGTCTTGGAGGTTGCTTCAATCTCCAGAATCCCTAAGTGCCCGTATTCTGAAATCTATTTACTATCCAAATGGTTCAATATTGGATGCCGAGCTTGGACCCCATCCTTCACAAATTTGGCGCTCAATTTTGGAAGGACGGGAAATTTTGAACCAAGGCCTCATCAGACGCATTGGTGATGGAGAAGCACAAACATTTGGCTGGATAATTGGCTTCCTAGGGACTCATCAATGAGACCAGTTGTTCCACTGAAAGCTAATCCGCCGGTGTTGGTGTCTCAGCTGATAGATGAAACTACAGCCACTTGGAAGGCCGACCTTATTAAAGAACATTTCCTGCCGATGGATGCTTCTGTGATTCTTAGTATCCCCTTATGTACTCGCCGCCAAGATGATTTTTGGGCCTGGAATTTTGATAACAAAGGACTATTCTCTGTTAGGTCTGCATATCGGATGTTGCTGAACACTAAATTGAAGAGAGAAAACTACTTTGATAGCAACGCTGGCTCATCTAATTCAGAGATAGAAGAAAAGGGTTGGTGCTCACTTTGGAAGACAAAGGTGCCTTCTAAAATACGTGTTTTTCTTTGGAGATTAGCCCAACAATCTTTGCCCACGGCAGATTTGATGGAGCACCGAAATATGTCCAGGACGAGCAGATGTTCCTTGTGTGGGGTTGCCGACTCATGGAGACATTCTTTTTTTTGCGGGGGTAAAGAAATGTATTAAATGATCAAAGAGTTGTTACAATCTTCCTGGATATGATCCTGAAGAAACTCAGGAACCGACCCTACCCAAACCTGAGATCTTTGGTTCTGCAACCCAAAACTAGCTAACTCATGACTAACAGTATTACATATTCTGGGAATTTTCAATAGTACCACCACACGATCCGAAACGATGAGAGACCGGAGATCAGCCACCAGATGGGCCAACGCTGAACTATCCCGATCCTTGCTTGTTGCCAACTTTACCAGATCGGAACAATCAGTCTCAATTGTGATCCGCTCACTACTCATGTCCAAAGAAAAGCGGAGTCCCTCCATACAGGCAAGCAATTCCGCCTCGAGCGCGGAGGCACAGAGACTTAGGCTCCTACATGCAGAGAAAACCACGGTCCCATCACTCCGTCTTAAAATCATGCCAGTACCCGCACGCCCAGACTGCTCTACAAAGCCGCCATCCACATTCAGCTTTAACTCATCGACAGGAGGTGGCCTCCATACCACCTGTGTTGGATGACTCAATTTTGGTCTCTCCACTGCTGGCAAGCCGACAGGCTGCTTCCCTTTAATAGTTGAGTGCAATATGGCGAGGAGCACTTGGGCTT
Organism: Poa pratensis; assembly: GCA_947311845.1. Taxonomy (NCBI): domain Eukaryota; kingdom Viridiplantae; phylum Streptophyta; class Magnoliopsida; order Poales; family Poaceae; genus Poa; species Poa pratensis. The sequence continues at coordinate 85,707,905 of CAMZMU010000128.1, forward strand.
TATCTGATGAGTTGCTTGTTGAGCACATGAGGGCTAACATCGGTCCTAGTGCCAAGCATTGGTTGTTTCACATGCTGGATACTTTGCCACATGATCAATTCACACGCTTTACTGTCACCCTGTGGGCTATTTGGTCGGCAAGGAGAAAAGCAATCCATGAAGATATTTTTCAAACCCCTTTGTCAACCCATGGTTTCATTAATTCTTATTTGGAGGAACTGCAAATTATATCTAGAGGCTCATCTAGCACCGGATCTCCCCAGCCAAGAGCTCCGATGCAGAGTAGATGGGTACCTCCTCCTACTGCTGTTGCTAAAGTGAACGTGGATGCGGCAGTATCGAAGACTGAAAACCGTGGAGTGGCTGTAGCCTTTTGTAGAGACAGCTTTGGAAATTATTTGGGATCGTCGGCAGTTGTTTTTGAAGGTATTTCGGATCCTGTTTGCTTGGAAACCTTAGCTTGCCGTGAAGCGCTGGCGTTAGCAGATGACCTCAGCCTTAACAAGATCTTTGTGGCTTTAGACTGCAAAACAGTTGTATCAGATATCACGGGAGGTAGCAAAGGTAGAAATGGTTCTATTATTTCTGAAATAAAAGCACGAGCTACCTGGTTTGAGGAGTGTTACTATGCTTTTGAAGGTAGAGTTTCGAATTTTGAAGCCCACAATCTAGCCAAACATATGATTTCTTTTGGAGTTGGACGCCACCTGTGGCTGGGAACTCCCTAGTCTATAACTATTCCTGTAAACATTCTTGATCAATGAAGTTTGGCTGGTTGTCTAAAAAAAAAAAAGCAAATTGTGGCTACCTCACGCGCGCGCGAGTGAAGCTAACCGAACGATCGGTTTCCCGACCATGTATTCTTACTATAAACGGGAAGAGTTGGTTAGGTGGGCATTTCCGTTTTTGACGTACGCTAGTAAATGCCCGTGCGCTGCTATCGGGAGTGTGAATATTTTTTTTTTTTGCGAAACACAGTACAACGCAAGCGTTCATATACACGTGTACACACTCACCCCTATGAACACACGCACGCACACCCTACCCCTATGAGCACCTCCGAGAGACTGAGTCGGCGGGTCGAGTCTTGAGATTGACGAAGTCACCACGGGCGCCTCGCTATCGACGGGAACGTCGCCTCCCACTGAAAAATATTCCGCCTTAAATGAGAAACACCGCGTCAAACCTGATGTTAATTATATTAGTTACTCCGTACGTATGTCATTTGTTCACACACATGTTGTTAATTTTTTAATAAGCTTCCAATCACTATAAATGTCGGAAGCATGAAGAAGCGAAAATGGAATACTAACGTATGGATCGACTGATCTATATAGTTAAACTTGCTATAAATACTATAAGTTAAATTATTGCATGCCATAAAACAACATATATTGAGAAAAAAATACAAGGTTAACCCTAACTAAAAGTTAATTGAATTATGATAGAACGAGAATGCAATGGAACATAAAACTTGATAATCCTAAATCTAAAAGTTAATTGAAAAATGATAGGATGAGAATGCAATGGAAAATCAAAAAATTGATAACCCTGTCTAAACTAAGCAAGTGAACAATGAATTTTCCGTACGAATAATTTTATTATCCTTTCATAATAATCCATAATATGTTCTACATATTTCAGGAAAATATTATCGTCGAATCATATGAAAAAAATGGTTATAAGCATCCAAACATAGCATCGCCATATGTTGCAGGCTATTTTTTTTTTGCAGGAAGCAAAATAAAAAAGGAAATAGCAGTACGTGATAAGCTACCTAAAAAAAATGTGGAAATGGCACCAAGAATATTCCCTCTCTCACCCGATCCTCTCTATCTTCCAGCTCCATCTCAGTCCTCTCCCGATCCTTCTCACTCTCTCTCATGCACCTCCACCAAACAGCATGGTCATGCTCCCAGCTCCTCTCTCTCGATTTGCTGGGGCCGACGTGCTCTCTCAGCTCCGGCGGCGAGCGGACTTGGCGACCATGATCCCTCCCACCCCCTCTGACCGCGTGGAGGATGGTTGTGCTAGCTGTCTCGGCCACCACCGTGTCGCAGCTGGTGGTCCCTTCGCCCTCCCGCGCGCACACCGTCGTGTCTGGACAACCCGCCCGACCTGACGGCCGCGCACGACGAGGCGGGTGAGCTCGTGAGCGACCTCGGCGGCCTCGAGGCTTACGTCGGCGAGGAGGTCAGATCTGGAGCGGCGCGAGCAGCGGAGCGGCAGACAAGCTGAAGGCGGCGGCGTCGTCGCCCTCACGGTGCCCCCACCGTGGTAGCCACGGTGCCAAGGTGCTCCTCTCTCTTCTTGATCTTGTGTGCGGCGCCCATGCTCGCTCGGTTTCATGGCGCGTGTTTGGTTCGATTCGGTAGGTTGCTTCCGATCGATCCATGAGCGAGGTTCCACGGCTAGCTCCCGCTCGGTTCCACGACTCGTCTTCGTTTAGTTTGGGGGATTGGGGATGGTTGTTTGATTCGAGATGGCTGTGTGATTTCAGGGACGCATCCCTTGCTCCTAGCGGTGTCCATCCTGACACCTGAGACACTTGTTCTGGAGTACTCCTTGCTTGGATTGTTTTTTTTTTGATTTTTCATACTTGTATTCATACGTAGAGGAAAGTATTACAAGGCCAGATACAAGCAAAGAAAAAACAAGGAGAATACAGAGAGCAACACTGCTGCAACACGCCGTCTTCAACCTCGAAGAACCCCAGCACGCGCGACCTCCACCGCCGAGACGACGAAGATAGCAGCCGCCCGGAGCCCTGCACCACGGAGCGGAAGAGCTCCTAGCCCGAAGGCGTTGAAGAGCCGCAACATCCACCAGCTCCGACGAGCTGGATCTGAAGACGGAGATGGACCATCGGCCGGGGACCTGCCCCAAGCACCTTCCGCGCCGGATCTGGGGCCAGCGCCGCACCACCTCACCGGAGGTGGCCAGATCCACCACATGCACACCACACACCCACACAGCAGCCGCCTCGCACCTCCTCCACCGGCCTCCTGTACACCCGTCACCAGCCTGCCGCCGACGCCGGAGAGAGCAGCGGCAGAGCGGAGACGCACCTGCAGCCCGAGAGCATCGTCGAGGACGACGCCGAGGAGGGGAAGCTGCAGAGCTCCAAAACGACGGCACCGACCACCCCGCCACAGCCGCGCCGCCCCGAAGCCCCTTATCTACACGCCGGAGCGCAGATCTGGGGATTCTCCATCCTCCCGCTGCCGGAGCGGCCGGCGGAGGGTGAGAAATCCCCAGATACGCCGGCGGCCGCCGGAAAAAGCCGAGTCGCCTCCGCGTTCGCCTCTGAGCAACTGTAGAAGAGGAGAGGTTTCCAGAAATAGGACGAGTGTAAAGACCCTTGCTTGGATTGTTGATTTAGTTTCTTCCTGTTGTGCGTCTTGTACAGTTACAGTACAGTTATAGTCCTTGCTTGGATTTGTGCAATTTGTACTCCTTGGAAGATCTTGCTTGTGTACTGAACTTGGAGCAACGCAATAACTTGAGTTCTTGCTTGTGTACTGAACTTGGAGCGATGCAATAACTTGAGTTCTTGCTTCTGTACAGTAATGAACTTGCAGTACTCCACATTAGGAACTAAACTGCTGTGTCGTGCCGTGCATGTTTACAAACAGAACTTGCTTGAATAACTTGTTTGCTTGCTGGAGTATTACTTTAACTGAGTAAACTGAATTTGCTTGCAACATTAGGAACTGGAGTAAAATTTAAACTAAACTATTGCTTACACTGCTTGCAGTATTTGGGCTTAAATAAACTTGGAATAGATGAAAATTCAGTTTGCTCCTGTAGTTGTTCGAGTACTTTTGCACTTGGAGTTGCTCTGTGACCTGAATTCCTTGTGCATGCTTTACTGATTGTGGTCTTGGCAGTGGAGTAGTGTAGTATAGTGCAGTGCATGCATTTGATTCATTTTGATTCTGAACATGATAGTTACTCAAATAAATTTTGTTTGCTTGCACTTGCACACAACACTACTCCAGCAATTTTTTCTTCCTTCTCCTGAATTTTGCTTGGATGATTTTGTTTCTCTTATGAATGTTTACAGTAGTGTAGTGTACTGCCGTCCCATGCACTCCATCTTATTGGCTGAATTAACTGAATTTCACTTAATTTTCTGGTAGCAATATGCTTTGTTCATTCTTTACCTAATTGAACCCCACCCGCATGCCATTGTTCTGACATGTTGAACACCAACTCTTGCAGGTGCAGTGCCGGCCTGGAGCCGTGTCGTGCCGCAGCCGTGCCGTCCCGGAGCCATGCCGCAGCCGGGCAGATGGAGGTGCTGCCCTGGGGACGGAATCGAAGCGACCTTTGTCGGCGTCGAAGCGCAACCAGCGTGTTGTTTCTGCTGGGTCGGAGCCGGCGCTCGACTCGCATGGCCGGTGCTCTGCTCCTGCTGCGTGTGAGATTGATCTGCTGCTGAGGAGATTAGGCACTGGGCGGCGAGGTACTGGTGGGGTGCAAGCCGCTGGGGCAGTGGGGCGTTGAGGCGCTGGCGACCTCCTGATGGCGAGGATCCTTGACAGTGCTCCTGATGCGAGCGAGATCCTCGAGCAGATGAGGATGGCGAGGTCCTGGAGCTAGCGAGGATGGCGAGGTCCTGGAGCTTTCGAGGATCACGAGGATGACGGTGAGCTCTCTTCTCCGATCGATTCAATTTTTGCCGCCCCGATCTGGCGAGGAGCGGCCTAAACTGGCGATTTTGGTTGTGTACGCATTCGCTTGCCCGTACCGATTCGTTGTATCGCTTGTCTGTACCCATTGCGCTGTATTGGAGACGGGAAAGATTGGATCTGGTAATTAATGTCGTTGATGTATGCTTCCTTACAAATAGGATCTGGTAATTAATGCCGATTTTTTATGGGAAGAAACTGCCATGGGGGCATACGGGAGTAGTTGGACGAAAGGTTCTGGCGAAGTGGTATTGGTAGTTGGACGAAAGGTTCTGGCGAAGTGGTATTGGTGGCAGACTAAGGAACGAAACTCTTCTTTTAGATAGGACAGATGGAGTTGCTCTGTGACATGAATTCCTTGTGCATGCTTTACTGGTTGTGGCCTTGGCAGTGGAGTAGTGTAGTATAGTGCAGTGCATGCATTTGATTCAGTTTGATTCTGAACATGATAGTTACTCAAATAAATTTTGTTTGCTTGCACTTGCACACAACACTACTCCAGCAATTTTTTCTTCCTTCTCCTGAATTTTGCTTGGATGATTTTGTTTCTCTTCTGAATGTTTACAGTAGTGTAGTGTACTGCCATCCCGTGCACTCTGGCTTATTGGCTGAATTAACTGAATTTCACTTAATTTTCTGGTAGCAATATGCTTTGTTCATTCTTTACCTAATTGAACCCCACCCGCATGTCCATTGTTCTGACATGTTGAACACCAACTCTTGTAGGTGCAGTGCCGGCCTGGAGTTGCAGCCGTGCCGTCCCGGAGCCGTGCTGCAGCCGGACAGATGGAGGTGCTGCCCTGGGGACGGAATCGAAGCGACCTTCGTCGGCGTCGAAGCGCAGCCGGCGTGCTATTTCTGCTGGGTCGGAGCCAGCGCTCGACTCGCATGGCCGGTGCTCTGCTCCTGCTGCGTGTGAGATTGATCTGCTGCTGAGGAGATCAGGCACTGGGGCGGCGAGGTACTGGTGGGGTCCAAGCCGCTGGGGCAGTGGGGCGTTGAGGCGCTAGCGACCTCCTGATTGCGAGGATCCTTGACGGTGCTCCTGATGCGAGCGAGATCCTCGAGCTGATGAGGATGGCGAGGTCCTGGAGCTAGCGAGGATGGCGAGGTCCTGGAGCTTTCGAGGATCGCGAGGATGACGGTGAGCTCTCTTCTCCGATCGATTCAATTTTTGCCGCCCCGATCTGGCGAGGAGCGGCCCAAACTGGCGATTTTGGTTGTGTACGCATTCGCTTGCCCGTACCGATTCGTTGTATCGCTTGTCTGTACCCATTGCGCTGTATTGGAGACGGGAAAGATTGGATCTGGTAATTAATGTCGTTGATGTACGCTTCCTTACAAAGAGGATCTGTTAATTAATGCCGGTTTTTTATGGGAAGAAACTGCCATGGGGGCGTTCGGGAATAGTTGGACGAAAGGTTCTGGCGAAGTGGTATTGGTGGCAGAATAAGGAACGAAACTTTTCTTTTAGATAGGAGAGATGGAGTTGCTCTGTGACCTGAATTCCTTGTGCATGCTTTACTGATTGTGGTCTTGGCAGTGGAGTAGTGTAGTATAGTGCAGTGCATGCATTTGATTCAGTTTGATTCTGAACATGATAGATACTCAAATAAATTTTGTTTGGTTGCACTTGCACACAACACTACTCCAGCAATTTTTTCTTCCTTCTCCTGAATTTTGCTTGGATGATTTTGTTTCTCTTCTGAATGTTTACAGTAGTGTAGTGTACTGCCGTCCCGTGCACTCCGGCTTATTGGCTGAATTAACTGAATTTCACTTAATTTTCTGGTAGCAATATGCTTTGTTCATTCTTTACCTAATTGAACCCCACCCGCATGTCCATTGTTCTGACATGTTGAACACCAACTCTTGCAGGTGCAATGCCGGTCTGGAGCCGTGTCGTGCTGTCCCAGAGCCATGCCGCAGCCGGGCAGATGGAGGTGCTGCCCTGGGGACGAAATCGAAGCGACCTTTGTCGGCGTCGAAGCGCAGCCGGCGTGCTGTTTCTGCTGGTCGGAGCCGGCGCTCTGCTCCTGCTGCTTGTGAGATTGATCTGCTGCTGAGGAGATCAGGCACTGGGGCGGCGAGGTACTAGTGGGGTGCAAGCCGCTGGGGCAGTGGGGCGTTGAGGCGCTGGCGACCTCCTGATGGCGAGGATCCTTGACGGTGCTCCTGATGCGAGCGAGATCCTCGAGCTGATGAGGATGGCGAGGTCCTTGAGCTAGCGAGGATGGCGAGGTCCTGGAGCTTTCAAGGATCGCGAGGATGACGGTGAGCTCTCTTCTCCGATCGATTCAATTTTTTTCGCCCCGATCTGGCGAGGAGCGGCCCAAACTGGCGATTTTGGTTGTGTACGCATTCGCTTGCCCGTACCGATTCGTTGTATCGCTTGTCTGTACCCATTGCGCTGTATTGGAGACGGAAAGATTGGATCTGCTAAATAATGTCGTTGATGTACGCTTCCTTACAAATAGGATCTGGTAATTAATGCCGGTTTTTATGGGAAGAAACTGCCATGGGGGCGTACGGGAATAGTTGGACGAAAGGTTCTGGCGAAGTGGTATTGGTGGCAGACTAAGGAACAGAAACTCTTCTTTTAGATAGGAGAGATATCGTGTCAGGTGTTCTATTCCCTTTAATCGTGCACGATAATTTCCGCACACGCCTAACTTTGTGAACGATCGATTAATACTATTCCCTTTTCTAGTGCGCGCTGGTTTGGCGTTAAGAAAATTCCTGACCAGTAATGAAATTGAACGACGTGGTTAAGAAAACAATTTCTTTTTGGGCTAGTGACATTTTAGGGTAAAATAAAATGGGTGGGAGATCGGAAAATCCCACATCCAACTAGTATAAAAAAATTGAACAAAACAGAGCTACCACTTCCTACCGGTACAAAAAAAAGTGAACAAACAAAATCTATTTTTGGTAAAGGGAAACAATGATTTCACCAAAAAGAAATTTATCTACCACAAAAGAAACTATTAGGAAAAAGATCACTAACTGATTCAAAAAAATAACACTCACTGACTATCCAAAAAAATCAACTTACCTTGATGGCATCACAAAAAAAAAAAAATATTAATGCAAAAATGACCTGCAAGAAAATGACCTCGCTGGAAAAATGAAAAAAATTGGGAAAAAAAGATCACGTTAGAAGCAGAAGAGCAAAAAACAAAACTTTTCGTTCGCTCGCTCGCCCCCCTCCCCCGGGTGACGGACGAAACCTAGTGGCACCCTCCCCTCCAAGACCTCTCCCCCTCCTCTGCCTCACCGCCGATGCCGGTGCGAGACGCTGGGTAAAGCAGGCCCGATGTCGGTGGTGGCGTCTCTCGTTTTCCCGTGCAAAGAGACTTAGCCTCGGCTTGGCGGTGGTGAGGCGTTCCGGCTGTGGGAATAGTCTAGTGCATCGTGTCTATGGGCGACATGCGAGCACGGGTGGTGACGGCGGCCGAAAGGTGCGGGTAGCTCTGCTCATGGCGGTGCTGGCTTGGAGGCCTTGTGCCTGATCTGGGTATGACGGCCCCGACCGGAGCAAGCTGTCGCCGGTATTTTCGGTACCCCAGCGCATCTCGGAGGTTTTCGACCGGGGTCAGATCTGAGATAGGTGGGATCAGATCGGACGCTCCGCCAATAACACTATCCTAGGGCTACAAGGTGAGACTTGCGGGCAGCACGAAGGCGTCGTGCTCGTCGTTCTCATCGCACCTCCGGTACCCACGTGGTGGATGGATTTGGGTCTGGACCTATATCCGACGGCGGCGTACCACGTTTGTGCTGGCCGGCTCACAGTGGTAATGCTCTTCTTGTCTCTCCAAGACGAGTTGGATGCCGGGAGGCGACTCCGATGGTGGACTGTGCGGTCGGCTCTATGGTGAGCGGTGTAACGGTGGTGGTGGTTTCTCTCTTTGATCATGTGTATGGCGAGGACCAGGCGGGGGGGGGGGGGGGGGGGGGGGGGGGGGGGGGGGAGGGGGGGTTCCTGGCATTGTCGACATTGGCGTATCCAGTGGTGGGTCGGGGGGAGGGGTTCGTGGCCCACCCAGAATTTTTGGAATTTTTTGACCCCCCATATACGAAGCATGGTTGTTGCCTTGTTCGGCTAGTATTGGACCATCCTGGTCAGCTGGGCTCCGTGGACGTCTCCTGCTCGCACAAAACCATCGCTCGCTCGTGTCTCCTGCTCGTTTGTAATGATATGTTGGTCCCATGCCATCCGGTAGAACTGGTGATTTATGTTTGTAAATGAAAAGAAATAGCTTATACATTTTGTTTATACAAATGGAAACAATCTTTCATTGGGATGCAACAATGTAGAGTTACCAATCTAAGTGATGTAATTTTATGTTTAGCTATATTTCATCATATAAGACTTAGTTTATGTATTGGAATCATGCACATATGAAACCTACATATTAAATTACAATTTTGTGAACCCATCGCTTATTTATACTATTCATTTGGCAAAAAAATCCGCAGTGCGACATTTTTTATTGCAGTGTGTGCCCACCCTCCAATTTTTTCCTGGATACGCCAATGATTATCGATGCTTTGGCAATGGTGAATCCCAGATCGCGTTTTGGAGGTCTAACTTGATGGCGCGAGCGATCCTTGGTGACATGGTGTGGATGAAGGTTTTATCCGTGCGAAAGCTCAGCGCTTCGGCGGCGGCAGCGATACCCGATGGTGTAGTAACCCTATGTGGGGCGTTGTGGTCACTTTCTCCACATTAGGACTTCGGGTGAAAAAACCTTGACCATTTCGGTCTCGACGACGGCGGCGTATGGCGTCGTCACCCTCTTGGGGATGTCATCGTGGAGCTCCGTTACCTCTCGGTCTCGTTTCGGTGCCATCGGTGGGCAAGTTCGGATCTTGCGTCAAGAACCTTTTGGTGTTGTCATGGAGTGTTTTTTGTTTCCCCTTGTCTTATACTCGTGAATTTGTCGTTGCCTCTCTCCGTCCTTGTTGTCCGCTGGCAGGATCGGCGCTCCATGTTGAAAGGGCGGGCGACCCTCTCCGGCGGCAAGTTGGTGGAGTTGGTGTGACTACCTCTGGTGGTTTATTACCAAGACTATAGCATACCAGTTACCGATGAGACAAGAACTAGTAAGATGTTACCAACTGCATAACAAACAAGTTATCAAGTGGGAAATTATTATGAAGACTCTAGCATACAAGTTACCGATAAGGTGACCAATTAAGCATATCAAACAAGTTATTAGGTAGGGGATACTAAAAATTAGTACCAATACACTAGCATACAACTAATTGATGAGAAAAGAACTAGTAAAATGTTAGCAGTCGCATAGCAAAAAAGTTATCAGGTGGGGATACTAAATATTTATTACCGAGACTCTAGAATACAAGTTATTGATGGGAAAAGAACCAGTAAGATGTTACCAGTAGCATAGCAAACAAGTTATCAGGTTGAGATACTAAAAATTTATTACCAAGACTCTAGCATATAAGTTATCGATGAGAAAGAACTAGTAAGATTTTACAAGTCACATAACAAACACGTTATCAAGTGGGATACTAAAGCTTATTATCAAAACTCTAGCATACAAGTTACGGATGAGGGGAACAATTAAGATATTACCAGTCGCATATCAAACAAGTTATCAGGCGGGGATTCTAAAAATTTATTACCAATACACTAACATACAAGTTATCGATGGAAAAAGAACTACTAAGATGTTACCAGTCGCATGGCAAACAAGTTATCATGCGGGGTGCTAAAATTTTATTACCAAGACTCTAGCATACAAGTTATCGATGAGAAAAGAACTAGTAAGATGTTACCAATCACATATAAACAAGTCATCAAGTGGGGGATACAAAAAAATTATTATCAATACTCTAGCATACAAGTTACCGATAAGGAAAAAATTAAGATATTATCAGTCTGATATCAAGCAAGTTATCAGGTGGGGGTTACCAAAAATTTATTACCAATACACTAGCATACAAGTTATCTATGAGAAAGAACTAGTAAGATGCTACCAGTCGCGTAGCAAACAAGTTGTCAGGTGGGGCAAAATAAAAATTATTATCAAGACTCTAGCATACAAGTTATCGATAAGAAAACATAACTAGTAAGATGTTAACAGTCGCATAGCAAACAAGTTGTCAGGTTGGGTAGAATAAAAATTTATTAACAATACTCTAGCATACAAGTTACCGATGAGGGACCTATTAAGATATTACCAGTCACATATAAAAATAGTTACCAGGTGGGATACTTAAATTTATTACCAATACACTAGCATAGAAGTTACCGTTGAGAGAGAACTAGTAAGATATTACCAATCACATAATAAACAAGTTATCAGGTGGGGATATGATGACGTCGATCGCACGTTCATTGGGAGACCCCTAGAGGAAGTTATGATGCAGTGTAGCAGCAGTTTTCCTCAGTATGAAACCAAGGTTTAATCGAACCAGTAGGAGCAAGAAATCACTTCTGAAGGTTGTCAGTGGCGCGTGACGTGGAACCTGCACACAACACAATCAAACTACTTTGCCCCAACGAAACAGTGAGGTTGTCAATCTCACCGGCTTGCTGAAAACAAAGGATTAAACGTATGGTGTGGAAAACAGTAGTAAATTGCAGAGAATGAAAAGGAACAATGTTTGCAGTTGGTTGTATTATCAGTGTAAAAGAATGGACCGGGGTCCACAGTTCACTAGTGGTGTCTCTCCATAAAAGATAACTAACATGCTGGGTGAACAAATTACAGCTGGGCAATTGACAAAATATTGAGCGCATGACAATGCATATATATGACATGATGATTACTATGATATTCATGTGGGCATTACGACAAAATACATAGACCGTTATCCAACAGCGTCTATGACTAATAATCCACCGCCAGGTTGTCATCCGAGTTCCCCGTTGGTATTAAGTTGCAAGCAACGGATAATTGCATTAAGTAATGTGCGTAATGTAAACAAATGCATTAGACCTAACGGCGCACCCTTAAGCTAAGCATCGGTTATTTTATCCCTAGTGGCAACAGCACATCCACAATCTTAGAAGTTATTGTCACTCTCCCAGATTACCGGAGGCATGAACCCACTATCTAGCATAAATACTCACTCTTGGAGTTACAAGCATCTACTTGGCCAAAGCATCTACTAGTAACGGAAAGCATGCAAGATCATAAATAACATATAAGATAGATTGATAATCAACTTGACATAGTATTCAATATTCATCGGATCCCAGCAAACACAACATGTAGCATTACAATAAGATGATCTTGATCATGATAGGCAGCTCACAAGATCTAAACATGATAGCATAAAGTGGAGAGACAACCATCTAGCTACTGCCATGGACCCGTAGTCCAAGGATGAACTACTCACGCATCACTCCGGAGGCAGGCATGGTGATGTAGAGCCCTCCGGTGATGATTCCCCTCTCCGGCAGGGTGCCGGGAAGAGCTTCTGAACCCTCCCGAGCTAGGGTTGACGGCGGCGGCGTCTCTGGAACTTTTCGTGGATAATGGCTCGGGTATTTAGGGTTTTCGCGTCGGGAGAATAAATAGGCGAAAGGGCGGCGGCTGGAGCCACGTGGGCCCCACACCACCCCACGGCGCGGCAGGGGGGCCCGCGGCCCCATGGTGTGGGTGCCACGTGGCTCTCCTCCGTCTCTCTTTGGACTCCGTGTTCGTGTTGGAAAAATAGGAGGTTCTGTCCAAGTTTCGTCCAATTCCGAGAATATTTCCAGACTAGCTTTTCTGGAATACAAAAACAGCAGAAAACAGGAACTGGCACTGTGGCATCTTGTTAATAGGTTAGTCCCAGAAAATGCATAAAAATGCTATGAAGTGTATATAAAACATGTAACAATTGGTATAATATCAACATGGAACATCAGAAATTATAGATACGTTTGAGACGTATCAAGCATCCCCAAGCTTAGTTCTACTCGTCCTCGAGTAGGTAAAACGATAAAAACAAAATAATTTCTGAGGTGACATGCTACAATCATAATCTTGATCAAATAGTATTGTAAAGCACATGTTATGAATGAAGTGATCCAGGTCAATGGTCTATAGTTTGCTAGCAAGTAGATAATGAGCAAACAACTGAATCATATAAGCAAAAACTTTTCATGAATAGTACTTTCGAGACAAGCATCAAAGAGTTTTGCATAAGAGTTAACTCATAAAGCAATAGATTCTAAGTAAAAGGTATTTAACCAACACAAAGGAAGATTTAAGTTCAGCAATTGCTTTCAACTTTCAACATATATATCTCATGGATATTTGTCAACACAAAGCATATAATAAGTGCAATATACAAGCATATAAAAATTGTTGCACCAAAGTTGACACTAGTGTTTGCTTCTAAGATAGAAAGAAGTAGGAAAACTGACTCAACATAAAAGTAAAAGAAAGGCCCTTCGCAGAGGGAAGCAGGGATTAAATCATGTGCTAGAGCTTTTTAAGTTTTTGAAATCATATAGAGAGTAAAAATAAGTTTTGAGAGGTGTTTGTTAATTGTCAACGAATCAGAAAATGGAAAGTACAATATGACCCCTGCCAACCAGACTTTTAAGAGCGGCTCCCATGAAGGACGTTATTTCTACCAGCAAGGCAGATCATCCCTCTTTCTCTTTTGTTTACACATGCAGATATTTCACTGTTTGTCATTGCTTGACTGATAAATCAGGGCAAAAATGTGAAGAGAATTAAGCGGTTAAAGTTGTAATTAATTGGGACTGGGCACCCCATTTGCCAGCTCTTTTTGCAAAATTAATGGATAAGCGGATGTATATGCCGCTAGTCCGGTGGTAAAGTCTGTTTGACAGTTGACATAAAGACATCCACCCCGTCCTCATGAGCTTGGTAAACATTGACACAAAATAGGAGTAAAAGTTTGAATAGTTTAAAGGTAGCACATGAAAAATTTACTTGGAATGGCAAGGAAATACCACATATAGGTAGTTATGGTGGACACAGATGGCATGGATTTTGGCTCAAGGTTTTGGATGCACGAGAAGCATTCCCTCTCAGTACAGAGTTTAGGCTAGCAAGGTTATTTGAAGCAAACACAGGATATCAACCGACACAAAGACTTATATGAAAACATATTGCAAGCATTATAAGACTCTACACTGTCTTCCTTGTTAACCAAACCCTTTTACTAGAAAATATCTAGACCTTAGAGATACCAATCATGCAAACCAAATTTCAACGAGCTTTACGGTAGTTCTTCATTAATAGGTTTTAACTACATGATACAAAAGCTTAAACATGAACTACTTGATAACTCAAAACAATTGACAAGTATCAAATTATCCAATACAGTGATCTACAAGAATATGTAAGCTTTTTCCATTATACCATCTACCACATGCAACATTTTCTGTTCCAACCAAACACCAATCAATTTATTTCAACATAAACTCTCCAAACAATTATAAGTGAAGCAAGAGAGTACTTTCTTTAAAAGAACTAACAGCTCTGAATAAGAGATGCATGCAAAACAGGAGCTAAAAGCATAGCAATAGCTAGATAAGAATACTCAACAAGTATAAGTGAAGAATAGGAGTATTCATATGAAAAAGCGGAGCGTGTCTCTCTCCCAATCAAGAATGCTGGGGTCCAATCAAGTTGACCATAAGAAAAATAAAATACTGAAAATAAAAGCACACAGACGCTCCAAGTAAAGCACATATGATGTGAAAGAATTAAAATATAGTTTCACTAGAGATGACCTGATAAGTTGCTGATGAAGAAGGGGATGCCTTGGGCATCCCCAAGCTTAGACGCTTGAGTCTTCTTGAAATATGCTGGGGTGATCCATGGGAGCATCCCCAAGCTTAAGCTCTTCACTCTTCTTGATCACATTATATCATCCTTCTCTCTTGACCCTTGAAAACTTCCGCCACACCAAACTCAAAGTAATTCTCATTAGAGGGTTAGTGCACAATCAAAAACTCACATGTTCTATAAGGACACAAACATGACCGTTACTTTTAACATTACTACTGCCACTGATGTTATGTGAAGCTCTTCACCCTAAAAAAGAATTCCACTCAACACTAGTAAAAGAGAGAATGCGAAAAATAAAAGACAGAATCTGTCTAAACAGAACAGTCCGCAAAGACGAATTTTTTCGAGGCACTTACGTTGCTCAGATCGAAAAACTTTAAACTAACGAAAGATGCGTACATATCTGAGGATCACGCACAAAAATTTGCAGATTTAAATAATTTTTCTGTGATTTTACAGAATTAAAACGGTGAACAGCAGAAATCTGTTCCTGCGCAGAAATCCAAATCTAGCATCATCTTCCTATTAGAGGCAATACTTGGCACAACAATGCGATAAAATAAAGATACAAAGGAATTGTTACAGAAGTAAACAACTCCTTGACTCAAAAAGAAAAGAAAAATTGCAGAAATAAAATAATGGGTTGTCTCCCATAAGCGCTTTTCTTTAACGCCTTTCAGCTAGGCAGAAATTTTAATGATGCTCACATAAGGATAAGAGTTGAAACATAAAAGAGAGCATCAAGAAGCATATATAAAACATGTTTAAATCTAACACTTCCTATGCATAGGAATCTTGTAAAAATAAATCATAAAGCACAAAGTGACTAGCATAGGAAGGCAAAACAAGTGCAACTTCAAAACTTTCAGCATAGAGAGGTGTTTTAGTACCATGAAAATTTCTACAACCATATTTTCCTCTCTCATAATAATTTTCAGTAGCATCATGAACAAACTCAACAATATAACTATCACATAAAGCATGCTTTTCATGATCTACAAACACATAATTTTTATCAAGCTCCAAAATAGTGGGATTAAAACTTTCAAACCCACTTTTAACCATTTTATAACAAGATGATTGATCATTCTCAAGAGGTATGGGACTCCATCTAGATAAAGTCAAGACCTCTCCAATCCCATTTTCATTAGTAGAATACATAATATTATCAAGCAATATAGGACCATCATCTAGAGCTTTATCATAAACATTTTCTAAACAAACTTTCTCATTACCATGCATTTCGAAATTACGCACAAATAAAGGATTATCATAAGATTTATCAAAATAGCATGGATTATCATAAATAACAGTAGCATATTTCCACAAGTTTTACTCATAGGGAATATTTCAAGAGAATCCACAGGAACATAACATTCATCCTCCTTTGATAAGGATGGAGGGTGATCAAATAATGTAAGAGGTAAAGAGTTACTCTCATTAGAAGGTAGGCATGGGTAGCTAATCCATTCTTCCTTCTTTTGTTCATCACTCTCCTCCTCTTTTTCATCCAATGAGCTTTCAGCTTCAGCAGTTTCTTCTTCTACAGGTTCCTGCAAGACAATGGTTTTTGAGGATGTCTTTTCTCAAGAAATTCAGTAATATAAGGATTATCATTATAATACTCAAGGCAATATCCAAGCATAGCAAAAGTATCAGATCTATAAGGAGAATCATCATCTGAATATAACCAGCAATTTCATAGGCACCCTTAAAAACAAAAAATTCTTCAATTTGTTCAAGATTAACAAAGTCATAGTTTCCTTTAGCATAAGCAGCCAAGGTTTCATTATCATTATAATCACATTGGAAAGGGAGGTGTTTATGCCTTCTACAACATAAAGATTCATTAAAGCAGTAGGATTCATCATAAGTAGAGCACAAGTTTTTAGCAAAATAATTCAATCTACTTATTTGTTCCCATAAATATTTCCCTTTTTGAGAAAGCGGTATTCCTTATAATAATTTTGTTGTTCCCGTGAACCCACTTAGCCAAAAGATTTTGTTTCAAAGAGAGAAGCCATTGATAGCAATAAACAACTAGACATAATAACAAACCGAAATAAACTAGATGCAGAAAACTAATTTTTTTGTGTTTTTGATAAATAAAGCAAACAAGACTAATAAAAATAAACTAAGCAAGACAAAACAAAGTAAAGAGATTGGAAGCGAAACTCCCTTGCAGAAATCCTCTTGCTCCCCGGCAACGGCGCAGAAAAAGCTGCTTGATGCGTGGATCACACGTTCGTTGGGAGACCCCAAGAGGAAGGTATGATGCAGTGTAGCAGCAGTTTCCTCAGTATGAAACCAAGGTTTAATCGAACCAGTAGGAGCAAGAAATCACTTCTGAAGTTGTCAGTGGCGCAACCTGCACACAACACAATCAAACTACTTTGCCCCAACGAAACAGTGAGGTTGTCAATCTCACCGGCTTGCTGAAAACAAAGGATTAAACGTATGGTGTGGAAAACAGTAGTAAATTGCAGAGAATGAAAAGGAACAATGTTTGCAGTTGGTTGTATTATCAGTGTAAAAGAATGGACCGGGGTCCACAGTTCACTAGTGGTGTCTCTCCATAAAAGATAACTAACATGCTGGGTGAACAAATTACAGCTGGGCAATTGACAAAATATTGAGCGCATGACAATGCATATATATGACATGATGATTACTATGATATTCATGTGGGCATTACGACAAAATACATAGACCGTTATCCAACAGCGTCTATGACTAATAATCCACCGCCAGGTTGTCATCCGAGTTCCCCGTTGGTATTAAGTTGCAAGCAACGGATAATTGCATTAAGTAATGTGCGTAATGTAAACAAATGCATTAGACCTAACGGCGCACCCTTAAGCTAAGCATCGGTTATTTTATCCCTAGTGGCAACAGCACATCCACAATCTTAGAAGTTATTGTCACTCTCCCAGATTACCGGAGGCATGAACCCACTATCTAGCATAAATACTCACTCTTGGAGTTACAAGCATCTACTTGGCCAAAGCATCTACTAGTAACGGAAAGCATGCAAGATCATAAATAACATATAAGATAGATTGATAATCAACTTGACATAGTATTCAATATTCATCGGATCCAGCAAACACAACATGTAGCATTACAATAAGATGATCTTGATCATGATAGGCAGCTCACAAGATCTAAACATGATAGCATAAAGTGGAGAGACAACCATCTAGCTACTGCCATGGACCCGTAGTCCAATGATGAACTACTCACGCATCACTCCGGAGGCATGCATGGTGATGTAGAGCCCTCCGGTGATGATTCCCTCTCCGGCAGGGTGCCGGGAAGAGCTTCTGAACCCTCCCGAGCTAGGGTTGACGGCGGCGGCGTCTCTGGAACTTTTCGTGGATAATGGCTCGGGTATTTAGGGTTTTCGCGTCGGGAGGAATAAATAGGCGAAAGGGCGGCGGCTGGAGACCCACGTGGGCCCCACACCACCCCACGGCGCTGCAGGGGGCCGCGCGGTCCCATGGTGTGGGTGCCACGTGGCTCTCCTCCATCTCTCCTTTGGACTCCGTGTTCGTGTTGGAAAAATAGGAGGTTATGTCCAAGTTTCGTCCAATTCCGAGAATATTTCCGAATAGCTTTTCTGGAATACAAAAACAGCAGAAAACAGGAACTGGCACTGTGGCATCTTGTTAATAGGTTAGTCTCAGAAAATGCATAAAAATGCTATGAAGTGTATATAAAACATGTAACAATTGGTATAATATCAACATGGAACATCAGAAATTATAGATGCGTTTGAGACGTATCAGGATACAAAATAATTAAATAATTAGTTCTTTTCTCATTCAACCCTTGTTCATAATTTAACCCTTGTTGGTAACTTGTTTGCTACATCATAAATAATAACAAAAATTGTTCATACTAGTAGAAAGTGTTTTTTCCCCATCCCGACCATAATTTTCCCCAAAAAACCACAGACCAAAAAAGGGAATTTAAAATAAATTTGGCCTAAGAAACATTATTTTAATATAGAATACATGTTTTCATAAAAATAAATAGCATAAAGGTATTTCAGCTTACGGTTCCTTTTTTTATTTTAGTGATCTATAAAAAAGGAATAGTCCAGCTCAAAAATACATATTAACGTAACAAAAAAGAGAAAATTCCGTCGTTATACTATTTGTTGCCCTCAGATATTATAGTTGTTCAACTGGAATCGATTATGATCAAAATGCGTAGTTGTCTGAATTATGTTTTCTGTTATTTTATACTAGTAGAAAGTGGTAGTTCTTTTATATTCTAATTTTTTTTAAAGGGAGATAGTGGGTATTTTCCTATTCCTCACCCATTTTTATTTACCCTAAGAAGCCATTGTCCCAAAAAGGGAATTGAAAACTTATATTGGATATTTTTTACAAGCAAAAAAAGGATATTTTTGGCACGTAAAGGGAGTAGTATCGGAGCGGAAACATTCAAAAATGTGTCATCATAAGTTATTGTTGACCCAGAAATAGCAAGCATAACCATGTATTTTCATACAAAAAACATGTTTCATAACACAGATAAAGCGAAGAGAGGTTTGTGATTTCGAGAAAAAGAGTTATACATCCAAAGTAATGTTCACGGGTTCAATGTTCATAATAAGTTCTAAAAGTTCCACAAGGTCCAGATAATGTTCGCGGATTGAAAAGGTATGCAAACCAGGGAAAAAATAAAAAAATAAAAGGAGAAGAGAGGAAAGGAAAAGGGATAAGAAGTAAAAAGGACATTAGTAGCGATCGGCATGGCCAGCCTCATGCATATGCATGTGTAGCGATCGGCGGTGAAAATTCAAAAGAAATTAGAGCGGTGGTCCTCACATTAGAAAAGAAAAGGGAATAGGAGAAGTAAGGGCACCTCCAACGGATGCCCGCATACGGACAGACAAAACGGACCGAATGTGTCCGTTTGGGGCGGACCGCGGACAGTTTCTGGGACTTTGTCCGTTTGGGGTTGGGGGTGCCCCAACGGCCCGGCGCAAAACTGGTCCGCTGTGGTAAAAAAACTAAATACCAAATTTGCCTTTTTGCCAAATTTGAAACAAATAAATCATAGAATGACATTCAAATATAAAATATAAATATTTGTCAAACAAGCATGACATAGACATGTTCCAAATGATACCAAATGATACATAGTTCGAAATACAAATTAGTTTGAATGGCAGGATAAGAAGAGATGCAAATCAAACATCACCGCGGTCGCGAATCATCTTTTGCTTCTTGAGTATCCAAGCTCTTTGCTCCAGGTCCATGATGGTCAAGTCGGCCATCATGATCCGGTTCTCTTCGGCCATCACCACGAGCTTGACGCGCTCTGCCTCATTCTTGATCCGGTCCGGTTCTATCTCTAGCTTCTTCTTTTGTATCTCCAAATAGCATGCCATGGCCTCCTCTTTATCTTTGTGTTCCTCAACATACCTTGCGGCGGTGGACGACTCCTTGTTGGCGATCAACCCCTTCAACATCTCCTCCAATTGAGCTGCGGCCGCGTCGCGCTTGGCATGTTGGGTCGTATCCTTGTGTCCTCTCGGCCGCACCGCCCGGCCACCGGAGCCTTGGCCAAGCTCAACATGTTCATCATCTTCATTGGCCCTTTTCTTCGATCCATCGCCGCCGCCCCCTTTCTTCAAAGAGTTGTAGAGCTCGATCCATTTCGGGCATCCCTTGATCATTTCCCAACAATGGGGCAAGGTGAACTTGGTCTTGTACACCTTCTTGTGGAAGTCCAATGCTTGGAGAACAAGGATATCAATCCCAACGCCACTCACTGGCCGGGTCTTGACACGATCATAGGAGGCTTGGAATTTGCTACATTCGGTTTGAATGTGTGCCCACCTCTTGCTAAGAGAGCCCTCATTGCGATCACTCTCAATTTAGTAAGGACGCAACTTCCTTATCTCATGGAAATGCTTCCACACCCGATGCCAAAACATTGTGCCCTTTTGTTGAGCACCAATGGTGGCGTTTTGTCCACATGTCATCCACGTCTCACAAAGGACTTTATCATCCATGTCCGTGTATGATGTCGTTCGGGCATTCCTCTTCTTGAGATTGGCGATGAGATTGGCGTGCTCCTCGTTAAAGCCGAGTGGCTCTTCATCAATGGAGACACCGTCGGGTTGTGTCTCACCCTCTGGTTGTGTCTCACCAAGGGTGTCGCCTTCGGTCATGGCCACGGTCGGGTCTTGCGTCTCGGCGTCTTCGGGTTGATGAACATTGTTCCATTGTAGATCATGTCATTCATGACACGATCGCCATTGTCGACCTCATCGAAGAAGGCCGGGTTGGACGGCGTCACGGCCGGCCTCTCTTCGAAATCGAGCACGCGAGGATCGGGTACGGTGCCCGCCGCGAACATCGATCGGTCTTCGTCTTGCCGCGCTCGCTGGCGGCCGGCGTGACGTTGAGATCGATGGGGGCACCGGATGGCCCGCCGGGAGTGACGAAATCTCCGGCGACACCTCGCGGGACCCGAGCCGCAACATCGCGCCCGCGGGGTGGATGACGGCCGGCGAGGCCATCAAAATACCCGGGGACGCTGACTGTGGCGTCCTACCATTGGCGGAAGAGGCTGAACTCGTCGCCGAGGCCACGATAGCGGGGGCGATGCCGGCGGCGAACACGCCGTCGAGTACCTCTCCCTTGAGAATAGGCACGGCTCGGGCCGCGGACTGGGTGGCTATGAGGTCAGCCTAGGCGCGGGCGTTGATGGCGGCGATCCGCTCGTTCTCCTCGGCCGCCACTTTGGCGGCCTTGGTTTGGGCGTCCTTGAGCCACTTCTTCTCCCTCCGAGCTGCCCTCTTGTCCGTGTTGGAGATATGCCCTAGAGACAATAATAATTTAGTTATTATTTATCTCCAAGTTTATTATTAATGTTTATATCTTTATGCTATAACTGTATTGGGCACTTGAATAGCAAATACAACATGTTCAAGAGAAAAACCTCCAATACAGGTGTAGAGATACGAACAAGTAAAAGTGTTCCTAGTCTTGTCTCTAAGACTAGCCTATCTTGTTGTTTGATGATCATGTTTTTCTGATCATGGACTTTGTACAAGTCACATAACTATAGGAGTTTATTGTCGGAATGACAATAGTACTGAACTGGCCCATTGTATGATCTTGCTAAGAGACTAATCGTCAACGATGAAGGTAGCAATTGATCATATGTTTTGTTTTCATTAGCTGTATTCCTATGCTATGAGAATATCTGGTGACCGCTTATTCGACACTCATTCTTTGATTGTAAACTAACGTCCGGCCGTAACTAGGGACCATAACGGTGACCTTTGGTCGTGAACTAGAATAATGTATTGGAACGAGATTATTCAAGAATGACACTTACTCCTCCAGACGATGGAGAGATACATCCTCTAGGCCATCTCAGTATTATTATTGTCACCCAATCGTCTGGCCAGACACAGCGTGATTAATCACGGGAAAATATAAATACAGAATGACAAAAGAGAATGATATTGGTACGAGAATAATATGTGCTATGATCAAAGGGGTTTGATCACACTAGAGCACATTGTCTCAATCTCGAGATATCATTGGTATCGTGTACGTAAGGGGATTAGCGTAATGAGTAACACACAGGTTCTGTCATTCACTCATGAACACACGGAAGCCAGTACGACCGTCTAGGTCCCAATGCTGGTTATTGTCTGGTAAGTTTCCGGACATGTCTTTGTGTTTACTAAACCTTTCGGGTCACACACTTAAGCTGTGAGTCAACCTTTTATTGAGAGAATAAAGTTGTAGTCTAAGTGGTAATGAGATAGTGTCGGAGTAGATCCAATGTCACAGGAACTTGTTCCGGTGAAGTTTTGAATCAGAGAGAAGGCGGACATCTAATGTCCCGGGTGATACGAATTGTTTCTATCACTGTCGGATTTATTCCGAAGGTTTATATAAGAGGGAAATATTGTTCCGAGAGTTTTGTCGGCGGATACTAGGTATCCCGGATCATGCAAATATGTTTATGTGATAAGTAATTAATTCTGGGAATTTTCTGTAAAAGGAAATATTCAAGGAGGAATTAATTAGACAAAGCAATGAATTATTTATTTAATTAATTAAATTGGAAAATATTAAATAAAGGATTTTATTTGGGGCCCACCACCAGGGGCTTCCAAGTGGACCCATGGGGCAGCCGCACCCCCAAGTGGGGTGGGTGGGCCTAATCGAGGGGGGGGGGACTCCCCCCTTGGCCGAAACCCTAATGGGCTAGGTTAAGGCGGTTGGGACGGAGGAGTCCTCCGCCCAATCCGACTTGGGGGAGGGGTTGGACTAGGAGGAGGACTCCTCCTCCTCCTAGGGCCGGCACACCACTTGGGGGAGGCTTTGCCTCCTCCCCCAAGTCTCCCTACCCTTGGCCACCTATATAAACACCCCCAACCCCGTGGGTTGGAAATACAATTGCCTCCATGGTTATTTCTCTCTCTTTCTAGTAGATCTCATGTGTTGAGAATTAGACGTCTCTAATCCTCTCACATAGATCTACCACCTAAACTACGCCGAAAGGCTGTCTCTCTTCATCGGTGCTAGTAGCTCTAGGCGAACGTGCTTGGCGGGTTGGCGCGGTGTACGTGTGGATACTGTTAGAGCGGGGCTGCGCAACTAGTTCCTTGACGACGGACCAGCAACGATCTCACCTCCCGGCGTGGACGTGATATTCTTCATCAAGCTTCACCAACGTCTATTTCGACAAACACAAGATCTTCCGCAACGGTATTTGTAAGTATCTAGATCTAGCATTATGGGGTGCAGCATATCTTCATAGAATAGATCTTGGCGGCAAGGTTACGGAAAATTTTAAAGTTTTACCCGCAACCCAATAGTCCGACTCCGGCAACCGCTCCTTCTTCACCTTCAACAGGGCGGCGCCGGTTGCGGTCGTGGCGTTGGAGAGTCCGTCTTCCATCGAGGGCGGCAACTAGGGAGGCGGCGGTCGCGGGAGGGTTGGGGAAGGAGAGGGTTCGGGAAAGAGGTGAATGTGTGGCTGGCGCCTGGGCCCGGCGCGGACAAGGGCGGACCGAGAGCATGTCCATTTCTCCCCCAAATCTGGACCAAGTTTGGTCCAGGTTTGGGACGAAAAACATGTCCGCGCGGACACTTGTCCCTTTGCGCCGGCCCGTTGGAGCGGCTCCTCTGTCCGTCCGGACAGATTTGGACTGAGCCTGTCCGTATGTGGGCCTCCGTTGGAGAGGTGCCCTAACGGAATTTAGTGCTGGAAGAAAGAAAAGGGAATAGGAAAAGGAACGAGTCATTTCGGTGGTTAATCGAGCTACACATGTGAGCACGCACGCAGCGCAGCGCAGGAGGACCGAGAAAAAAAAAGCACACACGCAGCGTAGGAGGACCGAGTGAGAGCTCGCACGCTCGTAGCCGAGCCATTTCGTGTAGGGAACGTGTTTGGAAATACCACCTGCTGGCCCAGACCTCTCCGAGTCACTCAAACAGGAAAGCAAGGAGCCCATCATCCCCTACAAAGGAGCAAGGACCCTCATCAACAAGAACACAAGATCCTCAAAAAAAAAAAAAACACAAGACCTGGCAGCTGGCAAACAAACTAATGAACCTGTTATCCCTAAAAAAAACTACTGAATCTGTTCTTCTTCCAACCTTTGAATTTCGATCACTTTGGCAGAAAGGTAGAAGACATCGCTCACACAAACTAACAGTAGATCCTGAGACATTACTAACTATATAAAAGACGGCCGATTCCACGGCCTCTCAGCCACCCGAGCACTGTTGTAATGAACAGTGTTCAATAGTGCCCGACCGCATTTTGCAGAAAACTCCCTGACAAATAGGGATATTAACCCGCAGTCCACAAGGCTAATGAGCCTTTTGCAGAAAACCCCCTGACAAATAGGGATATTGACCCGCAGTCCACAAGGCAAAGGAGACTTCGTCGTTCCGTACGTGGAAGGGACTTATTTGCAATTTTCGGACAATCCAGGGACCTTTTCACAACGACGCGGTCAGTGCCCGGCCGCATTTTGCCGAAAACCCCTAATAAATAGGGATATTACCCCGCAGTCCACAGGGCAAAGGAGCCTTCGTCGTTCCGTACGTCGGAGGGACTTATTTGCAATTTTCGGACAATCCGGGAACTTTTCAGAACGACGTGATCAGTGCCCGGGCGCATTTGCTGAAAACCCCCTGACAACGTCATCGTGGGCCCTACCCGTCAGAATTTTATTCATTTTGATAAATAATTTCAGCAATTATTACAACCCCGACATGTGGGTTCCGTTGTCAGAATTTTAAACATTTCCGGAAATTTCAGAAAAAATGTCCAACATTGTATAATCTATAACTTCTGAGCTGTAATTTAGAAAAATATGTTCAATATATCAAAATGTTCAGAAAAATTAAATCTGTCTACTGGTATCAAAATTCATGCAGATTTAACAACTTTTAACCATGCTTATTTAGGAGAACAAAATAACCAATTTTTGGATAGACCGATTTATTGGTTTGAACGACGCGGATTTTTCTCCCGTTGCAAGGCACAGGGAACTATATAAAAGGAGAGCGATTCCGCGGCCTCTCAGCGCTCATGCACTGTTCATATCATGCTTTTCGTTGCAAAGTACCTTAATCTCCCTTCCTGTAATATAAGTATTATGTAATGCTCTGTGAGCACACCTTGCCTGTAATATTAGTCAGATTAGTCTGAACATTATGGTTCCCACTACCCTGTCTTCTTTCTGTAGACGTGTTTAGCGGCAGACTAATTACTGCTTATATAAATAGTTACTGTCCAAACCGACGGAACTTTATGTAGTTCTCTATAAACCTTCCATACAATTATTTCATATGCTATATCTCTCATCCATACACCTACTTACTTATTTACATACAATCTATATGCATACAAAAATACACGTTCATTCGCTTGATACAATATACAATACAATACCATCAACAAAATACACTACCAAACAAAACTTCCAAAAAAACCGCGGCGCGAAATTCCACTAGTATGTTGAACGGCTGGCCAAATCGTAAAACGCTACCGAGTCTTTTTCTTCCTCTGACGGAGAGCGCTACTGAATCTTAAGTACTGTCCCGACAGAACCACGCTTTTCCCCGGGTAGTGAAGGAAATGAGCACGACGCCGCGAGCCACATGACGCCCAGTCCTACACTACGCAGGTGATCGCCGTCGCGTCGGTTGTTCCATCACCGGCCGGTGGATGTGTCGATCCATCGCGAGTAAGGATCACCCCGCGGCCATGCATGCACCTCCGCTGCGGAAGAACAAAGCGCATATGGCACGTCGCAACACGCTCTTTGCATGGCGGAGGAATATGGCATGTCATCACATCCATCCGAGAAGCTGGTCGTACTCACGTGACGTTGGTAAGTGTTATCTCACTGACAGTTACGGGCTGTGGCTTTCGTATCATGTGCCTCGATCATTGCTTGACTTTCCGAGATAGTTCTATCTCTATCTCTACGATATAATACTAGCAAACGTGCCCGTGCGTTTGCAACGGGAGAAAAAAACTCATTTAAAAAAAAATCAGTGCGACTCAAAATTTTCCCCAATGTTATTCATTTTTATATCCAGCTCCATCTATCTACATTGCTTCAAGATCATTGCAAACTAATGCCATCAGCTAGCCACCTGATCATCCTGCTTATTCTTTATGTAGCTCACTGCCTTGTTTCTGTGACAGAACGCATCCAAAATCAAAAGAAAAAAGGTGATTGTGGAAGCTGAAAAACCTCACCAATTCTCTCAATGATATTTCCTCCCTCGCTTTCACAGGACACATGTGCCATATAAAAACACTGCGGCGCTGCATTGAAGGCCACCTCCATCCTTCAAAGATCTAGGGCAGAAGGTGAGAGATAGACGCCGCATGAGTGAGAGAGATCTCAGCCTCTGCTAGTCTGCTGCTACTCCCTGGAAGAGCCTCGTAGTCCTGCCTTCCCTCCCGTGCACACGACGCATGTCCCTCCTACGGCCGGTCGTGCAGTCGTGGCTGAACTCCCCTGCTTCCTCCCGAAAAACATGCTGCCTTTCGACCGCCTACCACCGGACTCCATCTCCACGCCGCGACTGTCAGATGGGCATGCGAGCGCTCCACTGAGACGGCTTCTCGTCTGTTAGCGTTCACTCAGGATTCAGCCCAGCACTCGGCCTAGTTTCAGACGTTTATGCGCACACAACCAACTACAAGAGGAGAGCCCATTCTATCCCAAAAGTCCGGACTGAAAGGAGGAGGAATCTCTCCCTTATAAGCTGGGTGTGGCCTCCTCCCCTAAGCGAGGTGGGACTAAACTGAGCAGCCTTCACCGGTCAACAGAGGGGTCCTCACATCCCATCTCTCTAGGAAGCCCCAGGCGGGCATGGCAATGCTGGCTCTGATACCAGATGTTAGCGTCAACTCAGATCCAGCCCAGCACTCGGTCTAGTTTCAGACGTTTATGCGCACACAACCCAACTACAAGAGGAGAGCCCATTCCATCCCAAAAGCCCGGACTGAAAAGAGGAGGAATCTCTCTTATAAGCTGGGTGCGGCCTCCTCCCCTAAGCGAGGTGGGACTAAACTGAGCAGCCTTCACCGATCAACAGGGGTCCTCACATCGTCTGGTAGGGAAGGAAAATCGCACGCACGTACAGTCATAATCGATGCGTTTCCGGTGAGTCTTTTATCTCGTGTTGCGTTGGTCGTCGGGGAATAGAAACCGAACTGTATTGGAACTGATTATTCTTTTGCCGTAATGTCCTTTCAGATATTTGAGATACGTGATCGAGACCTCGAGTCTGTGTGGGAAGAGAAACCGAACTAGATTGGAATTTTTTTATCGAGCATCAGAACTGGATCAGAACTGTCCTATTGAGCTGATCAGAACTGGTTTGGAACTGTCTTTTTTATCGAGTAGATCGAGCGTTTTTCTTTTTGCTTGTTCTCTTGAGGTACCCCGCCAACCATCACATTTAACCATATTATATAGTGGAGATAAGTAAACGATCGCACGTACGTCGTGACATGTTTTCACTTTAGCCCTTAAAAAAATGTGATAATCAAGCCGCACTCCAGGTACAGAGGCTACATTATAAAACTAACGAAGGGATAAGAATCCCAATTTCTTCCCCGTAGCCCCGCCGGGCACAACTCCCTCCGTGGCCGCCTCTGTTTCCTCCGGCCAGTGTGTTCTCCCTGGTACGGCAGCTTCGTTCTTCTTCTGAGGAGGCAGGGCCCGGTCGCGCACGAGTGGACTCCCGCCGCCGGCCAGTGCCCCTGCGAACTCTGCAGCCCACCGATGCGCCTTACCTCAAGTCCCGCCCACACGACGTGCCCACTGGCTCACGCGCGCAGGTGCGCTGTGCCGGCCCCCTGGTGCTCCTGCCTCGCCGCGCTGGTGCTCCCGCCTGGTCATTCTCCATACGAACGTCGAGATGGACGACTACATGTCTGAACTTGAAGACCCACCGCTGACTGCTCTGAACTTATCAAGCAACGGGCAGAACTGAGGCCTCAAGCTTTGAATCAATTCACTGATGGTCAAGCTAAAGCTTGGTATTCCTGCTAGAAGCCTAGAATTGATTCCATATTTCTCTGCAAAACAATAGCACCACCAGGTCTGACGGTGATAGGGAGCCACCACATCACTGTCGACCCCGGCTGTACGCCACGCCCAGGTCGCGGAGTTCTAGCGCGTGGTCGCCGGCCGGCTGCCCCGTCCGTCATCCACGGCTAGATCTTCGCCGAGCGCTGCGACAAGTTCTTACTCCGTCGGCGTCGTCCGCTCTGCAATCTAGACTGCAACTCGATTTGTTACAGACATTAAACTACTGGTCGAGCTTGCCCATGACTGTAAACTCCTGATTTCTGAAGTTCTACTGTCGTGTATCCTGTGTGTGATGCTAAGGAGTCGTTGTAACTGTATGTGCGACGATTTCCTAGCAGCTGTGCTGTTACTTCTGCACAGGCTTGTACCACCAACTGTGAGCAAAAACTAAGTTGCAGAGTACTGAACTTTGTTGTATTGTGGATACACGCCAGTAGGTTCACTGCAAAATTATTGGACAATCACTCTCATATACTCCAGTTAGGTTTAAAATTCAGTGAATAGTTTAGCATATCAAATTCTCACGGCAGTCTTTAATCTGCCTAAGTTTCGTCAGGCGTTTACTGAAGAGTGAGCTCGTTGGAGGCAGGCTACATGCTGTCCGTATAGCTAGCATGATCTGCCTGAACACCTTTTCAAGTATTGAAATTCTCTTTTAATCTAATTAACCAGACAAATAAAGTTAATTTTTAAAGTGTCATCTGCTTTCTATGGAGTTCATGTGGAAATTTCATTTATTTAAAAATATATGGCAAATAAGTACATATAAATAAATAGGGGCAATACATTTTTCCAGTCTGTGGGTGCACTACTTTAGAAAAGACTGGCTTGGTTTTAGCGTAAGCTATACTACAACTATGGATGGCCGAGCCGCCTCCATCGACGTCGACGAGCTCTACAACAACAACAAGAGGATCTTCCCCCAGCTACAAACATGGCCACAACCTCACGGAGTGTGCCACCCTAAGTTAGAAGTTTACATGTAGTGTCTAATATGTGTATGTGTAGTTACTTTATGAGATTGTGCTAAAAACTTGAAAGAGGACAACAGAGATGTGGGAAGACATTCTGAGATTGAAAAAAGAGTTCTACATGGAAAAAAAAATCCTTGAGATGATTACAGTTTGCTCAACTTGTAATATTTTCTTAGCAGCAGCGGTCCTTTACTTGATGACGTCTGAATAGAATAATAGGTTTATAAAATTTGAAAAAGATGAAAAAAGGAAAGAAGTTGGAGAGAGAATACGTATTTATCGATGTACGAATAGAAATTGTCATGTCGTTTGACATCTTTTTTGAAGGATAGTTGTTTCATCAGTGTGTCCATATAATTTTTTCGATATCCCGTAGCAACGCACGGGCATTTAGCTAGTATATGTACTACTCCTACTAGTCACCCTTTCTAAAGTACGTGTAATCATGTATGAGTGGTAGCAGCAAAGAAGTTTTCAGATGAGAACCAAGGGGGAAGTTTTGTTATCTAGTCATGATCGAGCACTAAGTTACAACGCTCTGATGCTGAAATAATAATCAGACGATTGATCAGGCTCCTTTTTAAATCCATGATGATGAAGCCTGAAGTTAATTTGCGCAAATTAATCAATCAAGTAATCGTGGTGTGAACACGGATCCAGGCGTATCTTCAGATCGCGGCGGTCTCTGGAAAGACAGGTTGTGACCTGTCAGGTGGATGCCTGAACGAGTCCTAGGTGCAGTTAAGCAGCTGGATGTGCGTGTGCAACCTACCTGCCGTCGTGGCGGCAACCAGAATGCAGCCAAACGTACCCTTTTCAGAGGATCTCCAACAGATGATCCGAATTTGCTTGCTAAAACTGTTTTTTTAGGTATTTGGGATAAAATAAATTAGGGCTCCTTTGATTCAAAGGAATTGCATTGAATTTTTAAAGGATTGGATTCTATTAAAAAAATCTATCTTGGTCGTTCGATTTGTTTGGATTGGGATTTTATTAAAAAATATATAATCAATTATCTGTACTACTTCTCATAGAAAATCTAGTATTCTCCAATCTCTTTTTACAATTTCTTTGATGAACTCAAACAAACTTCAGTGCCTACAAAATCTGATATGATTAGAGTGGGCATGACATTTTAATTCTATGTTTTTTCTATCCTACTAATCAAAGAAGCCCTTACGCCAACCGTTAAGAGTATCTTTTGTAGTCTCATATACCCAATTTTTTTAGCTACCTACCCATATTTCTCTCCTAAGGCCCCACTTGGAAGATTGTTTATTCCCACTCCCGATGTTCTCCACGGGGCTTATGCTGTAAATTATATGGACCATACGAGGTCCGGATTTCTTCCGGACGGATTTCGTCGTTTTGACGCAAAAAACTGACATGGCGGGGCCTAAGTTTGCCAAATTTGGCTATTCCAACCCAAATAACCAAAACTGAGCTTCTTTTGCCGGCGTGTGCACATGAGCTGACATTTTTTTTGAAAGGATCTGATTCATATATCAGGAAGCACAGTACAAATTACATACATGTCCGAAAAGAAAAGGAAATTACAAAAAGGACCCCGAAACTTGCACAGAGCACCCCGAGCTGCCTGGAGAAAACACAATCAGACCCACCACCGTCTCGCCCCAAGTTCCTAGACGCTGCCGGCGGCGCCGTACCGCCGTCCGCCGGGAAGAAGACGCCATCACCTTGTAGAAGGCCGCATGAGCCATCCACCGCAAGCAACGGAATCTATCCTCGCTGAAGGAGCACGGCCAAAGCGTCGTCTTCCCGCCTCCGCCCTTCTTCCAGCCGTCACCGGAGCGCTCAGGACCACCAACACCAGCACCCACCTTCGCACGGTCGCTCCTGTGGTGACCCCGGACTAGCTGTCCGAAATACCCGATTATGCTCGACGCAACGATCCCGTGATCAGTCTGTCGTTGCACATAATCCGAACTGAATACCAAAGTTTACATCCATACAATACCGAGTTCAAAGTCTTACAAACCTGGCCATACAGGCCTAATTATACATAGGTGCCTTCAAGGGCCAAACCATCTTTATTCAGCGGAAGCTACGGTAGTAGGGCTAAACCAACTCGACAACACCCGACAGGCAGCTGACTTATGAAGATCTTAGTTCGCATAGACGTCGCCGAACTCCTCTTCAACGTAGGGCTCCTCGAAATCTGGCTAAGACAATAGCCAGGGACGAAACCAATATGAGTACATTTGATTGTACTCGCAAACTACCCCAACTTGAGTAGGCACTAGATTTTTATCTCTTAAAAACTTTTATTTGAAAAATCTTTAAAAACCTTTTTAATAGAAAGGGGGTGTGAAGAAGTTTATAACCTATCCTTTAAGAAAACACCATTTTAGCTGTTTCTCCGGAGCTCCTCCGGTATCCAACCATAACCTGGTTATGGTTCCAAACCCCTCACCACCT
Organism: Poa pratensis; assembly: GCA_947311845.1. Taxonomy (NCBI): domain Eukaryota; kingdom Viridiplantae; phylum Streptophyta; class Magnoliopsida; order Poales; family Poaceae; genus Poa; species Poa pratensis. Next base: position 85,739,421 of record CAMZMU010000128.1, read on the forward strand.
CGTACCAACTCATTGGCACAGGTGGGAAATAACCCTTTCCAAGTCAATTTCCTCAACACAACTCCAGAGTTTGCAAAACTTTGCACATAGCCTTAGTAGTTCTTCCCAACTGTCCATATCCGAGGACTCGGCTATTCGAATAGTTTTACCCTCTGCAGAGGTAGTACGCTTTTCCCACACCCATCCGGTCACTCATCGTGTCAGCCACGTCCCGCCATACCGGAGGTATGCGAAGTTGAGTTCCCGGCCATAGCCTGTCCTTTGCTCATGCTAGTATAGGACCCTGCCGCTACGACACTTTCCACCGACACTCAAATCCTCAGAAACTAAGTGTGGGGACTCGTAGTTCTGCCCGGCGGACCCAAGGGAGCCCTTCAATCCTCTTCCTCCGACACATCCATACCGGCTTCCGGTAGACAACAATGAAGAGGACCCAGGTCAGGGGGTAGGTCCTCAGACCATCCCCTCATGGAACGAGGTCATCCTCGCTATTGAGGCATCCAGTACTAACACGAGCAAATTATATGACTACGCCCTTGCCCATATGTGGGTAAATGTGGTCGCACAGATTTTCGGCTGGGGATGTAAGTACAAGGACACAATGTGCATTTTTTTTTCTTTCCCGAAACAACACCATTCTCTGGTTCTTCACCTTCGTACCGACCTTTCGGTACTTCACCTTCATTCAAGTATTTTCAAAAGGGGTTTTGAGTAAACATTGTTTTTCCCATCCTATAGTTGTAAAGTAGCTACCCTATATTTCTACATAGGGTGGCAAAATAGTTTTCATTGTTTTGAAAAAGGGGTTTTTCAAAAATCATCGATACTTTTGAACAACTCTTTTGATTAAAGTAGAAGTATATAAATGCAAGCTCAGTGAAGTAGCTTGCCTTGATCCACAAAGTGGTACTGATCCTGGTCTTCTGGTTCAATAAAACCTCCTTCCTCGATAAATCCGTCAACGGTATCGTCTAAACGTTAAACAATCAAAACAAACAATCACTATACTAGCTCAAGCATCAACACATCATAACAATCACAATGCTGCAAATAGCTACTGTATACATCAAGCAACACAAGGTGGTTTCAAATTGATTGAATTAAATTTTATTTAATTAATTTCAAACTAAGGCAGAAACTAGTTGTACACTAATTAATTCACCATTTAATCTATGTTTGTCACAAAAATTCAAACTAAAATTCTATGGATAGCTACTGGTGTGTAGAAGATCACCCAATTGGTTTGGGATCATTTGGAGTTACAAAACTCCCTACACATCTGTTTTACTTCAGAAGGGTTTTAAACAAGTTTTAGCTACCAAACAAATTTGGTTGCTCCAAAAATTAAATCCTTTTAGGGGTATCTAACCTTGGTTGAGTGTGACCTAACAAAATTGGTTTTAGATCAATTGGATCTACCAACAGTTCACACTAATTGTTTTAGTGCAGAAGGGTGCACTGAAGTTCAACCAAAGGCTAAGGATTTTATACTACTCAATTAATTCTACCAAAATTTGGGGAGCTAAAGGATCCTAATACAAAGCTACCAAAATTGGTTTCAAGTTATTTGGATTTATATAACTCCAGAAACAAATGGTTTAGTGTTTTAAACCTTCTGGAGCATTTTTACTAATACATTTTTATTATTTAATTAAATGGGGTGAGACCACTTTGGTGAGTTTAAGAATTTCATAAGCTTTCCAGAACAGTTGAGTTTGATTTATTTGGATTCCTAGAACTCGAGATTTTGAATTTCTAAACTAGGTCCAGTACTGACTTATTCAGAGAAAAAGAATTTGGAAAATCATCTCCTCTGGATAATGTTTAAAACTATGACATGTGGGGTCGGGTGGTCAGTGACTCAGTGGAAAAATTCCCGCGTGTGGATAATGTTTAAAACGCTGACGGGTGGGTCCCGCTTGTCGGCGTGTAAACAAACGAAGCGGTATGCTACCGTTGGATATAGATCCAACGGCGCACAGTGGCCGCGAACGGCGTCAACCATAAATGGGCGGCGCCGCCGCGCCGGCGACGGTGACGAGCACGGATAGCTCACCTGAGAGCACGGGAGGTGGCGGAGATGATCGGAATCGACGGCGGAGGGAGTGGGGAGCTTCTGGGACAAGTTGCGCGTGCAGGGACGGCTCCAACCGTCGACGGCGTGCTCAGCTCCTCCTCCGCGGCCGTGCGCTAACTCCGGCGAGTCCTCCGCGACGCTGCTGTGCAAGAAACACCGGCAAATCGTGGCGGGTGAGCAAGGGAGTAATGGTGGTGCGGGCAGGGGCCAGAGAGAGAGCAGGGGAAGAGGGGTGCGACCTGGCCGTGGTCGACCTCTTCCTCGACGCGGCAGCGCACTGCCGTGCGTGTGCACGGTGGCTGCAGGGGAAAGCTCGCCTTCCTGGCGATGCTCTGAGGTGAGGAGTGTGAGAGGGAGGTGGTGGAGGTGTGTGGAGAAGAGAGGGTGCGGGGGTGGGTTTTTATAGCGGCGCAGACGGTCGGCGTTTCCACGGCTCGGTGGAGGGGAGAGGGAGGTGATGGCGCTGGGTCCGGCTGAGGGCGCCAGAGGGGTTGCGGGGAGCGAGGGGGTGCTGCAGGAACGGTCAGTGGTCGAGGGGGACAGGGTAACGCGTGGGGCATCGATGCCGTGCTCGGCCGGCCATGGCGTGCGGCGAGCACGGGTGCGTGCGCTGGGGCCGGCTCGTGCGCGTGCAAGGCAGCAGAGGGGCAGAGGGGTTCGGACGCGACGCGGCGGAGGTGACTGGACCAGAGGGGAGAGGTGGGGCAGCACGAAGGCGTGCGGGGCGTGCCGTGGACCTCGGCGTCGACGCGACGCACGGCGTGCTCTGGCGCGGACGTCGCACACGCCAGAGGGCTCTGCGGCGCTCAGGTCTCGTCGTGCAGAGGCGGAGGGGCTTGGGTGGTGTGGCGGGCACGGCGCGGCGTCGTCTCGGCGTCGCTTCAGCTCTGCCCGCGAGGTGACCCGTGCGGGAGCTTGCCAGGGACGGCAATGGCGTGGCGGCATCGCCTTGCCTCCTCTGGGGTCAACGAGCACGTTTCTTCTCCTTCCCTCGAGTGAGTGAGGTGAGGTGAGTGTGGAGATGCTGCTGGACAGCTCGATTTCTCAAAAACGAGCTCGAATTTGGAAGTTGAATTTCGGCTCAGAGATGAACACAGTGGTGCTCGACATGTGTTCGATCTAATCCCTGAACCAAAACCAAATTTGAAATTTTGAAATTTCTTTTCATAATTTGTTTCCAAATATTTTTCCAGGGTTTGTGCCACCACTGGATGATTTAATTTGGTAGTGTAGTTTGAAGATTTTGATGGTTTTCCAAAGTTAAAGAAACATTTGGAAAATTTGAAAATAGGATTTAGAATAGAATTTAAAATAGAGAGAGGAAAAGAATATGAGGGTAGAGTGGAAGTGATCACCATGTCACCCCACTGAAGTTTTGTTTTGAAGATCAAATTTTGATTTTCTTAAGAAGATAGAAAAAGTTTGTGTGACTTTTGTCACATTACTTTATGTGGGAAACAATTTGTTGTGCTTCTTTTCTTTGTTTTCAAATTTTTATTTTAAGGAAACACCACTCAAGCAAGCACACATAAAGTAACAGAAAATTTTTGTTGGCCCACATTTTTGACTAATAAAACAGGGTTACAGATTTGGGATGTTACAGATCCTTCCCCCCTTAGAATAAATCTCGTCCCGAGATTTTCTAGGCTTAGGTGCTAAAGAGGTTGGGAAACTCGCTTCTAAGATAGTCCTCACGTTCCCAAGTTGCTTCCTCTTCGGAATGATTAGTCCACTGGACTTTGTAAAACTTGATCTTGTTCCTCCGGGTGAGACGAATATCTTCGTCGAGAATTTTGACGGGCCTCTCACGATAAGTCAGGTCGCGGTTCAGGTCGATAGATTGATGGTCAACGTTCTTGAAAACGTCGGGCTGGTCAGGAACTTCAAGACACTTCCGGAGCAGGGAAATGTGAAAGACATCATGAAATTCCGATAATTCTGGGGGTAACTCTAACTGATAGGCTACTTCTCCGCGACGGGCAAGAATCTTGAAAGGTCCAATATATCTGGGTGCCAATTTTCCTTTGACATGGAAACGTTGCATCCCTTTGAGTGGTGTCACCCGAAGATAGACAAAATCTCCAGGTTGAAAAGTGACGTCACGCCGCTTGGGATCAGCATAACTTTTCTGACGGGATTGGGCTGTTTTGAGACGCTCACGGATAAGTTGGACTTGCTCCTCGGCTTCACGGAGGGTATCTGGTCCAAACACTTTTCCTTCTCCGGTCTCGGACCAGTTCAAGGTGTACGACACTTCTTTCCGTAAAGTGCTTCAAATGGGGCCATTTGCAGGCTAGATGATAACTATTGTTATAGGAAAACTCTGCAAATGGAAGGCAATCTTCCCATTTAGAGCCATAGGCTAGGACACATGCACGAAGCATATCTTCCAGAATCTGGTTTACTCGCTCAGTCTGTCCTCCGGTCTGAGGGTGATAGGCTGTGCTGAATGATAAATGGGTTCCGAGGGCTTCATGAAGAGCTTTCCAGAATCGTGAGGTGAACTGCGTGCCTCTGTCAGATACAATCCTCTTAGGCACTCCGTGCAGGCTTACTATTCTGGAAATATACAAGTCTGCTAACTGGTTCCCTCTATAAGTGGTGTTGACCGGAATGAAATGGGCAACCTTGGTCAATCGGTCGACTATGACCCAGATTGAATCATGGCCTCGGTTTGACCTAGGAAGTCCGGTAATGAAATCCATTCCAATTTCATCCCATTTCCACTCGGGGGTCTTAAGGGGTTGGAGCAATCCGGCAGGGCGCTGATGCTCTGCTTTGACTCGCTGACAATTATCACACTTGGCCACGAAAGATCCAATTTCCCGCTTCATTCCATGCCACCAAAACTTCTCACGAAGATCTTGGTACATCTTGGTTCCTCCGGGGTGGATCGAGTATGGGGTATTGTGGGCTTCTTTCAGGATTAGACCTTTAAGTTCCTTATCATCGGGCACACATAGGCGTCCTTTGAATCTCAGAACTCCTTCAGCATCTATGGCAAAACCAGGTGCTTTATCAAGGGGTACCTTTTTCTTAATACCTTCAATACTCTCATGACCCTTCTGGGCTTCTTTGATTTGGTCCAACAGGGTTGGGGCTAACTCCAGGTTGGCAAGATATCCATAGCTAACCAATTCAAGTCCGAAATCTTCGAACTCCTTAAATAAGGTTGGCTGCTCTGCTTGGATTAGGGTATTCAGGGTGCATGGCTTCCGGCTTAGGGCATCGGCTACCACATTGGCTTTTCCGGGATGGTAATGAATTCCGACATCATAGTCCTTAATCAATTCCATCCACCTTCTCTGCCTCAGATTCAACTCCTTCTGAGTGAAAATGTACTTCAGGCTTTTGTGATCTGTGTAGACCTCACAACGATGACCCACAAGATAGGGTCGCCATGTTTTCAAAGCAAAAACCACTGCTGCTAACTCCAGGTCATGGGTTGGGTAATTCTCCTCATGCGGTCGCAACTGTCGAGACAGGTACGACACAACTTTTCCTTCTTGCATCAGAACGCAACCAAGTCCGAGACGTGAAGCATCACAGTACACGTCGAAACTCTTGGTGACGTCTGGCATGACTAGGATTGGGGCTGAAGTCAGTCTCTTCTTCAGTTCCTGAAAACTATCTTCACACTTCTGGGTCCATTCAAACTTCTTATCCTTCTTCAACAGCTGGGTCATGGGTTTGGCTATACTGGAGAATCCTTCAACGAACTTGCGGTAGTAACCGGCTAGTCCGAGAAAACTTCGGATTTCCGTTACACTGGTAGGTGATTTCCAGTCTAGAATGGCTTTGATTTTCTCGGGGTCAACAGAGATTCCTCCTGCGACACAACATGTCCGAGGAATGCCACTTCACTTAGCCAAAATTCACACTTACTAAATTTGGCATATAGTTTGTGTTCTCTGAGGGTCTCCAAAACCAAACGCAGATGTTCAGCATGCTCTTCTTCAGTCTTGGAGTAGATAAGGATATCATCAATGAAGACAACCACGAACTTGTCGAGGTACTCCATGAAAATCTTATTCATGAGATTCATGAAATAAGCTGGGGCATTGGTCAAGCCAAAGGACATAACGGTGTATTCAAACAATCCGTACCGGGTGGTGAAGGCGGTCTTGGGAATGTCAGACTCTCGAATCTTCAACTGGTGGTAACCTCCGAAGATCGATCTTAGAAAAGACTCGGGCTCCGTTCATCTGATCGAACAGATCCTCGATCTTGGGCAGGGGTACTTGTTCTTGATGGTTACATCATTGAGCTTGCGATAATCCACACACAGGCGTGTGGTACCGTCTCTTTTGTCCACGAAGATGATAGGTGATCCCCAAGGTGATGCGCTTGGGCGAATCAAACCTTTACTGAGCTGATCAGCTAACTGCTTCTTCAATTCCACCAGTTCTTCTGGATTCATCCGGTAGGGTTTCTGAGATATAGGGGATGTTCCAGGAATAAGTTCAATCACGAACTCAATATCCCGGTCTGGCGGCATACCAGGCAATTCCTTCGGAAAAACATCCTTGAATAGATGGACCACACGGATCTCATCTAGGGTTGGTTGGGCTATGCCTTCATGACAGCAGGGTTGGGATTCGTTGGCTTGTGAAGCATACTCCACTTCAGTTCCTTCGTCTGTGGTGAGAGATACGGCTCTTCTGGCACAGTCGATACGACCATGATACTTTGCTAACCAATTCATGCCCAGTATGACATCTATGCCTTGGGTTCCTAGAATGATTAGATCGGCTGGAAAGTTTTCTCCTTTGATCTCAAGAGAGACGTCGGGACAAAACAGCTTGGTCTCTACTAGGAACTCTGGGGTTTGTATAAGCAGGGGTTTGGACAAGAGGTTCCCGACTAGACCTCCCTTAACAACAAACTCCTTGGTAACAAAGGAATGGGTAGCACCAGAATCAAACAGGACAGTGGCAGGTACTGAGTTGACAAGGAACGTACCCAGCACAACATCTGGCGCTTCCTGGGCTTCTTCAGTGTTGATGTGGTTCAGACGGCCTCTTGCAACAGCAGCATTGCCACGGGGTGCAGCATTCTTGCCATTTCCATTCCCATTTCGGCCTTGTCCAGGATTAGGTGCAGGGGCATTGGGGCGTGGAGCATTCCTCTTGGGATTGGGGCAGTCTCGGGAGTAATGACCCTTGTTGCCGCATTCAAAGCAGACAACGCTGGCAGTAGGGGTAAAAGTGTTGGTGTTTCCTCCGGGACGATTGTTGCCATTGGGGCGGTAGTTGTTGTTGATGTTTGGGCGGGGGACATTGTTGTTGCTGTTGGGACGGTTGGGATAGTTGGGACGTGGAGCTGGGGTGGTCGATAAACTGGCTTGGGTGCTGGCTGGAAGGTGCGGGGTTTCTGACTGCTGGAACCTTCCTGAATATTCATCCTTCTCTTGCGGCCTTCAAACATGGACTTGCGCTTGGTCTCCAGCTGAATGGCCTTGTCCACAAGTGACTCCAGATCACGGAAGTCCTGGACAACCAAGGCACATTGCATCTCATCATGGAGTCCATTCAGAAAACGCTCCATCTTCTTCTTCTCCGTGTCGGTATCTTCAGGAGCATACCGAGCAAGATCGGTAAACTCATCCAGGTAACCAACCACATCTCTGCCTGCCTGCCTTAGCTTACGGAACTCATCCTTCTTCCTCTCGATAAGACCGCTAGAGATGAACTTCTTGCGGAATTTGTCCTTGAACTCCTCCCAGGTAATGACATGACCTGCGTGCTGGAGGGTCTTGGTAGTCTCCCACCAAGCTCTTGCGGGTCCAGCAAGGTAGTGGGTAGCATACAGGACCTTCTCATTCTCTCCCACCGAGGCAACTTCCAGGTCGTTCTCAATAGTGCGGATCCAGTCATCTGCTTCCAGGGGGTGAAGTCCCTTGGAATAGGTGGGCGGTGTGGTCTTCTGGAAGTCACTCAGGGTAGAGCGTTGATTTCCACCCTCGTCGCCATTTCCATTGCCACCATTGTGGTTCTGGTTGGCGTGGGCAGCGGCAAGTTGCTGCAGGGCGGCGAGATGAGCTTGACGCTCTTCCCGGGCAGCTTGGCGATCCTCCATGATGATCGCAAGCAGTTGAGCAGCGGTGGGTTCTGGCGGTGGTGGTGGTGCCGCGTGCTGGTTGTGGCGAGTGTTCGTCATCCTGGAATAGATACGATATAAGAGGCAAGGCAAAGAGGCTTTGGCTAACGATGAAGTCACAAAGGGGGTGGTTGATGAAACACTAGTCAAACAAGACCATCACATTTATTCAACACAATCATCACATCAAGGAGTTCACACATCAAGCTTACAACATCCTACTACACCTAATGTACATACTACATGATTTCACTAGGAACCATCACACACACTCTACTCGCATAGGGGGGGTCGACACAGTCCTAAGGTAGTGCTCTCGTCGCTCAACTACTGAGGTGGAACCCCAGGCTCGACGACCTCAACGTCTGAGTCGTAGGGTGGCTCCTCGGGATCCTCCTCCTCGAGAACTGGCTCAGACGGCTCCTCCTCCTCGTCAACTAACTCCTCCTCGTCGTCCTCCTCCTCGTAATCCATCTCCTCAAGGTAGTCCTCATCATCACTGATGAAGGCACTGTTCTCCTTGCGGAGATCCTCGCCCTCCTCCTCCATCTCGTTCGCCTGCTGCTCCATCTCGTCTATCATCTCGTTCTGCTCTGCTACCGTCTTGCGGAGCCTGACGATAGACCTCCTCTGACGGGCCAGCTTCAGGCGGAGATTATCATTCTCCCACTTTAGCTGGGTCTCACGGTCTCGGGCATCGTCGAGGGAGCTACGCTGGAAGTGAACCTTGAGTCTAGCATCGCGCAGGTTCTCCTGGGTGTCGTGAAGTAGCACCTCCATGTCGGTGATGTACTCGCCGAAGAGAGTGTGCTGCGCGGGGTAGGTGGGGTTTCCATCGTCGTCACGCCTTCCGAAGTACTGGAACGAGTGCCCACCAGCTCGTCCTTGTGCTCCTCACAAAGGCGGGCTAGTAGCCTCTGCATAACTCGGGTCAGACCGTCAACCCAAGTAGTGTCCATCGTGGAGTAGACCAAGTCCTTGGAACGGGGTGGCTGAATCCTGCCTCGGACGGACGACTTGATGAGCCAGGACAGGTTCCCATTACCGAGGGAATCGACCTGAGTTCCCTCAAACTCTGGAACAGGGCGTCCCAAAATCTGGCTCAACTCGTACAGGTCCTGCTCGAACATCAGCAGGCCGTCCTTCCTAACTTGGACGAACTCGGTGACGTTGGGTGCCATCTACAAATTTTAAGCAAAATTTTAAGTTAGTTAGGTGACATGAGTACATAATGTAAACTTTAATGGAGTAGCAAGTGTGCAAAATTTTAAGGGTTGAAGAAAAGACAACTCTTAATGAGTATAAGGTGTTTGGCATAAATGGGAGGTTTAGGGAGATAAGAAATTTTCAAAAATACTTCATTCCTTTGTTTTAGAAATTCACTTTTGTAACTTCTAGCTAACGCCCATGTTAACTAAGGTCTCCTAAAGTCAGGATGGCTCTGATACCAGCTCTGTGGGACCCCGGACTAGCTGTCCGAAATACCCGATTATGCTCGACGCAACGATCCCGTGATCAGTCTGTCGTTGCACATAATCCGAACTGAATACCAAAGTTTACATCCATACAATACCGAGTTCAAAGTCTTACAAACCTGGCCATACAGGCCTAATTATACATAGGTGCCTTCAAGGGCCAAACCATCTTTATTCAGCGGAAGCTACGGTAGTAGGGCTAAACCAACTCGACAACACCCGACAGGCAGCTGACTTATGAAGATCTTAGTTCGCATAGACGTCGCCGAACTCCTCTTCAACGTAGGGCTCCTCGAAATCTGGCTAAGACAATAGCCAGGGACGAAACCAATATGAGTACATTTGATTGTACTCGCAAACTACCCCAACTTGAGTAGGCACTAGATTTTTATCTCTTAAAAACTTTTATTTGAAAAATCTTTAAAAACCTTTTTAATAGAAAGGGGTGTGAAGAAGTTTATAACCTATCCTTTAAGAAAACACCATTTTAGCTGTTTCTCCGGAGCTCCTCCGGTATCCAACCATAACCTGGTTATGGTTCCAAACCCCTCACCACCTCGTACCAACTCATTGGCACAGGTGGGAAATAACCCTTTCCAAGTCAATTTCCTCAACACAACTCCAGAGTTTGCAAAACTTTGCACATAGCCTTAGTAGTTCTTCCCAACTGTCCATATCCGAGGACTCGGCTATTCGAATAGTTTTACCCTCTGCAGAGGTAGTACGCTTTTCCCACACCCATCCGGTCACTCATCGTGTCAGCCACGTCCCGCCATACCGGAGGTATGCGAAGTTGAGTTCCCGGCCATAGCCTGTCCTTTGCTCATGCTAGTATAGGACCCTGCCGCTACGACACTTTCCACCGACACTCAAATCCTCAGAAACTAAGTGTGGGGACTCGTAGTTCTGCCCGGCGGACCCAAGGGAGCCCTTCAATCCTCTTCCTCCGACACATCCATACCGGCTTCCGGTAGACAACAATGAAGAGGACCCAGGTCAGGGGGTAGGTCCTCAGACCATCCCCTCATGGAACGAGGTCATCCTCGCTATTGAGGCATCCAGTACTAACACGAGCAAATTATATGACTACGCCCTTGCCCATATGTGGGTAAATGTGGTCGCACAGATTTTCGGCTGGGGATGTAAGTACAAGGACACAATGTGCATTTTTTTTCTTTCCCGAAACAACACCATTCTCTGGTTCTTCACCTTCGTACCGACCTTTCGGTACTTCACCTTCATTCAAGTATTTTCAAAAGGGGTTTTGAGTAAACATTGTTTTTCCCATCCTATAGTTGTAAAGTAGCTACCCTATATTTCTACATAGGGTGGCAAAATAGTTTTCATTGTTTTGAAAAAGGGGTTTTTCAAAAATCATCGATACTTTTGAACAACTCTTTTGATTAAAGTAGAAGTATATAAATGCAAGCTCAGTGAAGTAGCTTGCCTTGATCCACAAAGTGGTACTGATCCTGGTCTTCTGGTTCAATAAAACCTCCTTCCTCGATAAATCCGTCAACGGTATCGTCTAAACGTTAAACAATCAAAACAAACAATCACTATACTAGCTCAAGCATCAACACATCATAACAATCACAATGCTGCAAATAGCTACTGTATACATCAAGCAACACAAGGTGGTTTCAAATTGATTGAATTAAATTTTATTTAATTAATTTCAAACTAAGGCAGAAACTAGTTGTACACTAATTAATTCACCATTTAATCTATGTTTGTCACAAAAATTCAAACTAAAATTCTATGGATAGCTACTGGTGTGTAGAAGATCACCCAATTGGTTTGGGATCATTTGGAGTTACAAAACTCCCTACACATCTGTTTTACTTCAGAAGGGTTTTAAACAAGTTTTAGCTACCAAACAAATTTGGTTGCTCCAAAAATTAAATCCTTTTAGGGGTATCTAACCTTGGTTGAGTGTGACCTAACAAAATTGGTTTTAGATCAATTGGATCTACCAACAGTTCACACTAATTGTTTTAGTGCAGAAGGGTGCACTGAAGTTCAACCAAAGGCTAAGGATTTTATACTACTCAATTAATTCTACCAAAATTTGGGGAGCTAAAGGATCCTAATACAAAGCTACCAAAATTGGTTTCAAGTTATTTGGATTTATATAACTCCAGAAACAAATGGTTTAGTGTTTTAAACCTTCTGGAGCATTTTTACTAATACATTTTTATTATTTAATTAAATGGGGTGAGACCACTTTGGTGAGTTTAAGAATTTCATAAGCTTTCCAGAACAGTTGAGTTTGATTTATTTGGATTCCTAGAACTCGAGATTTTGAATTTCTAAACTAGGTCCAGTACTGACTTATTCAGAGAAAAAGAATTTGGAAAATCATCTCCTCTGGATAATGTTTAAAACTATGACATGTGGGGTCGGGTGGTCAGTGACTCAGTGGAAAAATTCCCGCGTGTGGATAATGTTTAAAATGCTGACGGGTGGGTCCCGCTTGTCGGCGTGTAAACAAACGAAGCGGTATGCTACCGTTGGATATAGATCCAACGGCGCACAGTGGCCGCGAACGGCGTCAACCATAAATGGGCGGCGCCGCCGCGCCGGCGACGGTGACGAGCACGGATAGCTCACCTGAGAGCACGGGAGGTGGCGGAGATGATCGGAATCGACGGCGGAGGGAGTGGGGAGCTTCTGGGACAAGTTGCGCGTGCAGGGACGGCTCCAACCGTCGACGGCGTGCTCAGCTCCTCCTCCGCGGCCGTGCGCTAACTCCGGCGAGTCCTCCGCGACGCTGCTGTGCAAGAAACACCGGCAAATCGTGGCGGGTGAGCAAGGGAGTAATGGTGGTGCGGGCAGGGGCCAGAGAGAGAGCAGGGGAAGAGGGGTGCGACCTGGCCGTGGTCGACCTCTTCCTCGACGCGGCAGCGCACTGCCGTGCGTGTGCACGGTGGCTGCAGGGGAAAGCTCGCCTTCCTGGCGATGCTCTGAGGTGAGGAGTGTGAGAGGGAGGTGGTGGAGGTGTGTGGAGAAGAGAGGGTGCGGGGGTGGGTTTTTATAGCGGCGCAGACGGTCGGCGTTTCCACGGCTCGGTGGAGGGGAGAGGGAGGTGATGGCGCTGGGTCCGGCTGAGGGCGCCAGAGGGGTTGCGGGGAGCGAGGGGGTGCTGCAGGAACGGTCAGTGGTCGAGGGGGACAGGGTAACGCGTGGGGCATCGATGCCGTGCTCGGCCGGCCATGGCGTGCGGCGAGCACGGGTGCGTGCGCTGGGGCCGGCTCGTGCGCGTGCAAGGCAGCAGAGGGGCAGAGGGGTTCGGACGCGACGCGGCGGAGGTGACTGGACCAGAGGGGAGAGGTGGGGCAGCACGAAGGCGTGCGGGGCGTGCCGTGGACCTCGGCGTCGACGCGACGCACGGCGTGCTCTGGCGCGGACGTCGCACACGCCAGAGGGCTCTGCGGCGCTCAGGTCTCGTCGTGCAGAGGCGGAGGGGCTTGGGTGGTGTGGCGGGCACGGCGCGGCGTCGTCTCGGCGTCGCTTCAGCTCTGCCCGCGAGGTGACCCGTGCGGGAGCTTGCCAGGGACGGCAATGGCGTGGCGGCATCGCCTTGCCTCCTCTGGGGTCAACGAGCACGTTTCTTCTCCTTCCCTCGAGTGAGTGAGGTGAGGTGAGTGTGGAGATGCTGCTGGACAGCTCGATTTCTCAAAAACGAGCTCGAATTTGGAAGTTGAATTTCGGCTCAGAGATGAACACAGTGGTGCTCGACATGTGTTCGATCTAATCCCTGAACCAAAACCAAATTTGAAATTTTGAAATTTCTTTTCATAATTTGTTTCCAAATATTTTTCCAGGGTTTGTGCCACCACTGGATGATTTAATTTGGTAGTGTAGTTTGAAGATTTTGATGGTTTTCCAAAGTTAAAGAAACATTTGGAAAATTTGAAAATAGGATTTAGAATAGAATTTAAAATAGAGAGAGGAAAAGAATATGAGGGTAGAGTGGAAGTGATCACCATGTCACCCCACTGAAGTTTTGTTTTGAAGATCAAATTTTGATTTTCTTAAGAAGATAGAAAAAGTTTGTGTGACTTTTGTCACATTACTTTATGTGGGAAACAATTTGTTGTGCTTCTTTTCTTTGTTTTCAAATTTTTATTTTAAGGAAACACCACTCAAGCAAGCACACATAAAGTAACAGAAAATTTTTGTTGGCCCACATTTTTGACTAATAAAACAGGGTTACAGATTTGGGATGTTACAGCTCCCCTCGCCACCACGGCCGGCCGGAGCAGAACCACCGAAGAAGAAGCCCACCTGCAACACCACCACCAAAAACGGAACGCCCACGACCACCTTCTTCTCCCCTCACCACCACGGTCGGCCGGAGAAGCGAAAGAGGAAGCGAGCGCCCGACCAAGAACCTTCACAACCTCCCCAGCACAAAGGGCGCCAGAACGGAGAGCAGAGGGGAAGGACCACACCCACGCCGACGCCATCGCCTCCGTCTTCAAAGACGCCGGGGGAACTCACACCTAGAAGAACCTAACTACAGCCTATCTACACGCACGAGCAAGTACCCGAGCTCCCCCCCACCTCACGGCGCCGGAACGGCGGCCGGAGGCAGAGGGGAGCGCTGGACTCGCCGGCGAGAAGCTGGACGCACGAGTCGCCTTTCTCTCCGCCTGAGGCTACTGTAGCCGAGAGGATAAGGCTCGGGAGTGTGTTTCAGTGGCGAATCTTACTTCACATGAGCTGACATTTACCATTGAGCAACAAGTAAATTAGCTCCTGACTACAGCTGATCCCAAACCAATGAGCAATATACTTCTCTTAATAAGTTTGGGCATTGAGGTAAGCGATGACATCAACCGAAGGATATTTAGCTAAAACAGTGGATTACATTATGTGAGATATAAGCAAAGCAGCAATGGGGGACCATAGCCGTAGCAAGTTCTGGATGCATATGCATATGCATATATACTTTTATAATTTGGATTGTTATTATTGGTGCAGCGATCGTACTTTTCAATCTCCAATCGTGGAAGCGGTCCCACGCAAAATGCGCTAAACCTTCATGGTGCCATGATCTAGGAACGCGCTGTCTGCATGTACTAGTTCGTGCCGGAGGTGCTTTACCTCTTTCTGCCTAAAAAGGTAGATAAAATATTGTACTATATTATTTCACCTATAATACAGCAAATGGAGGGTGACCTGTCATTACTCCACTGAGAAGGAAACTTAGATAATTCAAAGTTCTATCTGTGCAATCTAGTATGAAAGTGTAGCATGTAAGATTCTGGTACTTTCCCTTTATTCAATGGGGGAAAATAAGAGAGAAAGAATATGCCAACTTGAGGAGAAGAGGATAAGAGGAGGCATCAAGTTGGAGGACGATGTCCTTGTTGCGAGCCTGACTTGACCTGAGAGCGCCCACTAGCCCATGTCTGACCTTTGAGCTCTGATACCCATCGCCACCCCATTTCATGGGATGCCTCATCATTGAGGCATTTTTCCCTCTACTTTCTTCAGTACAGTCAACCAAGAAAACGAGATAATATAGTGTGGAAGGGTTAAGAGAATCTCCGCTGGGGCCTCCAAATTCGTGTCTGACACCCCCCAATTGAGGCCAATTGGGGGTGCCGGACATGTGTCCGCCCGAGTATAGGTTGCAACCCACATCAACGCACCCCAAAGGCCCGCCCCCCAAACGCGAGCAACCGGTCGAACAACTTACGGGCATATTTTGATTCAAATTGAAATCTAAAATTTAAACTAGAAGAATATAAATTGAAATGTAAACTACCATTACAACTAAAACTAAACTAAACGCCGCCGCTCGGGCTAGCCTCGTCGTCGTGCGCGGCCTTCTGGCTCTGGGCAAAGCGCGAGCGCGCACGTCTCTCCTGCCGGAACGCGCTCGCCGCCCGGCGCATGGCATCCCGATTTGCCGCTGCCGCTGCCCTCGCCCGCGCCTGCCTCGCCTGGTTCAGCTCCTTGTGGGCCGCCTTCTCGGCGAGCAGCTGGGAGACCGCATGCTGCAGCTCCTCCGCCTGGGCGATGAGCTGCTGCTGCTCGGGCGCTGCCACCTAGGCGTTTAGCTGCTGGTACGCCGCCCGCTCGGCGGCCATGAAGGCGCGGCAACGCTCATCGCGTTCTGCGCTCTGGATGGAGGCTTGGACGATGGCGGCCTCCACGGCGTCACCAGCCGCCTCGTAGCCGAGCCTGACCTGGCGGCTTGACTGCTCGTTGCGCCAGCTCTCGAACGAGTTGGCGGGAACCACCTGTTCTGGCCACAGCGGCGGCGGCAGCGCCTGCTCCGGCTCCTGCTGCATCGGCGGCACCTCGTGTAGCTCCGGCGGCGGCTCCTGCCCGGGGTACGACACCTCCAGCTCCGGCTCCAGCTCCAGCTCCTGCTCCTGCTGCTCGTCCACGTCCACGTCGTCCACCTCCGCCCAATCGAAGGTTGGTTCATCGGCGGCCTCCTGCGCCGTGGGGTGAGCACGGTGAGCTGCCTGGGTGAGGGTGGCCCGTGAGGTGGCGAGGCATGCTGTTGCTGTGGGCTACGGTGAGCGTCAGCGGTGGTGTGGTGAAATGGCAGCGCGGCGTGGGCCTTTTTATAGCCATCGAGGCTCGAGGCGGGAAACAGAGGCGGGACGCGCCGGGTGGGTGAGCACGCGTCGCGTCGGAGTTAATGGTGGCGACACGTCTCCGCCACTGCGCCGCTTGGGAAGCCGGGAAAGGCTGGGCGCTCAGCAGGCGCAGCCGTAAATGCGAGGCCTGCGGCAGACGCATCGCCGTCCCGTCCCTTCGTCGCCTACGGAAACACATCGCCATTAACGTGGGCGGAACGGCCTCCTGCACGGCGCCATTAACCTCCGGCTCCAGCGCCCTGTGTGTATGACGGGTGGGGGCGACCTGGCAGAGGCATGACCGGGCAGTGTCCAGCACCCCCCGAGAGGGCCTCCAAACTTGGGGGCCCTTTCGGGGGGTGCCGGACACGATTTCGCTCGGGGCGAGCCATTGGGGGTGCCGCTAGTGACATTGTTTGACGTCGGACCACAATGGGTTTTTGGTGGTCATTTGGAGGGTGCCGGTGGAGATGCTCTAACCAGCTCAACCTACATGTTCATTCGCTTGCAGTTGCGGATAAGAAGTACACTTGAGAAAATTGTGCATTATCTGACTGCGTGGAATGGCTCTTCCACAGTGACAAAAGCAGAAATATCACTACACCTTAAATCGCATGACATGGCGACCAAGCAAGTTGTACATTGTTACCATCATTTTCACTGCATGTGTCTTGAGGTCCCTGTGGAAAGAAGTTGGCTGTACTTGCACAAGTTGATCGGGTCTGGAAGATAACAAAATGTGGTCCCAAAAGCGAATGCACTTTTTTGTGTATTTGTTTTGTTGATGCTGATAGCAACTAAAACTTCATAATAAAAACTTGTAAAGAATACGCCATACGTCTTCAGATCTACTGCATTTAGAGGCATATCTCAATGCGATCTCTTTATTTTCGTCTCTATTCTGCCTCTCTTTTTTCTGTAGCTGGCTATCCTCTCAATGAGAACGTGTTAAGACTGCTGGCTGTGCTCCAACAGAGACTTGTTCATTCCTTCATCCTGGTGAAGTAGGGAGCCCTAACTTTGCTGCTCAAAGCCTGGACGCCTACAACGGCATTGATAAACGTCAGTGCCGAAAGGGATGCAATCCGATCCAGTACACCTGCCAATGTGTACTATCATGATAACACGATTCATCAAATCTAGGAGAAATCGGGGTAGGTCAGCGTAGACCCTCCTGGCTCCATCTTCCAAAGTCAAAAATCTCCATCGCCCAAGCTACAAGCCATCACCATTTTTCTCCTTTTCACCTCACCTCAGACGGTGACATCTGTATCCCCCAACACGCACTGCCCTGCTGCCCTCGCACGCAATGTCGTGCCGCCTCCCAATATATAAACACCACTCGTGCACTACTGCTATCCCCGTATGCCTTTCAAAGACCTCTGAACGAGCTGAGTGTCCAAGTCCAAGATAGAGGATTGCCTGGAGGAGCTACATCTCTCACCTCTCCCCATCTCTCTCGGCGCGACTAGTTCCCGCTACGCTGCGGATCGCGGCATGAAGGTGCAGTGCGACGTGTGCGCGGCCGAGGCGGCCTCCGTCTTCTGCTGCGCCGACGAGGCCGCGCTCTGCGACGCGTGCGACCGCAGAGTACACTGCGCCAACAAGCTCGCCGGCAAGCACCGCCGCCTCTCCCTCCTCCACCCCTCACCGTCCTCTTCCTCGCCGTCTTCGTCAGCCCAGAAGCCGCCTCCCTGCGACGTCTGCCAGGTGAGAACGTGTTCAGACTTCAGAGAGCGAGCGGTGTCATCTGTTCTGTGCTACGGCGAAAGCTGATATCCGTGTGGGATGCAGGAGAAGAGGGGGTTCTTGTTCTGCAAGGAGGACAGGGCGATCCTGTGCCGGGAGTGCGACGTGCGGGTGCACACGACGAGCGACCTGACCAGGAGGCACAGCCGGTTCCTGCTCACCGGCGTGCGCGTCTCGTCGGCTCCGGTGGACTCCCCCGCGCCGTCACGTCATGAGGAAGCGCAGCAGGAGGAGGAAGAGGAAAACAGCAGTAGCCCCTGCAACGCCGACTCCTGCAGCGGTGCCGCCAGTGCCACGGTGAGCCCGAGCGAAGACGGCAGCAGCATCTCTGAGTACCTAACCAAGACGCTGCCCGGGTGGCACGTCGAGGACTTCCTCCTCGACGACGCCGCCGCCGCCGCTTCGGCCGCGGTCGCCGTCTCCTCAGACAAGCCGTATCAGGTCAGTGAATTCAGTTATCTTGAGCTCACAATCATTTAGGTAGCTGTGCTGTCATGCTCGCAACTAGCTAGCGCCGAGAAAAATCGGAAGCGGCTGGACCAGGGTGTGAAGATAAGATATGATGATATGATGCAAAGTGATCATACGAATATTGCTAGTACCACTTTTGGCATTCGAGATTTAACCCATTTGCATGGACAGACAAGAAATGCAGATTTTGTTTTGTTGCTTGGACTAATTTGGCAACTTGGCGTCTGAGCAGGGAGGGATGGCTCGGATGGGTGGGCTGCAAGAGGGCTATCCGCCGTGGGTGGGCCCAGGCCAGCTTATCGGCGACGTCGTTTTCGCCGCCGGTGAGCGGGCCAGGCGCGAGTTGTGGGTGCCGCAGATGCAGATGCATGCGGAGGCGGAGTGGGCCGGGAGCAAGCGACATAGGGCGTCGGCTTCTGACTACTCTTACTGGTGAAAACGAGCGGTTTTCAGTTCAGTAGCATCTGCACTCCACTTGTACTAGCAGTAGCAGATAAATCAAAGAAAATTGAGCCAAAAAATAGCAGGGACCGTGGAATTTTGTTTGATCTTTATGTCCTCGTTTTGAAATTACTGCCACCTTTTCTACATAGTGAATCCGGAGTTTGATCGCTGGATAATTTTGTTTGTGCCTTTTGGGGGCGGAAAAGAACTCTGCACCGTTCTTGTTCTTTCTAGTGGATGATGTACGCTGCCGAGCGTGTGCGTGTCAGTCAACTGTAATGTAATGTTCATTATGTTTGTTTTAAACGATTGCTTTGCCATTTTATTAATTAAAAATCGAATCTTCTATAACAAGACGGTACTGAACGGCTAATACAAAGCTTACTCTCCCAGAATAAAAATCCACAAGGTGTTCAGCACTGACCTTAACCCAAATAGAAGCCTCCTCTTTAATCTTTGCTAGAACAACCGATGGCATGAAAGAGATGTTACGGAAAGCCCTCACATTCCTCTCGTTTGGCACTGTCCACGCCACAAGAAGAATCATGGATGTTGTTGCCTTTCTTGAAGCCCAAAGTTTTAGACTACCCTAAGCCGCCAATCCTTTATGTTATCACGTATGTCACTCCTTTGGTCTAAAGAACGGTACCCCATGTCATGTTGATGTAAGATTCCAAATCCATCTGTAATAGCCACATTGGAAGAGAAGGTGGGCCGTCGACTCCGAGGAACGCTTGCAAGGGACCCAAGACGGTGAGCAAGGTGGTATGATGTCCGAAGACGGTTTTGGATGATCAAGCAAGCGAAAAAAGTGCATTTCAGATAGGCCCACACCTTTTAGACGGAAGGCACGAAATGAGCCCGGTTTTGAATTAACGTAGCCATCAACCAGCTAGAAGTTACAAGTGTTACAACACATGATGGGGTTACCAGCTAGAGATACAAGAGCATAGCCCAACTAAAAAACCACCAAAGATGTGGGAAACAAGAAAAACTAAAAAAGCTAGCTTGCGTCCGATGATGAAACCTTTGTCTTCAGTTGCACGCGAGAGGCACCGACCCTGATCGAAAACAGCAAACGTCACTTGTATGCACCATGAGAACAAACGTTGGGTCAGCTGCAAGCCGCTGATGAGTGCGTCGTTCGTTGGCGTCCAAGACGAATTGTCCAGGACTCCACCGATGTCTCCATGGATGTAGGCGCTGCCGACGGCCATGGTTTTGCTGACTTCGCCTAAGACTCCCGCCCGGAACATAACCCCAGGCGCCCTTGTCCTCATGGTGGGCGCCAACAGTCGAGGTATCAGAACAACAGGAGCCATATGCCGAGGGTAAAAGGTGGGCGAAACATGGAGGGTTCCGGTGACGGGAGCACACATAAGGGTACCTAGCTTCAGATTTTACAATGACGGCGAGATCCTACGTGCTACTATAACTCACTAGATGCGAATATGTGTACATGTTAGAATGAGGGTTGTAAAGTGTGCCCTTAGGCTTCCAGGAAGCTGACTTATATATACGACGCGCCTCCGGCTTGCAAGGAAAGTCCTAACCAACCTACATGTGAAGAACTAGACTAACACGGCTTGATCTATGACTTGCTCCCTAAGGTGGTCGTCATCTGGCTTACGTCTTGGACTCGGGCTTTGGGCTTCCCGTTGCGCTTCAGCCCACTGGGGTCTTAGTCTTTACCACCCATGAGCTACCCTGGTTTGCTGGTATTTCTCACTGTTGTGAGTATATTCGTTCGACATAAACTTCTTTTCAAAGAGCTCAACTACAATATCAGAGTGGTGAAACTAGACTTGATTAAGCCTGTTAGCTTCAAAGAGGGTCTTGGCCAGAAGTTCATGCAATCTTCAAGGACTGGATTTGACTTCTTTTCGAGGATTGAGCTCTTGAAACATGGAGAAATGGAAGTATATTCACTTGCAGTTAAAGCTGAAACTACAGTCTGTCGAGCCACCGTACGTAGGAAAGATCAGAAGACAAAATCTCCAAACTAGACCACACATTGTTTGAAAAGAAAGAACGTGGCACTATCAAATAATAGTTGCGAGTCAAATCCTTTGGGCAAATGGAGCTACGTATGGATTGCAAAATATTTGGAATAGGAAACTTTGTAGCAGGGGAAATTGATGCAAATGATCCTGTCAAAGAAAACGTTGTCTGTCTCTCGGAGCTAAAGGGAAATAGATTGCGTCCTCTGGGCCTTATTTCCAAACAATTTATATCGATAATAGATAATGGATGGGCCAACGCAGTCTACATGATCTATGATCTAGTTGAGGGAAAAGCACCTGTCTTCCCCTTTGCTACCTCGGTCGGCTGCGCACGGTGTATGCACCCAGATTTATGGCCAATCCACACAGACCGAGGAGGCACCAGACATGGATTGTTTATTTTGAGTCGAAGGGCACCGTTCAGAGGACCGCGCGTAGCGCGGATGGCAGGTTGAGGCAGTGGCCTTCCCTCCCGCCCGGGTTCGATCTCCCACGGGAGTGATTTTCCACGTGCCACAGGCGAGGTCGGCGTGCCCGTCGGTCCCGAAGCGCTGGACTTCGGAAAAGACTCTCAGGACGTGTTAAGGATATTGGTTGTAGATCTAGTTTAGACACATATGTGTGGTGTGCGTGGGTGTGCGTGTATGTGGTGTGTGTTCTATGCGTCCGAACAGATGCTACAGCTTGTATTCTCAGGAGAGGCTCTAAAAAAAAGGCACCGTTTATTCGGCAAGTCCATAGACCACGCGCAAGATAATTCACCCAATCACCTGCCCGCTCACGCCGTCCCCGTCACGCGCATGCGAGGCCACGAGGCGGCCGGCGTGGACCGCCAGGAGAACCGTTATCTCTACCGTCTCCCCGCTCCAACACTACACTCCCCCCGATTTGGGATTTGGGCGCGAACCCTAAACCCTAAATCCAGTCCTCCCTTACCTGCTCTCCTCTCTTCGCGGGTCCACGACATAGTGATAGTGGGAAGCGAAAGCTCGAAACCACCCGACGGCGAAATGGCCACCGGCGGCGGGGGAGGAGACGCCGCTGAGGAAGTCGGAGCAAGGCGCGGACACCGAGCTCGAGGCGCCTTCAGGCTGGACGAAGAAGGTTTGTGCGCGGTTCCCCACTCGCTTGAGCCCCCAAATCGGACGCCGCGTGCTCGCGGAGAGGAGTCTGAGCTCGAATTCGAGGGTTTCTGTCTACGTGAACCAGGGGAATTTTTCCTGTAGGTTTAGGGTCGCGTTCTAGGGTTTCGGAGCTAAATCGATTCCATGTTGTTCGGGCGTTGCGCCGTTGCACCTGTTGACTTTTTATTTTGCTAAGTCTAGGGTATTTGCAGGTTGACTTGTTGTGGTTCGAAAGTTCACGATCTGTTTACCTTGTAATGCTTGCGGGGCTTTGATGTGACTAACCAGTCCACGATGTATGATAGCTTGTTTGTGTGACCAATAACCATGGTGTATGTGTTAGAGTACGTGATGGGCCTGGGCCCGTTAGTCTTAGGGTTTGCTTAGGGGTCAAGTAAGCCTTGCTTGGGAGTCAAGTAAACCTCTCTATATATGGAGAAGAGATGTATCAATCTAATCAAACAAGAATTAAGAAGGAAAACCCTTCCCTCTTGCCCGACCGCGATCCTGTGCCGGGAGTGCGACGTGCGGGTGCACACGACGAGCGACCTGACCAGGAGGCACAGCCGGTTCCTGCTCACCGGCGTGCGCGTCTCGTCGGCTCCGGTGGACTCCCCCGCGCCGTCACGTCATGAGGAAGCGCAGCAGGAGGAGGAAGAGGAAAACAGCAGTAGCCCCTGCAACGCCGACTCCTGCAGCGGTGCCGCCAGTGCCACGGTGAGCCCGAGCGAAGACGGCAGCAGCATCTCTGAGTACCTAACCAAGACGCTGCCCGGGTGGCACGTCGAGGACTTCCTCCTCGACGACGCCGCCGCCGCCGCTTCGGCCGCGGTCGCCGTCTCCTCAGACAAGCCGTATCAGGTCAGTGAATTCAGTTATCTTGAGCTCACAATCATTTAGGTAGCTGTGCTGTCATGCTCGCAACTAGCTAGCGCCGAGAAAAATCGGAAGCGGCTGGACCAGGGTGTGAAGATAAGATATGATGATATGATGCAAAGTGATCATACGAATATTGCTAGTACCACTTTTGGCATTCGAGATTTAACCCATTTGCATGGACAGACAAGAAATGCAGATTTTGTTTTGTTGCTTGGACTAATTTGGCAACTTGGCGTCTGAGCAGGGAGGGATGGCTCGGATGGGTGGGCTGCAAGAGGGCTATCCGCCGTGGGTGGGCCCAGGCCAGCTTATCGGCGACGTCGTTTTCGCCGCCGGTGAGCGGGCCAGGCGCGAGTTGTGGGTGCCGCAGATGCAGATGCATGCGGAGGCGGAGTGGGCCGGGAGCAAGCGACATAGGGCGTCGGCTTCTGACTACTCTTACTGGTGAAAACGAGCGGTTTTCAGTTCAGTAGCATCTGCACTCCACTTGTACTAGCAGTAGCAGATAAATCAAAGAAAATTGAGCCAAAAAATAGCAGGGACCGTGGAATTTTGTTTGATCTTTATGTCCTCGTTTTGAAATTACTGCCACCTTTTCTACATAGTGAATCCGGAGTTTGATCGCTGGATAATTTTGTTTGTGCCTTTTGGGGGCGGAAAAGAACTCTGCACCGTTCTTGTTCTTTCTAGTGGATGATGTACGCTGCCGAGCGTGTGCGTGTCAGTCAACTGTAATGTAATGTTCATTATGTTTGTTTTAAACGATTGCTTTGCCATTTTATTAATTAAAAATCGAATCTTCTATAACAAGACGGTACTGAACGGCTAATACAAAGCTTACTCTCCCAGAATAAAAATCCACAAGGTGTTCAGCACTGACCTTAACCCAAATAGAAGCCTCCTCTTTAATCTTTGCTAGAACAACCGATGGCATGAAAGAGATGTTACGGAAAGCCCTCACATTCCTCTCGTTTGGCACTGTCCACGCCACAAGAAGAATCATGGATGTTGTTGCCTTTCTTGAAGCCCAAAGTTTTAGACTACCCTAAGCCGCCAATCCTTTATGTTATCACGTATGTCACTCCTTTGGTCTAAAGAACGGTACCCCATGTCATGTTGATGTAAGATTCCAAATCCATCTGTAATAGCCACATTGGAAGAGAAGGTGGGCCGTCGACTCCGAGGAACGCTTGCAAGGGACCCAAGACGGTGAGCAAGGTGGTATGATGTCCGAAGACGGTTTTGGATGATCAAGCAAGCGAAAAAAGTGCATTTCAGATAGGCCCACACCTTTTAGACGGAAGGCACGAAATGAGCCCGGTTTTGAATTAACGTAGCCATCAACCAGCTAGAAGTTACAAGTGTTACAACACATGATGGGGTTACCAGCTAGAGATACAAGAGCATAGCCCAACTAAAAAACCACCAAAGATGTGGGAAACAAGAAAAACTAAAAAAAGCTAGCTTGCGTCCGATGATGAAACCTTTGTCTTCAGTTGCACGCGAGAGGCACCGACCCTGATCGAAAACAGCAAACGTCACTTGTATGCACCATGAGAACAAACGTTGGGTCAGCTGCAAGCCGCTGATGAGTGCGTCGTTCGTTGGCGTCCAAGACGAATTGTCCAGGACTCCACCGATGTCTCCATGGATGTAGGCGCTGCCGACGGCCATGGTTTTGCTGACTTCGCCTAAGACTCCCGCCCGGAACATAACCGCAGGCGCCCTTGTCCTCATGGTGGGCGCCAACAGTCGAGGTATCAGAACAACAGGAGCCATATGCCGAGGGTAAAAGGTGGGCGAAACATGGAGGGTTCCGGTGACGGGAGCACACATAAGGGTACCTAGCTTCAGATTTTACAATGACGGCGAGATCCTACGTGCTACTATAACTCACTAGATGCGAATATGTGTACATGTTAGAATGAGGGTTGTAAAGTGTGCCCTTAGGCTTCCAGGAAGCTGACTTATATATACGACGCACCTCCGGCTTGCAAGGAAAGTCCTAACCAACCTACATGTGAAGAACTAGACTAACACGGCTTGATCTATGACTTGCTCCCTAAGGTGGTCGTCATCTGGCTTACGTCTTGGACTCGGGCTTTGGGCTTCCCGTTGCGCTTCAGCCCACTGGGGTCTTAGTCTTTACCACCCATGAGCTACCCTGGTTTGCTGGTATTTCTCACTGTTGTGAGTATATTCGTTCGACATAAACTTCTTTTCAAAGAGCTCAACTACAATATCAGAGTGGTGAAACTAGACTTGATTAAGCCTGTTAGCTTCAAAGAGGGTCTTGGCCAGAAGTTCATGCAATCTTCAAGGACTGGATTTGACTTCTTTTCGAGGATTGAGCTCTTGAAACATGGAGAAATGGAAGTATATTCACTTGCAGTTAAAGCTGAAACTACAGTCTGTCGAGCCACCGTACGTAGGAAAGATCAGAAGACAAAATCTCCAAACTAGACCACACATTGTTTGAAAAGAAAGAACGTGGCACTATCAAATAATAGTTGCGAGTCAAATCCTTTGGGCAAATGGAGCTACGTATGGATTGCAAAATATTTGGAATAGGAAACTTTGTAGCAGGGGAAATTGATGCAAATGATCCTGTCAAAGAAAACGTTGTCTGTCTCTCGGAGCTAAAGGGAAATAGATTGCGTCCTCTGGGCCTTATTTCCAAACAATTTATATCGATAATAGATAATGGATGGGCCAACGCAGTCTACATGATCTATGATCTAGTTGAGGGAAAAGCACCTGTCTTCCCCTTTGCTACCTCGGTCGGCTGCGCACGGTGTATGCACCCAGATTTATGGCCAATCCACACAGACCGAGGAGGCACCAGACATGGATTGTTTATTTTGAGTCGAAGGGCACCGTTCAGAGGACCGCGCGTAGCGCGGATGGCAGGTTGAGGCAGTGGCCTTCCCTCCCGCCCGGGTTCGATCTCCCACGGGAGTGATTTTCCACGTGCCACAGGCGAGGTCGGCGTGCCCGTCGGTCCCGAAGCGCTGGACTTCGGAAAAGACTCTCAGGACGTGTTAAGGATATTGGTTGTAGATCTAGTTTAGACACATATGTGTGGTGTGCGTGGGTGTGCGTGTATGTGGTGTGTGTTCTATGCGTCCGAACAGATGCTACAGCTTGTATTCTCAGGAGAGGCTCTAAAAAAAAGGCACCGTTTATTCGGCAAGTCCATAGACCACGCGCAAGATAATTCACCCAATCACCTGCCCGCTCACGCCGTCCCCGTCACGCGCATGCGAGGCCACGAGGCGGCCGGCGTGGACCGCCAGGAGAACCGTTATCTCTACCGTCTCCCCGCTCCAACACTACACTCCCCCCGATTTGGGATTTGGGCGCGAACCCTAAACCCTAAATCCAGTCCTCCCTTACCTGCTCTCCTCTCTTCGCGGGTCCACGACATAGTGATAGTGGAAGCGAAAGCTCGAAACCACCCGACGGCGAAATGGCCACCGGCGGCGGGGGAGGAGACGCCGCTGAGGAAGTCGGAGCAAGGCGCGGACACCGAGCTCGAGGCGCCTTCAGGCTGGACGAAGAAGGTTTGTGCGCGGTTCCCCACTCGCTTGAGCCCCCAAATCGGACGCCGCGTGCTCGCGGAGAGGAGTCTGAGCTCGAATTCGAGGGTTTCTGTCTACGTGAACCAGGGGAATTTTTCCTGTAGGTTTAGGGTCGCGTTCTAGGGTTTCGGAGCTAAATCGATTCCATGTTGTTCGGGCGTTGCGCCGTTGCACCTGTTGACTTTTTATTTTGCTAAGTCTAGGGTATTTGCAGGTTGACTTGTTGTGGTTCGAAAGTTCACGATCTGTTTACCTTGTAATGCTTGCGGGGCTTTGATGTGACTGACCAGTCCACGATGTATGATAGCTTGTTTGTGTGACCAATAACCATGGTGTATGTGTTAGAGTACGTGATGGGCCTGGGCCCGTTAGTCTTAGGGTTTGCTTAGGGGTCAAGTAAGCCTTGCTTGGGAGTCAAGTAAACCTCTCTATATATGGAGAAGAGATGTATCAATCTAATCAAACAAGAATTAAGAAGGAAAACCCTTCCCTCTTGCCCGACCGTCCCCACGGCCGGCTCTCTCGCGCCCTCGCAGCTCTCTCTTTTCCGCTCAAACCCTAGCAGCCATACCATCTTGGTATCAGAGCTCTCAGGCTCGATCATGTTCACCCCGTCGCCGCCGCTTCCTGTCGCCCTCACCCTGGAGGAGATCACCGGAGCAATCCGCGATCTCACCACCGCCGTCCAAGGGATCTGCCTCTTCCTGGCCGGTCCCTACGGACCGCCGCCGGCCGACCCATCAGTCGCCGCCTACAGGCGGCCTCCGCCGCGATCGCCGGGCCGCGGCAGCCGACGCTGCTGCTGTCATCGCCGCCACTCGACGCCAGGCTGCTGCTGTAACACCCAAGCCAACCAAGTGCTTGGAATGTTACCACAATCATAACTTTTGAAAATAATAAGTCTTTTTAGGAAAATTTGACATAACCTCCTTTGTTTTCGTAGACATCCAGGATAGACAATAATCAAAACAGAAGCACATTGACATAACAAATGAATAGGGTAGACACAACGTTCATCAATAATCAACTCTCCAACACCTCAACTTTTTAAAGCTACTAGCCACAAGCATTAGCCTTAACGAAACGTCCACAAGACTTCAAAATCGTTTAAGTCATTACAACTCCTAATATTGGTTCTAAGAAAATGTTGATGAGTGTGTGTATCGTGAGGTCATGAAGGTGTGCTACTCCCATGACTCCCCATGCATGTCGTCTCGATGTTTTACCTAAAAACATTAAAGCAACAAGGGTGAGTACAAAGACTCAACAAGTTCATAACAAATAATGAACCTTACATAAATCAAAACACAAAGTCATCACTAAACATTATTCATTCATCATCATATATAAATATGTGCTACATGCCTATATGCTCATATCATCTCATCTCATTGCGGATACTGGTATCGCTTGAGTGGACACCCGTCGGCATCCACTCACTCCAACTTGTGGAGGGTGCCTCCAAAGTGGGTCGCAACCCATCAAAGGAGGTCTCATTGTGCCCACCGAAGTAGGTCACTTTAACATCATTATCATCATGAGTATGCAAGTATGCATAAAGTGCACATGTCATCATCATAATCATTATCATTTCATCATGGAAATATCATTGATATAAAGGAAAACTTTATAATTAAATCAAGTGAAGAGAGATATGCAAAATCCACTATCCATCATGAACTTGCCTCAACCGCGAGTCACATTATGTCAGATGTAGGGTCATGAACCAGGAGTATCGTCACCTGTTATTCAAACATATATAACACTCAATACAAAACATGGATTCACAACAAGGACATTCACAAATTGACATCGTTCGTAAGCGTGAGACCCCCTTTAAGTCATATGTCCATCAAGAAAAGTGAAAACACATGTTATAACTAAAGCTCAAACCATACACACAATTTACATTTCAGCACCAATACAATACTTCTCACATCCTCTATTGAGAAACAACTGGACATTGACATCTTAACTCAGCTTTACTACTATTCTGTCCAACACAGTTCACTTAACATGTTCATAAGAATTAATGTTCTACACGAAATCTTGCAAACAATATTAGTTATAATATTAGTAAAACATTCTCTGCAAATTTCATGTTTAGCCCATAATTTAATTTGAATGTTAAAGACCTCAAGTTGCAAAGAAGATCACTGTGTGCAGAAAAGATTCAGTACTGGACAGTACACTAAATGGATCGCTGCAAGCAAACCATTTGACCAAATTCCGCAAATAAAAATTCTATGGAACGCCTGAAACATGATCTACAACTTTCGTTCAGACTGTAGTCGAAATTATGGACAGATCAATCCAGATTTAAGTCCAAGCTCAGAGTACTAGACTTATGCTGCAGAATTTCCTCTAGCTTGCACCTACGGAAACAGTTCAGAAGACCACACGTTCAGGCTAGGAGGGAACTAGCAAACTGCAGACATAATTGGTTCTCCATTCCAAGACGTGATGCTGAAAACTACAGGCTGGTATAGGCTCCATGGGGAATAAACCAATCGCCCAAAACAACCCAGTTTCATCCCTGATACTAATCCAACCGACAACACTACAGGAACTGCTATACTACAACGTAGATGGAGGAACAAGAAACCTAGCGAGGGGACAGAAGCACTCACTGCTGCAACACGCAGATCGACGAAGACAACAACTTGATCCAGCAGCAGACAGCCCAGCCAAACAACCCCACAGCGGCTGCGACGACAGTGACGCCATATGATCCAGCATACCGACTCACTGCGGCGGCAGCGGCGATTTGTGATCCAGCGGCATCGACCCAACGATGGCCGCCTTGATCCGGATGCACCAGGTATTGGCGAGATAGGAGGAGATCGAAACGATACGGCCCAGCCCTAGAATGTTGTTAAGAGGCCGCGAAGAAGGTTACAAACCGTCGAGTCTGATTGGGTCTTGAGCCCAACCCGTGGCTTCCCAGCCTCACATGCTGAACAAAAAAACTTAGCTAGCATTTCAATAAAAACACCATAGATCGAACTGGTTGTTGCTTCAAGTTTTAAAACAGAAGGTCAAGAGTTCAAGTGCTACTATACACTATATTTCTTTGTTTTATTACTTTTTGCCTCTAGATATCTAATTCAAAAATCATATTTAAATGGCATCACGGTTCCAATCATTTATTCTTTTGAAAAGTTCAATAAGTAACCGGCTGGCATTAAAATTAATTCGGGGTATCACAGCTGCAGCCGCCGCTGCCGCTGTCCATCTCCGGGCCGACCTATACGGCGCACCAGGCGGCTTCCGCCGCGATCGTCGGGCCGCGGGAGCCGACGCTGCTGTCATCGCCGCCACTCGACGCCAGGCTGCTGCTGCCGCCGCTGCCGCTGCCCATCTCCGGGCCGATCTATACGGCGGCCTGGGCGCCGCCGCACATCCAGTCGCCACCGGCGCCACTCCAACAGTACGGCGGGTCCTCCCGCTTCGCCGGTCCTTACGCCGGTCCCGACAGTGCGCCGTTCCACGGGGGGTCCTCCATGGTCACAGCACCGGCGCCGACCCCCGCACGGCCACCGCCGCTGCCCTCGACCGCGACCACGGCGCCGGTCATCACGTTCCAGCATGGGATGCCCTACGACGGGACTGCGAC
This sequence comes from Poa pratensis, assembly GCA_947311845.1. NCBI lineage: Eukaryota > Viridiplantae > Streptophyta > Magnoliopsida > Poales > Poaceae > Poa > Poa pratensis. Next base: position 85,769,544 of record CAMZMU010000128.1, read on the forward strand.
GACCTCGTTCCCAGCAGCGCCACTGCCGTCCCAGGACAATCCCATCCAACAGATCAAGTTCCAGCCGTCGCCGTCACCGCTTCCGGCTTGGATCGCTACCCACCACGTGTCGGCGGCGGTGAGGCTGCAGGCTGCTGCGCGCGGCCTCCTAGCGCGTCGGCATGTGCGGGAGATGCATGATTTGCAGCTGCAGCTCCTACAAGTTGCGCTTCGCAGCGCAACGGACCTCGATCTCGTCCGCTGCGTGGGGGATCTTGGGCATGCGGTTTCCCCCACGGGCGGCGGACATGCTGTTTTTCCCGCGGGCAGCGACCTCCAAGTCTGCGACATCGATAGTCAGCCGGCGGGGAGAAGACATGGTGTCACCGACAGGAGTGCACCGCATAGCACCATTGCATTCCGCCGCCGGCCGCCGCGAGGGCTCCCTCGGCCCCGATGGTGTCCTTGGGATCCAGGGGGCTGCAAACGCAAAAGTTCGGCGTGCGGAGGATTCTCGGCTTATCGTTCGGAGTAAAAAATAAAGAGTCGGAGTCTAATTCGGGTTAGCTTATTTCAGGTCAATACAATAGGCCGAGATGTAAAAGGCTTGTTTTTTAGGTGTTAGGTTTGTCTAGGGTCGAATCGTCGTTAGGTTGCAGCTCGAGGACGAGCTGCATGTCCAGGTGGGGTGTAGTGTTAGAGTACGTGATGGGCCTAGACCCGTTAGTCTTAGGGTTTGCTTAGGGGTCAAGTAAGCCTTGCTTGGGAGTCAAGTAAACATCTCTATATATGGAGAGGAGATGTATCAATCTAATCAAGCAAAAATTAAGAAGGAAAACCCTTCCCTCTTGCCCGGCCGTCCCCACGGCCGGCTTTCTCGCGCCCTCGCAGCTCTCTCTCTCTCGCTCAAACCCTAGCAACCATAACAGTATGATAGTAGTTTGTTTAGGTGACTAATAGTCATGATGCATGATTGTTTGTGTATAGGCAGTTCGTTTAGGATATATCATCCGTGTTGGCTGAATTTTAGGGATCCGAGTTGGTTATGGTTAGGTTTAGGTTAAATTATATCAATGCATGCTGAAAAGTTTGATTTGAGCAAAAATTCAGTATTGCATCTTGTGTATCTCATATGCAATTTTGTCAGATTTATATTCAGGCTGAAAACATGCTAGTTGGCCCCAAGCTGGAGGGGAGCCTGTATTGGGATGCTTGAGATTTGATCCACAATCATACCCACCTTTGTTTGAACGACCTACCGGCGTATCTAAGCATTTTGCTGTGTTTGTAGTTACAATTTCGGTATATTGTCACAACACTGGCACTTTGAACTATCTCTTTGTTAGATACATAAACATATTGTGTGCCATATAATGCTAAGGCTACAAGAAGAGCTAATTGTATGCCCAGTTCATAAGGGATGTTACTATGTATATCATGGTTTTAAAGGCGTCGCCAAGTCGTCACCTAAGCGACGCTTAGGCGTCAGAGCGCTCAGAGACAGCAAGGCGTCGTCGTCGCCTTAGGCTCCTGTCTAAGGCGTCCAGATTCTCCATGTGAGGCGTCCAAGTCGTCGCTTAGGCGGGGAAGGCGTCGCTCTGCTCGCTTTTGGACGCCTGCTACTGCTGTCTGCTGCTGTACTGTTGTGCCCGTGGTGTGAGAGAGAGAGAGAGGAGGTACTGCTGTGCCCATGGTATGAGAGAGAGAGGAGCGACTGCTGTACTGTTGTGCCTGTGGTGTGAGAGAGAGGAGCTACTGTGCCCATGGTGTGAGAGAGAGGAGCTACTGCTGTACTGCTGTGCCCGTGGTGTGAGAGAGAGGCTACTGCTGTACTACTGTGTGAGAGAGAGGAGCTACTGCTGTGCCTTGTGGTGCCCGTGGTGTTATGCCTGTAGCCCTGTACTACTGTCCCTGTAGCCCTGTACGTGCTGCTTGTGCTGATATATTAGTAGAAGGCTGGTGTTGTGCTTGTTTAAGGCGTCGCCGCGCCTCACGCCTTAAGCGCCTAGGTGGTGAGGCGCCCCCCGCCGCCTTAGGACGCCTTACCGCATTAAAAACCATGATGTATACCTCACGCCTTAAGCGCCTAGGTGGTGAGGCGCCCCCCGCCGCCTTAGGACGCCTTACCGCATTAAAAACCATGATGTATATCTTGGACGAATTTTTTTCTCCAACTGAAAGCTTATATCATTTTTATCAGTATTAATGTTATTAATCATTAGATCTTTTTCCTGCTGCGTTGAAATTTGGCTAGATAATAGAACCACCAGGCTCAACTATAAAATTAAAACCACGTTGCAACCACCCTAACATTATGCTTAATAATGTTGTTATGTTTCAATTTATTCATTACCTCATCCGATGTCAGAAAACTAAATTCAGATAAAGCTACTATTGTCCAAGGTTGGGTATACAATTTTTCATACAGATCCAAGTCGCAGTGGTTGACATGTGAAAAAAGGCCACCAGAAAAATATATTCCACTATGATGTGGCTGCAACCTTGGACAAATAAGTTAGATGGCAGAGTTGATTAAATAGGAAGGAGACTATGTCACAGGTGTGGGCCAAAATCTTTTTTGTGACCAACGGCTAGCTTGGACAGAGTTATTTGCAATGCACTTTGCCGTATACTTCACATCTTCACCTATTTGCAACTTTGTTTCCTAGTTGAATTTGGTTCTGTGTTATCCAGCTAATTTTCCATCTTTGCTATTTTGTTTCCTAGTTGAATCTGGTTCTGTTAATGGAAATATCTTTTCTGCTCTTTAAGCTTTTCTTCCTTGTTGCAGTGTTCCTGAGTTTATGTTTGCCTGTTTTATTGATGTTCAGTCAAACCCTTTTTCTTGTACGTCTACTAAGTAGTTTATCATGTCTTCTGACCTATGTATTCTTTCAAGTACATAAGGTTTTTTCTGTGCATAATGTGAAGTTTGCTGTTTTTGCCCATATCCTGTTGTGATCAAGCTTGTCTATCCATCCAACATATTATGTTGATATACTTATTAGCACACGTCCTTCGCTAAATATTTACAGTGATTATTCGATAGAGCTTGTACATATTCACGGCAAAACTTCTGGGTTATTAGCACATGTCCTTTGCTAAATATTTAATAGGTATAGTCTTGTATGGGCACATCAGCACGTACCTGTTAGTGTTCAAAGTTCACCAAAAATCTTCATCATCTAGCGTTTCAAATTCTACAGCTGGAGTGTGCAGAAGTGAAAAATGCGTATCAGCGGAAACATTTCCACTATAAAGGTTCATGCGTAGACTGAATCTACTTCTAGCAGGCTAGTCCTCCAAGACATTCTGCATGTCCTGGGATTCTGTTCTTGAGCATAACTAGTTATGGTTGCTTCCCCCATTAGCAAAAAATCTCCATACAGTAATCTTTGTCCTAGTTGAATCTGGTTATGTTAATGGTTATTTGCAAGTACTTAGTTGTGATTAACATGGAATATTGTTTTTCCTTTAACTCAATATGTATTACCAGCACATGTATAATCAAATAGATTGATACTATGATCGGTTGCAATTTACTCTCTTTATGTTCCTGTAGCATTTTCCGCACCAAATATAATATGTTCATTTTTTGTGCAACTGCAGGCTTAATCCCATTCAAGTTGAAAATTTTGAGGTTATTTTTGTTGCACCAACTGGCGAGGAGATCAAGACCAAGAGAGCTTTAACCCAATACCTAAAGGCACAGCCTGGAGGCCCCGCGCTTTCAGAGTTCAACTGGGGAACTGGTATGCACCGGGCCTCGTCATTCCTTTGATTAATTTTGGTTATTTTGATTTCACTGCAAGTAGGACTGTCAATATAGGATAGGAGTTTTGCTGCTCCATCTAAAATATTTTAAGCAGGTAATACTCCAAGACGGTCCTCATGGTTAAGTGAGAAGGTTAAGGCTACCGTGAGCCCGGAAGATGAGAAGCCCAAGCCTGCCAAAAGGGGAAGATCATCAAGCTCCAAGAAAGACAAAAAGGGGAAACAGGAGGATGCAGAGGAAGCACTAGCTGAAAGTGGAGATCAGGTTGATGCCGAAGAAGCCAAAGGCACTGATTTGGAGATAAAAGATGCTGACAATGCTCAGGAAGAGAAGGAAGAGGCTGCCAGTTACCAGGTAGAGAAGAAAGAGTCTGACACTGCTCAAGGAGAGAAGAGAGATGTCCTTATGGTAGATGCTGCAGAGAAGACTGAAGAATCCCAAGTCCAGACAATCAGCTTGGAGCTTCCTCAGGGTGCAGATGCTGCAGGGAAGACAGAAGATGCCATAGTCAATACAGAAGTCTCGGTGCTATACGAGGGTGCAGATGCTGCAGGAAAGACTGAAGAAGCCAAAGTCAATTTGGAAGTCTCGGAGCTTCCTAAGGGTGCAGATGCTGCAGGGAAGATGGAAGATGCCGAAATCACTGTAGTCTTGGAGCTTCCTAAGGGTGCAGATGCTGGATAGAAGACTGAGGAAGCTGAAGGCAATGCGGATTTCTCAGTGCTTCCTAGTGATGTGTCTACCCCTGTATCAGAGAACCAGGGAGATGGAAAGCGAGCTGAATCTGAATTAGCTCCCTGGAGGGTGAGAAAACTGAGAACGGCCTGGCCACCGAATCTACAGGGCCTCCTTTAGTGGAGAAGAAAGAAGAGGCTGGTAGCACTATCATCAATCCTGTCAAACCTCCAGCCCAAATCTGCCCAGCATCCATCCAATATGTCAGCAACACATCACATACCCCCACCTCCTCCCATCTGCTGACACCTCCCCTACCGGATGAAATGATTGAGATCTTTCTCTGCTTCTCGCCAGACAAAGCTGCGGCCTTCGTGCGCGCTTCCCTCACCAGTAAGACGTGGATCCGCATCATCTCTAGCAAAAGGTTCCGCCGCCGGTACGTCAATATCCATGGAACTCCCCCCTATTGGGTTTCTTTTACTGCTGGCCGGAGTACTATGAACCAAAGGGGGAAGACACGGTCAACCCCTTCCTCTCCATAAGCCACTTTAACGCCCGTATTCCAGACAGCGAAAAGAAGATCATCTTGCAGTACACTGTGTTGGACTGCCGTCATGGCCGCGTTCTTGCTGCTGATCCGTATGTCAACCCTATCAAATTCCTCATATGGGATCCCATGACCGGCCGTGGGAGCTCTTTGGTTGCCCCTAGAGAGTACAGCAGCCAACATGCCACTGTGATTTGTGCTGTGAGTGGATGTGATCACCTTTCGTGCAATCAGGGCAACTCCCAAGTTGTCCTTGTTGGCATAGATCCAGGGGCGAAGCTAGAGCAAAGATTCATTGGGTTCAGCTCTACTGCTTATGATGTGCTCTTTCTGTAATAATGAATGCTACTCCATCCGTTCGGAAAAGGATGTCACAAAAATGAACTATAGATAGACCATTTTTGTGACATCCTTTTTCGAACGGAGGGAGTACATACTAATTCAGTGTGGATCTGACAATTTCGTTGGGTTCAGTTGAACCCAATGCTTACATACCAGCTCCGCCACTGCATAGATCATGTCGTGAATGTTGGCTTTGCAGCATCAGCCTATGTTTTCTCGACGGAGACCGGCAAGTGGAGCGTGCAATCCGCTGTTCTTGAGCTTCCATCAGAATCAGAAGCAACAGTCATACAAAACCTGCCGATCCTACTCTACGAGAAGCTATATTTCGCGATTCAGTATGACGAGGATGATCTAGAGGATGATGAGGACGACGTCCACATTCTAATGTACGACTTGAGATCACATTGCCTCTCACTAATAGATGCCCCACAACGTGATAGCATCTCCAGAAATGACTTTATCCTCCTAGCAATGGAGAATGGCAACTTGGGCTTCGCTGAGCTGGGCTGGTCATCTATCGAGCTTTGGTCATGGCAGATGGGGCCAGAAGGAGCCCCAGGATGGACTGAATCTACAATAGTTGAGCACAGGAATATTCTCCCAATGCAGAACCGCCACTATGGAAAAAATTGAAATTCTAGGATCTGTTGAGGGTCATGGTATCGTTTTTCTGTCCACAGACCTTGGCATCTTCAAATTTAATCTCAATTCACAGAAGTTTGAAAAGATCTGTAAGAGAGAAGGCTTCTATATCCTGTTTCCTTACTTCAGCTTCTACGAACTGGAAGGTATATCATTGCTAAGTATCTACTTTCTTCTTTTTATTTGGGAACACTAATTCATGTTATCATTGTGTCTTTGGGAACAAGTCATCTGCCTAGTGCAGCGTTAGATGTCATATCTTCTGCAGTAGGGCAGACTATCTTTACATTTTTTTACACATTTTGTGAGATAGATAAATGAGAATTACTATATAATGCTGGGACAAACAAAGCTGCTCATAGCAGCACATCCCTAATAATCTTTTTATGGTGTGCCATCCTTTCAGCACGTTTATTGTTTAGGTGCTGCTTGCATTTCTGCATTATTATAGAGTATGGAATCAGGAATTGTGAATACTTTGTTCCTGTACCTTTAGGGGTACTTGTTGAAAAGCTAAATATAAGGGCCTGTTTGGTAGCTACTCCCACCGTTCTAAATTAGATGACTTTCCATTCGTGCACATGTGGATGTTAACATGTCTAAATACATCCGCATGTGGACAAATAGAAGTCATCTAATTTGGAACGGAGGGAGTACGCTTTTCTGAAGTATTTTGAGAATACTTCAGTTTTCTAAAATACTTCAGTATTGAATACTTCAATGCGTTTGGGTCCAACGAATATTGTGGTTTATATACTTCAGTATTACAATAAACTGCACTGATTTTGAAGTATGGAAAAAAGAGGTTCGGACCTCTTTTTCTAGAACTGAAGTATTTGTTACCCAGGCAAGTAAATACTACAGTTTTACAATACTAAGGTTTAAAAAAAAACTTTGTTGCCAAACTAGGCCTAAGTTGCATAATAGGGAGACTGCTACGGTTGCAGTGCAAATTTTACTTAAACGAATCAGGATCTGTAAATGCTCCTGATTATTTCATAATTCAATGTCAACACAGGCTCTTTTCATAATAGTATGCCAACGTCATTCATTCCTTCTAAGTTTTAACCATTGGGAATTTTCATTGACAGATGAGAGTGTCCTGTCAGACCTGAACAAGAACATTATCCAAGCTAGAATGGTCAATGAACTTACGCAGGCACAGCTTGCACAGGTTTGAATTTCACCCTGCTGCCAACTTGAAATTGGTAACGTCTCTGATTTTATTCACAAGACATAATGTTGCCGCTTTGCTTACAGATGATCAACGAGGAGCTGCAAGTGGTCGAGGAGTACGAGCCAGGCAAGGCAATCCTGAACCAGCAGATCATCGGCAAGCTGAAAGGGTCTCTTGGTACAAAGCTGTGAGGCAAGAAGTGAAGCCGGCTCACATCTATCTGACAGGAGCTCAGCCTTTAAAGAGAGCTTGACATGTCAAGTTTTATCACTAAACTCACGTTGGTTAAGACCTTATAGTGCTAGTCTACTTAATCATGAGACCTTCAGAAACATTGGGATTGTTATCTCGCTTAGGTTTGGGTAAATGTAATATAATTAGCCTCTGAGGGCCTATTTGATTCATAGGATTGGAATATCAAAGGAATGGGAAAGGAATAGGAATAGGAAGGATGGCATGTGCAATGCAAAACTTTCCTTGTGCATAGGATTCAAAAAATGAGGTCTTAGTGCATTTTTGTTTTCCTGTACGTTTTGCCTTGGAAGTGAGATCTGTAGGAAAATTTCCTCTAGTTTTCCTTTGCATCATTCCTATGAATCAAAGGAGTGAACAGTAGAATCTAGGAAAATTTTCCTATCCCTATACATCCCCTCTTATGTTTCCTCCAAATCAAAGGAGCCCTCATGCGTTTAGCTGTCGCCGGTGATGTGAACTGTTCCTGATGCCTGAACCCCTTATATAACTTCATGTCTCTGTATTGTTGCTGCATGTCCCTTTCTGCCCTCCGTCGGGAAATACTTGACTTAGATTTGCTAAATTCGGACATGCAAATCCGTGCCAACTATTTCCGGATGGAGGGATTAGTTTATATAGATGATGGTGTTAGCCACTCAGTTTGTGTTCTTATTTTATAGTAGGGGTTTTACTGGGCCTATAAAATAAGGAAAACTCTAATCTACAGCCGGTTTGTCACGTCGCGCGTCGCTATGATTAGGGCATCTCCAGCCGTTGTGCCCCCAGGCCAAAAAACGGTGCTATTTTGGCCCGCCTGGGGGCAACGACGCTATTTCACGTCCTGGGGGGCGCCGATTCCCAGTCGCCGAAACTAGGCCGTCCCCAGCAGGCGAGTTTTGGCCATATTTCACATAAAAAAGGCCAACATATTTAAAATAGTTGGACATACAAATTCACACATAAGAATAGTTCAACATACAAATCCGCACACAAATAGTTCAACAATGTAAGCAAATATAACAAATCAAACTAGGCATTGGCATTGCCGGCATTGGCATTGGCATTGCCATTGCGCTCCCACAAGTGCTGCACCAGATGATCCTGCAGTTATGTATGTGCTGCAGGGTCTCGAATCTCCTAGTGCATAGCGAGGAAGGCTGCCCATGTTGTCGGCACCTGGTGATCTACATCTGCAAGAGGACCCCATCGATAGTATGGCTCAGTAGTCTCAGGCACCGGATGATCCCGCTCACTCTCAATGATCATGTTGTGCAAGATCACACAACAGTTCATCACCTCCCACATGTTGGCCTTCGACCAAGTCATGGCTGAGTACCGGACAACAGCGAATCGAGACTGCAGCGCACCAAATGCCCGCTCAGCATCCTTCCTGCAAGCCTCCTGGCACTTGGAAAACCAAGCTTTCGCGCTTCCTGGCACAGGGTTGGAGATGCTCTTTACAAATGTTGACCACTTCGGGTAGATGCCATCTGCACGGTAGTAGCCCTTTGTGTACTGGTGCCCATTGATCTCGTAGTTCACTGGAGGGGCATGACCTTCAACAAGCTTGGCGAAGATATTCGAGCACTGCAACACATTGATGTCATTGTGAGTTCCTGGCATACCAAAGAAGGAATGCCAAATCCATAGATCATGTGTAGCCACGGCCTCAAGAATCACACTGCACTCTCCTTTGTGGCCTTTGTACATCCCCTGTCATTCAAATGGACAGTTCTTCCATGCCCAATGCATGCAGTCGATACTTCCAAGCATACCAGGAAAGCCTCTTGCTTCATTGCAAGCTAGGATCCGAGCAGTGTCTTCCGCATTGGGTGATCGCAAGTATTTTGGCCCAAACACTACCACCACTGCCCGGCAGAACTTGTTCACGCAATCAATGGCAGTGGACTCGGATATGCGGAGATAATCATCCTGCGAATCAGCAGGAGCACCATATGCAAGCAACCTCATGGCCATCGTGCACTTCTGAATTGAGGTAAAGCCTACCGTACCGGTGCAATGCTTCTTCAATTTGAAGTAGGTGTCGAACTCCCGGATGGCATGCATGATGTCGAGGAAGAGCTTGCGGTTCATCCGGAAACGGCGCCGAAACACGGCCTCGTCCTGCATGGGATGATCGGTGAAATGGTCGGAGTAGAGGACGCAGTACCCTTCATAGCGCTGCCTCGGCTTGCTCTTGCGGCGGCCGAACACCGAGCCACCACGCCGCAGCCGCATGTCGTTCGCGAGCAGGCCGGCGAGGCACGCGAGGATCAACAAGTGTTCTTCGTCGTCGATGTCGGCCTGGGCTTCCTCGTCGAGCAGTTCGGCGAGCAGCTCCTCGTCGTCGGAGTCCATGGCTGGGCGGACAAACCGCCGAACACCTAGCAGGCGAGATGGGCGCGAGCTTTCCCGAGAGCCTTCCTTCCGGCTAGATCACGGCGGAGGGGGAGGGGCGGCACCGGTGGCGTGGATTGGGGCGAGATGGTGGGGTTCCTAGCTGCTTGCGTCCGGCGGAGGGGGAGGGGTGGTGTCGGCGGCGAGATGGCGGCGACGGGGCGAGATAGTGGAAAGGGCGAGGCGGGGGTGGGAAATGTGCTGTCTCCCCGACAGTGCTGGCCCACGCATGTTTTCCCTTCCACCGACCCCCCATGCGCAACCCGACGCGCTGGGTTTGGCCTGGGTGCGCCGGCGCAAAAACGGCGCCAAACAGCTCTATTTAGGCTCCTGGGGGCCGACTGGGAGAAAACGGCGCTATTTGGGCCAAAACGGCGTTATTTCTCGGGCTGGGGGGAGGGAGGGCGCTGGAGGGGACGGCTGGAGATGCCCTTAGACCGACCTCCTCACACCAGCGTGTCCTTTCTCGTCGTCCAGGTAACCACGATTCGCGTTCTGTGTGCACAGCCTGGAACCGGCAGATGCGTGCGCGCTCTCTCTCTCTCTCTTTAGCTAGCTAGCTGTACTCTCTCTTATAGCAAGCCAGCTAGTGCTCCCTAGCTTATGCTCTTTTTCACTAGATATTGTAGCAAGTATTCCTATTATGCTACAGTACATAGCGCATCAGTCGAGGCACGCACAGAAAATAGCTAGCCAGCTCTCTCATTTTAGCTAGCTGTCCCATTTGTCTTTTTTTTTTTTGGGTAAGCCTGAGTAAAATTTGGAGGTCGGTGTTTAGGAGATCTTTCGATGTTACATACGGTATTACGATTTGCGACAAGCGTTTATATTTTTTGTTGAGTAAGCCCAAGTAAAATGCTGTAATTTCTTCTTGGTGCATGTTGCAAAGAATTTTATCTAAAGTTACATACGTGTTTCTAAAATGTTGGATGAGTTGGTCACAAATGTTGTATTTATTGTGTATTTTTGTTGCAAAAGTGACACGTTACCGACATTTTGGTACAACCAATTTGAGATTTGTTGCATACCTTGTTGGTTTTTGCTACATCATCGTGTCCAAAATGCTACAACATTTTTTTGCTACATGTCTCAAATTCTACTAATTTATATAAGAATGTTACAGTCGATGTTCATATTTTTTTAAAATCTACATATACAGGAAAAAGTGTTACAGTAACATTTCTGTGTACATTTAACTTGTGTTGTAGACTTGTAGTGCAGTGTCATATACTCCGTATAGTCCAACTAGCAGCCAGGGGCTAGCACATGTGGTGCATGCAGCAAAACATGCACTGAGCCTGGGCCCCACATCACATGTGTACGAGAAAAAGCAGCAACGCTGCAGCCAGCCGAGGCACTAGAGAATCCGAATGCATGTGAGAAAGCGACGGCTTGCAAAACTTTGAAAGCGACATGTCGCAATGGATAGGCGCACACGGCAGTCAGACCGGCTGACGCGTAGCGTTTGCCATAAAATAAAGGAAAATGCTATTCATCAGCCGAGTCGTTCCGTGAACGACGCGCACGTAGACGCGCTACTCCAACTTTTTCTCTCACACGCGACGACCACAGGTGGGGATGCGCTGCAGCCCTTTTCTCTCACACGCACACCGCACACGAGCGATGCGCACGGGCAGCACATGTCCCTATGTGCCGTCGGGCGGAGGAGAAGTTGGCGAGCTCGCCACGCCATGGAAGCCTGGCCTGCGACCCCGTATGCGCCACCGGACCAGAGGATAAGAGGTCCTCACGCTCCAACTACAGCTCCCCTGCAGCTCGAGTCTGTTGTTATTTTGTGATGATCCAAATTCGTATATACTGATAAAGTCCAGTTTGTGACGAATGAGAGCGGAGCGCCCCGGAGTCAGAAGTTGGCTTATGACCGTGGTCCAATCCGTGGCGGCCGCACGGAGGGGGTGCGGGGGCGGCAGCCCCGCGGTACGGTACGAGTTGTATACGAGTTATGTACGGTTCGAGTTGTACTCGACTTGGAGATCACGTTACCGACCTAGGTTAGGTCAGGGCTCCTATAAATACATCATGTAAGCCGCCGGTTTGGGATAAGCCACATATTGTAAATCCCCGGCGTTGTAACCTCACCCGTGAAGTATTGCTGGCTGGCGCCCGTGGTTTTTTCCTCTCCATTGTCGGAGGGGTTTTTCCACGTTAAAATCTCGTGTCCCCGTTGGTTTGATCTTGCTTAACTTCATCGTTGATTTCCTATTGCGTGTAACAAGTGGTATCAGAGCCCAGGTTTTGCAGCTTAGGGTTTTGCGATGGGATCGATGAAGTTTGATCTGCCGTTGCTGGACTACAAAACGAGATTTTCGTTGTGGCAAGTGAAGATGCGAGCGATCCTCTCACAAGCATCGGATCTTGATGAGGCGCTAGATGCGTTCGGAGAGAAGGCCGAAAGGACTGGACTCCGGATGAGAAACGCAAGGATCGTAAGGCTTGGTCATTAATTCAGCTTCATCTATCTAATGATATCTTGCAAGAGGTGCTGCAGGAGAAATCCGCCGCAGCTTTGTGGCTCAAGCTGGAATCGATCTGCATGTCAAAGGATCTAACCAGCAAGATGCACGTGAAGATGAAGTTGTTTACGCACAAGATGCAAGAAGGTGGTTCGGTGATGAATCACTTGTCGATCTTCAAGGAGATCGTGGCCGACCTAGCGTCGATGGAGGTAAAATATGAAGATGAAGATTTAGCTCTTCTATTGCTATGTTCGCTGCCTAGTTCCTTTACAAATCTGCGAGATACTATACTCTTAAGCCGTGATACACTAACCCTGGCGGAAGTTTATGAGGCCCTGCAAACAAGGGAAAAGATGAAGAGTATGGTGCAGTCTGACTCATCGTCCTCCAAAGGTGGCGATGCATTGCAGGTTCGAGGCAGGACTGAACAGCGAGACAACAACTACAACAACTACAACAGAGACAAGAGCAAGGACAACAGAGGCCGTTCAAAGTCCAAGGGACGAGATAAGTTCTGCAGGTACTGTAAGAAAACTAATCATACTATTGAGGATTGTTGGAAAGTGCAGAACAAGGAGAGGAGGAACGGTACCTACCAACCGAAGAAAACTGACGGTAATGGTAAGGCTGATGTTGTTGCTGCTGAGGCTGATGTGGTTGCTGGTGAAAGTTCTGATGGTGATTGTCTAGCTGTGTTTTCTGCGTGTGTTACTCGTGCTGATGAATGGATCCTAGATACTGCATGTTCCTTTCATATTTGCTGTAACAAAGACTGGTTCAGTTCTTATGAGTCTGTGCAGGCAGGAGATTTCGTGCGTGTGGGCAACGATAACAAATGTTACATTGCTGGCGTCGGTTCTGTACAGATCAAGACGCATGATGGCATGACACGCACGTTGGATGGAGTAAAACACATACCAACCATGGCGAGAAACTTGGTTTCTCTCAGTACCCTTGACTGTGACGGGTACAAGTATACCGGAGGGGATAAACGCCTAAAGGTATCTAAAGGTTCACTTATTGTCATGATAGGTGATATGAATTCTGCCAAGTTATATGTTCTTAGAGGTAGCACTCTGCCTAGTACTTTTGCTGCTGCTGTTACTAAAGATGATCCAAGTAAAACTAACCTTTGGCACATGAGACTTGGACATATGAGTGAACTGGGGATGGCAGAATTGGTCAAGAGAGAACTTCTGAAGGACTGCAATATGAGTAAGTTGCCGTTCTGTGAGCACTGCGTTTTTGGTAAGCACAAACGAGTTAAATTCAATGCTTCCGTTCATACCACGAAAGGTACACTTGATTATGTACATGCTGATTTATGGGGGCCGTCACGTAAGCCCTCTTATGGTGGTGCTCGGTATATGCTTACTATCATTGATGATTACTCTAGAAAGGTTTGGCCTTATTTCCTGAAAACTAAAGATGCTACTTTTGCTGCTTTTAAAGAGTGGAAAGTTATGATTGAAAGGCAAACTGAGAGGAAGGTGAAATTGCTTCGTACTGACAATGGTGGCGAATTTTGTTCGCATGACTTTGATGATTATTGTGCGCAGGAAGGCATTGTCAGGCATCACACCATCCCGTACACGCCTCAGCAAAATGGTGTAGCTGAGCGGATGAACAGGACGATCATCTCCAAGGCTCGCTGCATGTTGTCCAACGCTCGCATGAACAAGCGTTTTTGGGCTGAGGCTGCCAACACGCCTGCTACTTGATAAACAGGTCACCATCCATCCCTCTTGACAAGAAGACTCCTATTGAGGTATGGTCTGGTGAGACAGCTGATTATTCACAACTGAAAGTTTTCGGTTGCACTGCCTATGCTCATGTTGATAATGGAAAGTTAGAGCCTAGAGCTATTAAGTGTTTATTTCTTGGTTATGGTTCTGGAGTAAAAGGATATAAGTTGTGGAACCCTGAAACTAAGAAGGCATTCATGAGCAGGAGTGTTGTTTTTAATGAATCTGTCATGTATTGGGATAGCTTGTCTACTGATATTGTGCCAGATTTTGCTGTTGAGGAAGAACCACAGGTTCGTGTGCAGGTGGAGCACCTGAATAAGGAGCAAACTGAAATTAATGAGGAGGAACCTGAAATTGATGAGGAGGAAATTGTGCCACCCTCACCTCCTGTTATACAGCAACCATCCATTGCTGTTGATCGGCCAAGGAGAAATATTGTTCGACCTACCCGTTTAATTGAAGAGTGTAACATTGTTAATTATGCTCTGAGTTGTGCAGAACAGGTGGAGAACGAACATGAGCCTTCCACTTATACGGAGGCAATTGGCTCCAGTGACCGCGTAAAGTGGATATCCGCAATGCAAGAAGAGATGCAGTCACTTGAGAAAAATGGCACATGGGAAGTTGTGCGTCTGCCCAAGCAGAAAAAGGCCGTGCGTTGCAAGTGGATCTTCAAGAAAAAGGAAGGTCTCACGCCTACTGAACCCGCAAGATTCAAGGCAAGGTTAGTTGCGAAAGGATTTAGTCAGATACCTGGAATTGACTATAATGATGTGTTCTCCCCAGTTGTTAAGCATAGTTCCATTCGCACATTCTTTAGTATTGTTGCTATGCGTAATCTTGAGCAGTTAGATGTAAAGACTGCGTTTTTGCATGGAGAACTTGAGGAAGATATACATGGACCAGCCAGAAGGGTTCATAGTGCCTAGTAAGGAGGATTTCGTGTGCAAGCTAAAGAAGTCCCTTTACGGTTTGAAACAGTCCCCTCGACAATGGTATAAAAGGTTTGATTCTTTTATGATGTCACGTGGTTTTAAGAGGTCTGAATATGACAGCTGCGTGTACATTAAGTTTGTTGATGAATCGCCTATATACTTGTTATTATATGTTGATGATATGTTGATTGCTGCCAAGAGCATGAAGGAAATCACTACCTTGAAGAAACAATTGAGTAGTGAATTTGAGATGAAGGATCTTGGAGCTGCTAAGAAGATTCTCGGTATGGAAATTACTAGAGACAGAAAATCTGGTGTGTTATTTCTTAGTCAGCAAAATTACATTAAGAAGGTTCTTCATCGTTTCAACATGCATGACTCTAAATCTGTTAGTACTCCAATTGCTCCGCATTTTAAGTTGTCATCTTCGCAATGTCCTAGTTCAGATGAAGATGTTGAGTACATGTCCAAAGTTCCATACTCTAGTGCTGTTGGTTCTTTAATGTATGCCATGGTTTGTTCTCGTCCAGATTTATCATATGCTATGAGTCTGGTTAGTAGATATATGGCTAATCCTGGACGATGGCAATGGGGCGGGTTCGGGTGGATATACCAAAACCAGATCCAAATCCAAATCCATCAACATCCTTATGGCCTGCCCACGAAAGTATCCATGGGCATGGATGTCGCCCCATACCCAAACCCCTTGGATATCCGGATATCCATGGATATCCAGGAGTAATGCATCGGAATATAAAATCAACAATATTCCAACCAAAAAGTACTTAAAATATGTAGAATCTCGAACAATCACACCACGAAATACATAATCTCATATCAATCTCACGAAACATAGCCAATACTTCTTATTACAAGTTTCCAACGCAATAATTCATGCATTTAAAAGATTTAGTAAAAGATAGCAGAAATACATGTCTCATTGACATGTGGGTCCTACATGTGAGTCGGGTATCCATTGGATATCCGTGGAGTAAAATATCTGCCCGTGCCCACCCCACGAGTTAGCGGATATCCGCCCCATGAAATCCATGGGCAAAAACTTCCCTCCAAACCCTCATCCACCGGGTCGGATATCCATGGATACCCGGTTCCATGGATAAAATTGCCATCCTAAATCCTGGTAAGGAGCATTGGAAAGCTGTTCAGTGGGTTTTCAGGTACCTACGTGGAAGTAGTGATGCATGTTTGAAGTTTGGCAAGACTGAGAAGGGACTTGTTGGCTATGTGGATTCAGATTTTGCTGCCGATTTGGATAAGAGACGGTCCCTTACAGGTTATGTTTTTACAGTTGGTAGCAGTGGCGGAGCCAGCTCCAAATTCCTGTGGGGTCAGACGACTAGATAGCAGGGTCAGATTAACTAGATAGTAGGGATCAATCCATAAATATTGATAAACTGTAGGGAGTTTCTAAAAAAGACCCCACAGCTAACACGTAGATCCGCCACTGGTTGGTAGCTGTGCCGTGAGCTGGAAGGCAACATTGCAGGCTGTTGTTGCTCAATCAACCACTGAAGCAGAATACATGGCTATTGCAGAAGCTTGCAAAGAATCTGTTTGGTTGAAAGGTTTGTACGCTGAGCTTTGTGGAGATAATTCTTGCATTGAACTTTTCAGTGACAGTCAAAGTCCCATATACCTTACTAAGGATCAGATGTTCCATGAGAGAACAAAACACATTGACATCAAATACCATTACATCCGAGAGGTTGTTGCTCAAGGTAAATTAAAGGTATGCAAGATTAGTACTCATGATAATCCTGCTGATATGATGACAAAGCCGGTTCCTGTTGCTAAGTTTGAGCTTTGCTCGAGCTTAGTTGGTATAACTGTTTAGCCCAAGAGGCAAGTTGGCGCCGAAAGTATGTTTCTTTGTTGTTACAGGGGCAAAGGTCCGTGTCATGCTACAAGATGGAGTGTTTTTATTTTGTGATGATCCAAATTCGTATATACTGATAAAGGCCAGTTTTGTGACGAAGGAGAGCGGAGCGCCCCGGAGTCAGAAGTTGGCTTATGACCGTGGTACGGTACGAGTTGTATACGAGTTATGTACGGTTCGAGTTGTACTCGACTTGGAGATCACGTTACCGACCTAGGTTAGGTCAGGGCTCCTATAAATACATCATGTAAGCCGCCGGTTTGGGATAAGCCACATATTGTAAATCCCCGGCGTTGTAACCTCACCCGAAATAGTGAAGTATTGCTGGCTGGCGCCCGTGGTTTTTTCCTCTCCATTGTCGGAGGGGTTTTTCCACGTTAAAATCTCGTGTCCCCGTTGGTTTGATCTTGCTTAACTTCATCGTTGATTTCCTATTGCGTGTAACATCCGTCATCGCTGGCGGACGGAGGCCGACTCCCACGCGCGGCTACCGCCGCAGCCGCTCCTCCACGCCGGTGGCGATGGTGGCCAGGTCAACTGTAGATTCCAATGCCACAACTCTCCATGGATTCATTGAAGGCAAGATGCAAGGCTTCCCACATGCTAGATTTGTAGAAGGCGATGCCTCTCGGGGTTCACCCAATCTCGCTCCGATGGACCTCCAGCGTGGCGGATTCGTGTCCGGTGAGCTCAAATTGGTCATGGCGGTGCCTCCATGGTCGAAGCTGATGTGAGTGAAAATTGAGGTATGCAGAGAGGGAGCAGGTCGGGCCTGTTGTGCTGGTTGACCTGATTGGGGAGGAACTAAACATGTGGAGGATGGCGAGAGCTGGAGGGAGACAACCGGTGACGCTAGAGTAGGCTTAGGTGGAGTGGAGTTTTTGAGTGGGTTTTTTTTTGTTGTGTGTTTGGCTGGCCTTGGTGTACGCAGCCATGGACCAGTTTCTTGTAATTATTGCTCTCGCCTTTTATAAAAATGAGGTATGCCATTTTTGGCATACTCGTGAAAAAAATCAAGGTATGCAGATGTTGCATACGATGTTTCAACATGCTACAAACACAAGTGTTTTTCCTACATGAGGGTGTTGAAAATGTAGCAAACGGTGACATGCTCTTTCATTTTGCTGCAGATAAATTGGGACTTGTTTCATATGTTGTTGGTATTGGGTAGCGCAACAGAAATTTAAAATTTTCGCTTATCATGCTACGCAACATCCCAAGAGCTATACTTATGAAGATACATGCGAATACGAAGATCTAGATAGAATACGTTACCAACACCGAAGTTGCGGAAGAAGTGTTGATGACGTAGTCAATGTAGCCCGTCATCGAAGTCGATGTCGATGACGCGGTCGATGTAGCCTGTCGCCGATTCTCTCAACCAAGCCTGGTAGAGAGATCTCGTCGTCTTCTCTTGCTTGATCTCCTTGGTCCAGCAGAGTGAGGGTCAGACATCTCACCCCTCCGAGAGCTCGCACGCGTACACTGGGAAAGGTTCAGCAGGGCTTCGTCATCCAAGATTGAAGCACTACTGGCGTATATGAAGGTGGAGTTCTCAACACATGAGAAGGAGAAAGATAGATATTAGATCTAGTCTAATCGGAGAGGTTGCCTCTAATTAGAGGTTCCCTCTAAACCACTAAATCAACTAGAAGAGATCTAAACTTGAGAATCTATTGTGTCTCAATTGTGTGTCTCCAAATAGGAGGGTTGAGAGTTTATATAGATGGCCAAGGGGTGGAGGGGCTTGGGCAAGGGGAAAGACCCCTAGCCCAATTCGGTTTGGGAGGAGGAGTTGGAGTCCAACTCCAACTCATCTCCCCCTCCCCTCCTTCCTTGTCCGCACCGACTAGGTGGGGCCGTCCGCCGCACCGCTCGGGTGGGGCCCGCCTGCCACCACCTAGACGACTGCCCGCCTGGCCTCCTCGGCCCGCCTGGCTTCGGCCCACCACCACCTAGTGGTGGTGCGGCTGCCATGTGGGCCCTAGGGTCCATGTGGCAGCCACCTTTTATTGGCCTTAATATTTTTCAATAATTATTTATCAATTAAATAAATTAATATTTAACTAAATAAATATTTTGTCTAATTAATTCTTATTTTAATATTTTCTTTTACAAAATATTCCCGAATTAATTACTTATCATATAAAATACTTTTACATGATCCGGGACACCCAGTGTCCTCAGACAAAATACTCTGGATAAATATTTCATCTAAATAAACACCCTTGGATTAAATCCGACAATGATAGTAACTTCTATCATTACGAGACATCCAATGTATGCCTTTATTATCTCTCTGATATATATAAATATATCTATCATGCAGATACCATTCCGATGATACTTTCTCACTATGTTCCGGACCAACCAATATACACAACTAAGCAATCCTAGTTTAAGCGTGCCACCCTACAGGTTCGATAACGTGTAGCTATAATTAGATGTGCTCATCTAATCACCGGCCTGGGTCAGATCCGAGGACGACCTGAATAACTCCTACCGTTATGCGAAGACACTCTGTTGAACCTGTTGATTACTAATACATCATTCCCATTACCGCGATACTAGAACTTTACCCGAGATATACATATCCGTTGATGTTACCATGAATCTTTCCTGACTCACTACATCTTTGTCTATCTCGTTAACCGGCAAGTTCCCTTTACTCGTTCTCGTATTACGATATCCCACACGCTGTAACTTCACCATGCATTGTCTGCAGAACATAATGGATACCTTTCATACCGAGTGGGCCAGGGCGTATCTCTTTTTGACAGAGGATTAATCTTCCATCTCTAAACATTATGATCATGCATGCCTTCGTAACCACCCGGTAACTGCATTATGATCACCCAGTTACGGCCGTGATGGTGATAGTACCAAAGCAATTACTCTAGTATAGATAACCCTAATAACCTCATGGTTCAAGAACATGTTGTATAATAACCTTTCTGAGACAAGCTAAGGACAAAACAAACGGAATCTCTTAGCATACCAAAACTTGGGTCTACCAGCCATATTGTTCTCCAACAATATGCCACTCATTGATGCTGACATATACAATGTCCATGACCATGAAATCTTGGTCATCAAGCATTCAACAAATTAGTCTGTAAATAAGACTAGGGTATCTTTTACTTTCATGTTTTCTACACATGCGTATGAGCTTTCTCCTGAATCACGTATTCAGAAATCACAACAGTTATAGAATAGTAAACACGAAACATAATTAATGAATCAGATGTATAAATACATTGTCTTTTGGGCATACATCCAACATTTGGTTTTTGCTACATGACATTGTTCAAAGTGCTACAACATTTTTTGCTACACGATCGTAAATTTTACACATCTGATAATTTTTGCTACACACGGTGCTACATGCCACAAAAAAAATATTGTGTTTGACTTTTTTCCTGCTAAATTTTATCGAACACATCATTTATGCAATTTTTTTGCTACATGCGATGTTGCATACACAGACACAAAGTGTTACGTGCAAAACGTTTTTGCTACATAGATAGACGTGAGATCATTTCACTTAAGTGAATCTGACGGCTCCGAAGGCGGCTGCTGGGAGGCCTCCCTACAGCAGACTGACGCCTAGCGTTGGCCTAAATTAAAGGAGGAATTAGATTTCACAGTGTATGTTGAATTCAACGTGAACCAAAATCATAGGAATATGTGACAAATGTTTGGTTGCCTTATTGGAAAGCGCTATTTTTTTCTGAACGATAAGGTGCATGCACTTGTTATTGATGCAAAGAAAAATCATTATAACACTGGGCTCATAGAATCGTACCAGATGTAGGAGCATGTCTATCGACACCCCTAAATGCCCTCTAAAGGCACATCAGGGATGCAGAGGCAAAAAAATGGCCACGATGGGACCACCATCCGACCCGAGTCAAAAATATGTCCAGCACCCCCGAGCCATCATCCAAACTTGGGGCCCTGCTCGGGGGTTCCGGGTATTACCCGGACTTGTCCTTTGACAGGGCCCCTCGTCATAGACACATAGTTAGCAGACGTGAGTTATTTCCCCGGACCCGTCCCGCTGTTTCCTCTCATTGGTGATTCGCACCATCGCCGCCACCCCTGTCATTGCCAACTCGATTCGCACTGCGGGGTTCAGCCGCAACGATCATGCAGACCGGCTTGCCTCTGGTCCCATCCTCGTGCGTAAGGTGTAGCGTGTTTTTGCGCCGCACAGCTCATTCAGCCGGCTCTCTTCTTCCTCCCTGCCACCTCGCGTAAGGTGTTCGGCCATTTTTCAATGCGTTCATTGATTGATTATCAATTTGTTGCCTAGTCTCATTGCTTCATTTTGTCTAATGGCGACAATGAGTTCATGTTTCACCAAATGATGGGAGAGAGTGTCGCCTTTGCAGACGACGAAGATAATTCGATGGTCATGGCCGCTCTTTTAGATGCGCAAGCCGAGATTGACGCCGTGCCCAAGCGTGGAGAATCAGATAAAGGGCTGATGGCAAAGAAGAACCATTAAAGGATAACTGGTCACATGCTTTTGTTTAATGACTATTTTTCGGAGAACCGTCAAACAAATCTCATGAATTTCGCCGCACTTTTGGATGAAGAGGGAAGTGTTCGGGACAATCGTGCATGGTGTTCGTGATGAGATATGCCCTAGATACAATAATATTTAGTACTCCCTCCGTTCCTGAATGTGGTGTATAGTTTTCTGCACGAATATTAAGACAAGGATATTTTGCATAGAGTGGACTAAATTTTCTCCGGAAAAATCACGAGAGTGAGTTCTTTATAGGCACAAAATGAATACAATCCTTAAATCCATCTTTTGAGACTAGATTTCTGGGTCAAATTGTCCATTTATAACAAATACACCTTATATTTTGGATTTTTTTTTCAAAAAACTATATACCTTACATCAAGGAACGGAGGGAGTATTATTTATCTCCAAGTTTATTATTAATAGTTTATATCTTTATGCTACAACTGCATTGTGTACTTGAATAGGGAATTAAAAGTATTCAAGAGGAAAACCTCGATGCACGTGTAGAGATATGAACAAGGAAAAGTCATGTCTCTAAGACTAGCCTATCTTGTTATCTGATGATCATGTTTTCCTGATCATGACTTTGTATAAGTCATATAACTATAGGAGTTTATTATCGGAATGATAATAGTACTGAACCGACCCACCCTATGATCTTGCTATGAGACAAATCGTCAAGAAGAATAGCAAATATCATACAGAGTTTTTCATTAGTTAATTCCTATACCTTGAGAACATCTAGTGACCGCTTGTTCGACACTCACGCTTTGATTGTCATCTAACGTCCGACCGTAACTGGGGACCATAACGATGACTATTGGGTTTAACTAGAATAAGTAATGGAACTGAGATTGTTCAAGAAGGGTACTTACTCCTCCAGACGATGGAGAGATACATCATCTAGGCCATCTCAAGTATAATCATGTCACCCCAATCGTCTGGCCAGACACAGTGTGATTTATCACAGGACATTGATAATATGGTATGAGAAAAGAGAATGATATTGGTACGAGTTTCATATGTGTTATGATCAAAGGGTTTTGATCACACTAGAGCACATTGTCTCACACTCTAGATATCATTGGTGTCGTGTATGTAAGGGGATTAGCGTAATGAGAAACATAAAGAGGTTTTGTCGTTCACTCGGTAATACATAGGAGCTAGTACAGACGTCTAGGTCCCAATGCTGGTTATTGTCTGGTAAGCTCCCGGACATGTCTACGTGTTAGCGAACCTTTCGGGTCACACACTTAAGCTGTGAGTCAATCTTTTATTGAGAGAATAAAGATGTAGTATTAGTGGTCATGAGATAGTGTCGGAGTAGCTCGATGTCACTGGGACTTGTTCCAGTGAAGGTATAGAGAAAGAGAAGGCACATTCTTTCTCGGATAATAGGAAGTGTTTCTATTATTGTCGGATTTATTCGAGGGTGTTTTATGTAAGTGGAAATTTTGTCCAGAGTATTTTCTCTGCGGACACTCGGTGTCCCGGATCATATAAAAGTGTTTTATATGATAGGTAATTAATTCGGGAATATTCTGTAAAAGTAAATATTCAAATAAGAATTAATTAGACAAAATATTATTTAATTAAATATTAATTATATTTATTTAATTAATAAATAATTATTGGAAAATATTAAAGCCAATAATAAGTGGCTGCCACATGGGCCCTAGGGCCCACATGGCAGCGGCACCACCGCTAGGCGTTACAGACGACGGACGCGGCGGCTAGGCGGGCCAGGCGGGCAGACGCGGGCGGGCGACGCGGGCGGCCGGCGGACCTGGCCCCACCCAAGGTCAGTTCGGTCCGGGCCCCACCCGGCCGGTCGGTGCAAAGAAGGAGAAGGGGAGGTGAGTTGGAGTTGGACTCCAACTCCCCCTCCCAATCTAAATTGGGCTAGGGGACCTTCCCCTTGCCCAAGCACTCCTTCACTTTGGCCACCTATATAAACACCACCAACCCCATGGGTTGATTGAATCATAACAAGTTTGCACAAGTTCCTCTCTCTAGATATTGTGCAGTTAGAAGATGTTCTAATTACACGGCGCTCTAAGTAGACATTGTTCTAATCTCTCTCTAGTAGATCTCATGTGTTGAGAATTAGATCTCTCGAATCTCATATTGCTCTAATCAACTCTGATTGGATCAACCACTACAACTACGCCGCAATACAGTCTCTCTTCGTCGGTCGCAAGTAGCTCTGGACGGCGAAACGCTGACGGATTGATGCGGTGTACGTGTGGATACTGCTAGAGCGGGGCTGCGCGAGTAGTCCCTCGACGACAAGAATCGAAAGGCAATCTCACCTCCCGGCGTGGACATGAGATTCTTCATCAGGCTTCACCGACATCTACTTTGACTACAACAAGATCTTCCGCAACGGTTGTAGTAAGTTTTCTAGATCTAGCATTATGGGGTGCTGCATATCTTCATAGTATAGATCTTGGGCTGTTGCGTAATATGCTAAGCAAAAATTTAAGTTTCGTTGCGCAACCCAACAGTCCAGGACTATGATAACTACTTCGAGCTGAAGGGAGATTACACCGAGCTAATTGGATTCTCATCCCTTCAGAAATGCACACCTACCATACAGTGTCTTGCATAGGGAGTTCCCGCAGATTCAGTGGATGACTATCTCCGTATGTCTGATTCCACACTAGTAGGAAAACCCTCAATGGCAACACCACGTTTGCGACATTGAAGCCACTACATGTTTTGCAAGGTGGTCGTGGAAGTGTTTGGAGAGACATATGTGAGAGCACCAACTGCAGAAGCCACAATTCGTCTCATGGCACAACGCGAAGCAAAGAGATTTCCGGTGATGCTTGCGAGCATCGATTGCATGCATCGGAATTGGAAGGTTGCCCATTCTCTTGGCATGAGATGTATAGATCAGAACATCATGAACGTGCAGTGTGATACTTGATGCTGTGACAAATTATGATCGTTGGATTTGGCACGCATTTTTCGGCATGGCCGATTCTCACAATTAGCAATGTGCTCCAACGCTTTCTGGTTTTCTCAGACTTACTCAAGGACAAGCTCCGGAGTGTAAGTGTGATCAATGGCCATGAGGATGACAAGGTGTACTACCTAGTGGATGGCATCTATCCTAATTGGTCGACATTTGGAAGACAATCCATAACCCTATTGGTGAGGGAAATGGACATTTTGCAAAGAAGCTATATGCTGTCCATAAAGATGTGGAGCGAGAATTTGGTGTGCTGCAGGCCCAGTTTGTCGTTGTCTGGTGCCCTTCGCTATCTTGGTCGCTAGATCAAATGTGTGAGATCATGAATGCTTGTGTTATCATGCACAACATATGATCATCGAGAGTGATCGAGGAGGAGGGTGTTCAGTGAGCCGTTTGACTACCAGGGCCCTGTTGCGGAGCCACAGTCAGGCGTGTCGGCCGAGTTTGCTGAATTTCTTGCCATGCATCAAGAAATTCGTGATGAAACAACACACGATCAACTGCAAAATGATTTTATCACACACTTGTGGGCGATCAAAGCAACTGAGTAGTTTGATTACTACGTGTTCTTTTGAGGAACTTGTAGAATTTTAATTTTAATTGCTGTAAACTATAAATTTTCTATGTTTGAATTGTTATTGACCTTTGGAATTAAGTTTTATAGAATATAGATAGAAATGATCAAAAAGATGATTGGGGCGGGCGTTTGGGGGTGCCGCTGGGCAGCACTCCCTTATGTGGCAGACACATGTCCGGCAGCCCCTTACAGGGCTCAATTGGAGGGTGCCGGACACGAATTTACTGTCCTGGACGTCCCAGCATAAGGAATTGACTCGCTCGAGGACTATCGTAACATCGTCCCTGACCTCGTCTTGGCTGAGTCCGTCCAACCACCCTCGCGATGTTTTAGAGCACTAGATGATACGACCGGCAGCGCAACACACACGCAAATACATTACCTTGGGAAGCAGCGAGTTGGCTATCTGTGAGCATCTCTTCGTAGCTTTGATCATCAACCAGAGGGGCATCTTTAGCCGATCACTTATAATTTAGAGGAGAAAAAGCGAGTTAAAGGCGGCGGTTTCTAACCAAACCCCTATATTTAACTCCTAAAAAAATTGCCCAAATTTTTAAAATATTCTCACATACTTCTCAAACAATTGCACGACATTTCGTATTTAAATTCAACATACACGACAACTTCAGGTACATGGATGTTCATTCATTTACTTGGACTTTCCCTTATACTCAGTAGCAGAGATGCAGTCCATTTAATAGGTGCACCAACTTCAGGTACCTTGCTCATCATATTCCCCAGTCAGATTTGCTTTCCCTTATACATAGACAAATACAACATGCATTTATGACACTTGATGGCCAGATGTTGTGGTGAATACAGTGAGCAAGCGAGCCGAGCACTCTTCGGAGTTTTCACGCATATCACTTGCTTTGTTACATGGATGTTCATTCATTTACTTGGACTTGCACATAGTAGATAAGAAAGGATCGTCAATCAGCACCACAATGTATACATACATATATTTGGGTACCGCTATTTCTGAGCTTTTCTGTCATAAGCTGGACAATTTGAAGTGTGAGTAATCTGATCATTTGTTAGTTTAGTTAGTTGAAGGATCACAGTTAATTAATATTCAATATGCCTATTTAGTAAGTTTCTTTGGTATGTTTTATGGCGTGCCCTCTCAGTTAGCTTTCTTTCTTGCAGATTTTGTCAAATGTGTTGATTCCACCAGAACTTCTATCTACCAAGATTGTTTGGACACCAGACCGAGAACTTGGCATGTCTATCATAATGCTGTTAGAGATAATTGCATTTCTGGGAGGCTGGAAGTTCATTTTGCCCAATTTTGGTTGCTGGAAGTTCTGGGAATTTTTGGTAGCATCCTTGATGAATGTACTGGTTATTGAAAGTTCTGGGCAGTTTTGCCGAAGTTCATTTTGCACACTTTTGGCGGTTGTTGTGAAGTGACATGTATGAATGCTGGTTGAAGTGAGATGGATGTACTGTTTGTTGGTTAAATAGAGATTGTAATGCAGTGGAATTAAATACTTTGTCCTTGTATCCTATGTACATTTTGGTTGAATGTAAAATATTTATTGGCTGTGTTTGTATTTGGAGTTGGCTACAGCCCCAAAATGAACTGAAAATCCTGGAAATCTAAAATAAATGGGCTAGACTGGACTCTAAAAAGGCCAAGGCCCAAATTATATTTGATCGGTATTTCTGAAAGAAAAAACAGTCCTGAAAAGGGCAAACCCTATTCATCGACCAGGTCGATGATAGGGTGCCGTCGCACACCTGCGTCGCGCACTGGGCCAGCCCATTACGAGCTCGTCCCAAACCTTTTTTCATTTCAATTTGTGTTCTATTTTTTCTACTTTTTTTTCTTCATTTCTACATCTTTCTCTCTCATTTATTTTACAATTTCTTATTTTTCTATTTTCCGTCCAAATATCTTATTTTTTCACTTTTTGAAAATCGTTCAAAAATAATTTTCGTTCAGAGACTTTTTCTGTTCATCTTTTAAAATCATTCAAAAATAGTTTTCGTTCAAATGCCTACTTTTTGAAAATCGTTCAAAAATAATTTTCGTTCAGAGACTTTTTTTGTTTGCCTTTTAAAATCGTTCAAAAATAGTTTCCGTTCAAATACCTACCTTTTGAAAATCGTTCAAAAATAATTTTTGTTCAGGGACTTTTCTGTTCGAATTTTAAAATCGTTCAAAAATAGTTTCCGTTCAAATACCTACTTTTTGAAAATCGTTCAAAAATAATTTTCGTTCAGAGACTTTTTCTGTTCGCCTTTTAAAACCGTTCAAAAATAGTTTTCGTTCAAATACCTATTTTGCCCACTTTTTTGAAATTTGTTCAAAAATAATTTCTGTTCATAGACTTTTTATGTTCGCCTTTTAAAATCGTTCAAAAATATTATCCTTTCAAATACGTATTTTGTTCATATTTCAAAAATTGTTCAAAATTTTTTTTTGTTCATAGAGTATTTTTGTTCACTTTTTAAAAATCGTTCAAAAATAATTTCCGTTCATAGACTTTTCTGTTCACTTTTAAAATCGTTCAAAGATCGATTTCATTCACCGGCCTTTTTCAGTTAACTTTCAAAATCGTTCAAAAATATTTTCCGTTCAAGTACCTATTTTGTTCATATTTCAAAAATTGTTCAAAATAATTTTCGTTCATAGAGTATTTTTGTTCACTTTTTAAAAAATCGTTCAAAAATAATTTCCGTTCATAGACTTTTCTGTTCACTTTTAAAATCGTTCAAGATCGATTTCATTCACCGGCCTTTTTCAGTTAACTTTCAAAATCGTTCAAAAATATTTTCCGTTAAAATACCTATTTTGTTCATATTTCAAAAATTGTTCAAAAATAATTTTTGTTCATAGAGTATTTTTGTTCACTTTTTAAAAATCGTTCAAAAATAATTTCCGTTCATAGACTTTTCTGTTCACTTTTAAAATCGTTCAAAGATCGATTTCATTCACCGGCCTTTTTCAGTTAACTTTCAAAATCGTTCAAAAATATTTTTCGTTCAAATACCTATTTTTCATATTTTAAAATTGTTAAAAAATAGATTTTTGTTCAGCGAATTTTTTCTGTTCATTTTTAAAATCGCTCGAAAATAGTTATTTTTAAAAATAGAAATTATATAAATTTTATTAGTTCTGTCAAGAAAATAAAGGTCAAAAGAATATTTCTTCCAAGGAATACACACGTAACTTGCACAGGCTAGATGGTCAGTGCGTTGTGCACATGTTCAGGCAGCGCTCGCCCGCCAGACCAGGGTTTGAATCTTTGCACCACATATTACTTTTTATTCCAAAGTATACTGCGTGGTCGGACCAGCACTGTTCGGAAGAAAACGGAATTCACGCGCCAGAAGCCCATTCTGGGCCGACCCAATAAAGCGAGGTGGGTGTGCGACGCGTCGTCCCGTCGCACGGGTCGAAGTATAGGCGATCCCTTGAAAAGGCCAAGATCTTGAAAAATAAAACCTAAATAGGCTAAGTTGTTGAGCTTGACCCATATGGATGACCACCATGGCTTGGGCTGATTCTGATGCACGGCCTTCTCATTTGGTCGTAATTTTGCCATGCAGGATTGTCAAATAAGATATGACGTTTATGACTCCCTGATTTAGTCATAAACGGTTATGACCATTTCATTTTAAATCTTTGGTGGTGGAAGGAATACCCATTGCTTGGTATAACCTACTGAAAGCATACATCCATCTTATGTTTTATTGTAAACATTTTACATCACAAACATGATTTAGTTGACTTTCTATTCAGTGTAAAACGGCAGTCTCAAAAGTATATCTACGATAAACGACGATAAGAATAATACTCTCTCCGTTCCTTGATAAAGGTGTATAGTTTTTCCTCAAAAGTCAAACTTGACTATCTTTGATCAAAATTTTAGAAAATATTATTCGCAGTTACAATATCAAATTATTACCATTAGATTCATCATGAAATACATTTTCTTATTTTATTTTCTTATTATTTAAAATATCGATAGTTTTTGCTAAAATTCTGGTCAAAGGTAGTCAAGTTTTTTTTTGAAACGAAAAGGTAGTCAAGTTTGACTTTTAGGAAAAAAATTATACACCTTATATTAAGGAACGGAGGGAGTATCAGTTAAGATCATTGATCCACCATGTCAAAAAAGGTTGGGTTTGAGATCGATAAAACCAAAAGGCACATGAAGATTTGAACTGAATATAAATCGACTAACAGTCTCTAATATTTATTAAAGATAAACAAATTATTTTTTCGACTGCACAGTACGTGTGATTATTCTGTAAGACAGAGACCACCAAGGTGGAGCAGAAAGAACTCCACCAAGTCCATCTCGTACGCCACGGACGTCGTCTCATTCAATGGATGATTGAATCGGGGCAGCAAGCAATCGTCCATGATCTTTTCCATCACCTTCTTGTCGAGATCGAGGACGAAGATGCCCCTGCCCCTGTACAGTACGAGCATCGATCCTCTGTTGAAATCAAACCACTTCTCGCGGTTTGGGCTCGGCAACGCCATTGGAATTCTGATCACAGCAGTGCGGACCCACGCCGCCTCTTCTCCATGGCCCTGCTGCTGCGTCCAGATAGTCACGTGCACGGGGTGCACGCAAGCGACCAAGAGTTGGCCGTCTCTGCTGACGCAGAGGAGCGGTGAGCCCCCGACACGGACCTGTGCGAGCTTTGTCATGGTGAGGATGCAGGGCTGTTTGCCCACCTCCGTGCTGAGTGTGTAGAGCAGGTTTTCAACTTCGTTAATCCACAGCCAGTGGGCCGCGCCCTGGTGAACGACCGCGGATCTCTCACCCACCAGGAAGGAGCGGGTGATTTTGTCCCGGCACATGGTGGGCGCGCTCCATCTGCGCGTGGCGGCGGAGTACGAGTGGAGATTCACCTTATAATCCTTGGTTAGGGTGGTGACGAGCAGCTGCGAGAAGTCGAAGCACCCTGACGATGATGATGTCCCATCGATGTCGCTATCGGCGGCTGTCATGATGGCGTAGGTGTACACGTCGTCGTCGCCGGAGCACTCGAGAGGCGGGAGAACGTGGCGTTCGCCGGTGAGTGGGTTGCAGAGGCCCAAGAGGTTGCCGGTGCGGGCGACGAGCTTCATCAGGACGATGCCTCGTCGCGCTGCCAGGGGCTCGGCGTAGTTGAAGGTGCCGTCGTCCAAGGAGGAGGTGAGGGCACGAAGCGGCGACCCCGGCGCCGGCAGGAAGGTGAGGAGGCGCGTCTGCTGGAATAAGAAGCCGAGCAGGCGTGCGCGGTGCCCCACGCCCCAGAGTCCGCGGAGGAAGGCCGGGTCAGTGAAGCGGCGTAGCCATCGTCGGCATGTCACGGCCAACATAAAGAGGTCTTTGACGTTGCCCACGCGGGACAAGACCTCGTGGAGGACCTCCTCCGGCAAACCATCCATGTATCTTCGTCTTCCCTTAGCAGCCATGACCCGCGCACGATCGATTAGCACTTTGATGATTTGCCTAGAAAAAGCTGGCTGGGACGATTGTTGCTGCTCGATCGGAACCTTTACTTATAATATAGGAGATCTCAAGCACGCAAGCAATCCGAGTTAGAGATGGAAATGTGTCTTACCCACCATATTTTAGGAAATTTCAAGCAAGCAATCCGAGTAAGAGATGGATACGATCTTACCCTACCATAACAACCTCGGTCCTTGTTGATTCTTTCCATATATATTGCGCTGGGGCCAATCCAAGATTTGGCTGGCTTACCTGATTTCTTTCTCTCTTATAAATCGGATTTGCTATACCTCAGTGGACTGATAATTGTTTGTCTTAGTCGTCTAGTTAGCACCGTCTGATTTGTTTCTGCTGATTCGATCGCTAATTGTGTTGTTGTTTCGTTGTGGCCTGGTCTGTACGATGTCACCGCCATTTTTCGTTCAACGACATGCCGGTGAACCGAAAATAATAGTGAACACAAAAATGATGGTGAACCAAAAATTATATTGAAGAAAAAAGGCTAGTCAACAAAAAATAATTGTGAACGAAAAATGTCGGTGAACGAAAAATACCGGTGAACAAAAAAAATAGTGAAACAAAAATGCGGTGAACCGAAATAATAGTGAACTAAAAAATGTCGGTGAACGAAAAAATAATAGTGAACAAAAATGCCGGTGAACCAAAAATAATAGTGAACGAAAAATGCCGGTGAACAATTTAAATCTGAATCATTCTAAAAAATGAACATTTTTGAAAATATATTTTTAAAACAAAAACATTTTAAAAGATGATCAATATTCAAAATCTAAACCATTTTCAAATATGAATATTTTCAAAATCTAAACCATTTTCAAGTGCAAACATTTTTAAAATCATGTCGCTAAAACAAAAGATAATAATGAATAGAAAATGCAGGTGAACCAAAAATAATAGTGAACAAAAAATGTTGGTGAACAAAAAATGGCGGTGAACAAAAAAAATAGGTAACTAAAAATATCGTTGAAACAAAAATCATAGTGCACAAAAAAATGTCGGTGAACAAAAAAAAAACAGTGAACGAAAAATGCCGGTGAGCAAAAAAAATAGTGAACCAAAAATGCGATGAAGTTCCGGCTAACCAAGGCACGAAAGGAAGCACTCTCGATCAAGACCTAAAAGCATTTATTCCGTCAGGTCAAATATCACGAAAATCACCTGCAAACATCAATAAAAAATGTCGGTGAACGAAAAATAATAGTGAACAAAAAATGTCGGTGAACCAAAAATAATAGTGAACTATGAAGATGTTGGAGATTCCACCACTTATCACACCTACCCAGGAAATAGAAGTTGTATCATGGTCTCGTCCAGCACAAGGGTGGATGAAGATCAATTGTGATGGTGCCCTTAACGTTGGTGGGGCAGTTGCAGGAACGGGCGTGGTGGTGCGGGATGATGAAGGTTCTTTTGTGGCTGCGGAGGGCCGGCGGTATGGCTATGTGACAGAACCAGAAATCGTAGAACTGCTGGCATGTCGTGATGCTATCTTCTTGCCGGGTCAGAGAGGATGGACACATATAGAGCTGGAAACGGACTGTCAGTCTGTGGTCGCAGCGTGGATGAAGGATAAGAAGCACAAGTCGGCTGGTTATCAGATTCTACTGGAGATGAAAGATATGGTCTCCAACTTCCAGGGTTTTTCATTTCGTTTTGTGAGGAGAGATGCTAATAAGGCTGCACATGTTTGTGCTCGTGCCACTCTCTCCCTTGATGCTTTGAACACTATGTATGATGCTACCCCTGGTTTTCTGATTGACGTTATTCAATCAGACAGGTTGTCCTCTATGAAATAAAAGCCTGAAGGCAATAATTCAAAAAAAAATGTCGGTGAACAAAACAAACAGTGAACCAAAAATATGGTGAACCGAAAATAATAGTGCACCAAAATATGTCGGTGAACCGAAAATAATAGGGAAGAAAAAATGTCGGTGAACCAAACATAATAGTGAACGAAAATATCGGTGAACGAAAAATGTCGGTGAACCAAAAAAATAGTGAACCAAAAATGCCGGTGAGCCGGAAATAGTAGTGAACCAAAAAAGGAGATCGAATGGTCTAAAAATTGATCATGGGTTAATAAAGATACTCGTTTTCTCTAAGAAAATGTTCCGGAGTCCAAAAAAATTGTATTACCAAAAATATTAGAATATAGAAATGAAGAAAATAAAAAATAAATAGAAAATGGGAAAATAAAAATAGTACACAAAAAAAGGAAACAGGAAAAAGAAAACATAAAAGAAAATGGAAGAAAGAAAGAAGGACAATGGCGACACGTGCGGTCGAACAGAAAAAGGAAGAAGAAATCATCTTTTTTTTTTTTAGAGTAACTTGCTCGCTTGTATTAAACGGAGGCCAAAACGGCCGGTATCATTACAGGATCATAGGGCTCAAGCAGCCACAAATGGCGACCTTGTCCTAAAGAGAGTGCATAGCGAGCTAAGTTATGTGCTTCTTTGTTCAGAGACCTTCCTTCATGGATGAACCTAGCATTCAGAAATTCTCTAGAATTCTGCTTGATATCTGCGATGATTGTTGCATACGGTCCATTAGTGCCTTCAGCGATGTCTTGGATCACTTGTTTGCAGTCTGACGAGATCAAAATCGGGACAGGTCATCAGCAAGATCAAGGGCCTCTCTACAAGCCAGAGCTTCCAACGAAGGTGGATCGACAATACCTGGGAATACCATTGCTGACGATCCCAGATATTTTCCATTCTGATCCCTTGCTACAACAGCAACTGACCCAATCGTATTGCTCCTAGAAACAGCACCATCAACATTGAACTTAACCATGTCCATCGGATGTGGCACCCACCTATGGTTAGTTGGCTGTTGAGTAAGCGTTGGAGAAAGCCTAGCCTCAGGTTTCTTGATTAGCTCAAGATCAGATAGAAACTTCTAGACAAAATAATGCGTAGATAGAGGACTCTGAAACTCAGCTTCGTGTATAGCTTTTCTCCTAGCCGTCCAGACTGCCCACAGCGTGACGAGAATCCTCAGAAAGTCATCTTGTGGAACTGACTCTTTTAGCAGGAGGATCCAGTTTTTTGCTCTCGGCTCAAAGCTTGTCGTCATGTGCTCAACCAGCTCCTCATCTTCAAGCACTTGACGATTGCGCACTCTAACAGCGAGTGACGCCAAGAATCAACAGCCCCACAAAGTGAACAATTACTCGTCGTCGCCATGTTTCGGTGGTGGCGAAGATCAGCAGTCGGAAGTGACTGCTTTGCAAGCCTCCAGAGAAATACTTTGATTTTGGATGGCACTGGCACCTTCCACAGCGACACCCATTCCTTGCTCTCCCGAGTATGATCAGATCCAGAGGGCCTCCCATCGAGCCAGGCTTCTCTACGGAATTTGGTCTCTATCAACATTCTATATGCTGACCGAACACTGAATACCCCACGCTTCTCAAAGCTCCATGACCAGAAATCCTCCATAGTCCTAGTACTTAGAGGCATGCCCAAGATTGTGTCAACATCAACTTGGATGAAAGTACTCTGGATTTTCTCCTTATTCCAAGATGCAGAACAGGCATTAATCAACTCACTTACCAGTACAGGTGGCTCATTTGACACACAAGCAATGGGTCGCATCATAGTCTCCCTTGGCAGCCAATTGTCAGTCCAGATGTGAGTGGTTGCTCCATTACCAATGCGCTTAATAAGGCCACGGGAAAGTACATCCCTTCCTTCGATCAAATCCCGCCAAATCTATGACGGATGAGAGCCAAGTTGAGCATTAAGTAGATCACCGACGGGAAAATAAACAGCTTTCACAATTCGGGCGCTGAGGGTATTGGGATCTTGGAGAAGCCTCCAAGCTTGCCACGCCAAAAGCGCTAAATTGAATAATTCGCTGTCCCGAAAACCCAAGCATCCCATATATTTCGGTTTGGTCATCTCCTCCCAGCTAACCCAAGCCGTTTTCCGTTCACCATCCTTACACCCCCACCAAAACTTTCGTATGAGGCTATCAATATGCTTGCATAGACCACGCGGTAGTTTAAAACAAGCCATGGAATAAGTAGAGACTGCTTGCGCAATAGATTTAATAAGAACCTCCTTCCCTCCCGCTGATAAGATCTTTTCCATCCACCCTTGTACCTTTTGCCAAACCCGGTCCTTGAGGTATTTAAAAGCCCCATTTTTTGACTTACCAACATCGGAAGGCATGCCCAAATATTTCTCACTAAGTGATTCATTTGGAACATCTAATATTCCCTTGATCTCATCTTTTGTAGCTTGTGGACACCTTTTGCTAAAAAATATTGATGATTTAGCCAAATTTATTCTTTGTCCTAAAGCTTGACAGTACGTTGCTAGTTGCTCAGAAATCTCATTAGCACCCTCACCACTTGCTTTGAAGAACAGCAGGCTGTCATCTGTAAAAAGGAGGTGGTTCACCGACGGTGCCGATGGAGCCACTTTGATCCCACTGAGGTTTGATGACTGACTTCTATGGTTTAAAAGGCACGAAAGGCCCTCTGCTGCCAACAAGAATAGGTAGGGAGAAATAGGATCTCCTTGTCGAATACCACGAGAAGGTTTAAACTCCTCCAATTTTGTACCATTAAACAGGACTGAGAAAGATACCGAGGAAATCATCCCCATTATAATATCAATCCAAGCTGGTGAAAACCCCAGCTTCAACATAATAGACTTCAAGTATCCCCATTCAACTCGATCGTAGGCCTTCATCATATCCAGTTTCAGGGCACACGCTATGTGCTTTTTTGCTTTGTTCCTCTTCATAAAATGAAGGCACTCATATGCTGCTATGATGTTATCCGTAATAAGACGGCCAGGAACAAAAGCAGACTGCTCTTCAGATATGATCTCAGGCAAAATGCTCTTTAACCAGTTAGCTATGACTTTTGATGAAATCTTATATAAGACATTGCATAGGCTAATCGGATGAAACTGGGAAAGGAGGGTCGGATTTTGTACCTTCGGAATCAAAACTAGAATAGTATTGTTAATAATCTCTGCACTCTCCTCCCCTCTCACAATGCGTAACACTGTAGCCACAATATCATCACCACATATGTCCCAATTTCGCTGAAAAAAATGCACATGAAAACCATCTGGGCCGGGTGCTTTTGTGGAGAACATTTGAAAAAGGAATTTCTTTATTTCATCAGCAGTGTACGGCGCCATCAATATGTTGTTCATTTCCGCAGAAACTTTACACGGGACCGTATCAAGAACATCCTGCATATTTGATGTGCCCTCCGATGTATACAGCTTGCGGTAAAACTTAGTGGCTAGAGTATGCATCTGTTATTTCCTCGGTCACGGATCCATCATCCTTTACCAATTTTGTGATCCGATTCTTCCTCCTACGCATGCTAGCACGTTGGTGAAAAAAATCTGGTATTTTTATCTCCTGCCGAGAGCCATTCCACTCTAGACCTTTGTCTCCACATAACCTCTTTACGGTGGTACAGCTCCACCAAACGATCAGCTATTTTAATTTCTGCATGAGTTGGAGCTACACGTCCCGGTGCATTCCTAAGAGTTTCGAGCTCTCTTTTCTTCTCTCGGATCTCCTTTTTCACGCTACCAAACGTCTCGGTGCTCTAAGAACTCAAGGTTCCCGACAAGTTCTTCAATTTCCTGTGAACTTCATCCACACGATTACATGTGTTATGCCTGTTCCAGCTAGCCTCTACCGTCCCTCTGAGGTTCTCATGGGACTCCCACACAATCTCATACCGAAAACTTTGTATTGGTTGGCGAGCTGATATAGCTTGTCACTAGTAGAAACAGGCCCTTTTGTCCAGAACCAGTTTGGGCTCTAGTCCCGGGCAACTTTTTAACCCGGACTAGAGGGTGGGACTAGTCCCGGGTCAAAAGATACGAGGCCGCAGAGCAGTTGTCCCGGGTCGTGGGGATGCTCTAGTCCCGGCTCGTGATACGGCCCGGGACCAAACGTCTGTGGCAGGGCTGCCGCATGGCGGGGCCCGCGCGGGCACCTCTAGTCCCGGCTCGTATCACGAGCCGGGACCAGAGCTCAAGCTTTAGTCCGGGCTAGTGATACGGCCCGGGACCAAACGTTGCCCTATATCTCTTCTTCCACCCCGAGCCAGCTCTCCATTGTTGAGCTCGAGCCACACCTCCATTTTTCTCATTTTTCACTCTCCAAAGCTCAATTTGATCTCCATTTTTCTCCACTATTTGTCAATATTGACGGCATCCATCTATCTAAGGGTTAGCAACATCATCTCTTCTTTCAGCCTTCCTAATTTAGCTCATTTCATTTTTTTTAGTGCTAGCTAGGTGTTTGATGAAATGCCTAAGTAGGGGATTTCATTTGTTTTTATGTGCAATTTAAGCTCAAACTAAATTATGATTTGTGGGTTTTAGTGTCGTCCTGTCCCTGCCCTCACCGCCGTTGATCGCCTGCGCCGTCCCCATCCTCACCGTCGTCGATCGCCTGCGCCGCCCCGTCACCGACACCACCTCGGTGAGCCTCTTGTTTTTATCTTTTATTTTAAAAAATCTTAGTTGTATGATTTAGATGCATGATTATTACTTGTATAATTTTCTTATTTGTATAATTGTTTGTTATATATAGTGTCATGGTTTTAACATCTGTCCACACCGGCTCTCGTCCGCTCTATTATTCAGATGTGGTACGATTGTTTGTTATAACTATTATTTAATTTCGTGTTTATAACAATTATGCCGACCAACTTGACATAGATATATTTTTATCTAGGATGTAGTTGAACCAGAAATTCCAAAAGACCCTATTGTCGAGTTTTTTGAAAAAGAAATCAATGATTTGAAAGAAAAATTAAAAAAAAGTGAAGATCTTTGTCTCCAATGCTCGGAAGAGAAGATCAACTTGGAGTTCAAGTTTGCCGACGTCGTCGATGAGCAAGAGATCAAGATGGAGGCAAAGATGGAGGCAATGCGCTTGGATTACGAGATCAAGATGAATACAATACGCTTGAAGCTTAAAAAGATTAGAAAATATGCCATTAGTCAAGAGGCTTGGTATCATTATGTTGTTGGTTCAATATTTATCTTAGTTGTGATTTTTATCGCATTTGTCGTTAAATTTAAATTCTTTAGCTAGTTGTATGTTAGTTTCAATTAATGTATGTTTAAGAGAACTATGTATTAGATTTGGTCACTACTTGTATTAATGAAT
Organism: Poa pratensis; assembly: GCA_947311845.1. Classification (NCBI taxonomy): domain Eukaryota; kingdom Viridiplantae; phylum Streptophyta; class Magnoliopsida; order Poales; family Poaceae; genus Poa; species Poa pratensis. The sequence goes on from CAMZMU010000128.1 coordinate 85,807,113, forward strand.
TTGGTCACGTATCTCATGATGTAGTGTAATTTATCGATTATGTTCGTTTGCCGTAATGAGTTATAGCAGTTTTATTGCGTTTGATATATACTTATATAATGCAGATGAGCCATCCATGGATGTACGCTGACCGACGCTCTAACGAGTACATGCAAGACCTGCGTTCTTTTCTCGATGTCGCTGAGGCAAACACGCGGAATGGTTTTATGTGTTGTCCATGCCGTAACTGTCGGAATGAGAAGGATTACTCTTTCTCAAAAACCCTTCACATCCACCTGATTCAGTACGGTTTCATATCCGGCTATAATTGTTGGACCAAGCACGGAGAAAGAGGGTTATAATGGAAGACAATGAAGAAAAAGAGGATCATGACAACTATCCTACGTTCCCTGAACACGGTGGTACTACAATGGGGGAAGACGAAGATGAAGAAGAGCCAATTGTTGATGAGCCTGATGATGATCTTCGTCGGGCCATTAATGATGCACATATGAACTGCGAAAATGAAAACGAGAGGTTGAAGTTGGAGCGCATGTTAGAGGATCACATAAAATTGTTGTACCCAAATTGCGAAGATGGGCAGAAAAAGCTGGGTACCACACTGGAATTGCTGCAATGGAAGGCAGAGACTGGTCTAACTGACAAGGGATTTGAAAACTTGCTGAAAATATTAAAAAAGATGCTTCCAAGAGATAACGTATTGCCCCACAGTACGTACGAAGCAAAGAAGATTGTCTGCCCTTTGGGATTAGAGGTGCAGAAGATACATGCATGCATCAATGACTGCATCCTCTACCGCGGTGAGAAGAACGAGAATTTGAATGCATGCTCTGTATGCGGTGCATTACGGTATAAGATCAGGCGAGATGACCCTGGTGATGTTGAGGATGAGCCGTGCCCCAGGAAGAAGGTTCCTGCCAAGGTGATGTGGTATGCTCCTATAATACCACGGTTGAAACGTTTGTTCCAAAACAAAGAGCATGCCAAGTTGTTGCGATGGCACAAAGAAGACCGTAAGAAAGACGAGATGTCGAGACACCCCGCTGATGGGTCGCAGTGGAGAAAAATCGACACAGAGTTCCCAAGATTTGCAGATGACGCAAGGAACTTAAGATTTTGTCTAAGTACAGATGGCTTTAATCCTTTTGGGTAGCAGAGCTCTAGTCATAGCACCTGGCCTGTGACTCTATGTATCTATAACCTTCCTCCTTGGTTGTGCATGAAGCGGAAGTTCATTATGATGCCAGTGCTCATCCAAGGCCGAAGCAACCCGGCAACGACATTGATGTGTACCTAAGGCCATTGGTTGAAGAACTTTTACAGTTGTGGCGTGAAGAAGGTGTACGTGCGTGGGATGAGTACAAACAGCAGGAATTTGACCTACGAGCGTTGCTGTTTGTAACCATCAATGATTAGCCTGCTCTTAGTAACATTTCAGGACAGTCAAACAAGGGATACAATGCATGCACACACTGTTTAGGTGACACTGAAAGTATACATGTAGGTAGCAAAAATGTGTACCTGGGCCATCGTCGATTTCTTACAAGACAGCATCCCGTAAGAAAGAAAGGCAAGCATTTCAAAGGTGAGGCAGATCACCGGACGAAGCCTACCTGCCCTACTGGTGATGATATATATGACATGGTCAAGGATTTAAAAGTAATCTTTGGAAAGGGTCCTGGCGGACTATCTGTTCCAAATGACGCTGAGAATCACGTACCCATGTGGAAGAAGAAATCTATATTTTGGGATCTACCCTATTGAAAATCCTAGAGGTTCGCTCTGCAATCGACGTGATGCACGTGACGAAAAATCTTTGTGTGAACCTGCTAAGCTTCTTGGGCGTGTATGGAAAAATGAAAGATACACCGGAATCACGGCAGGACCACCAACGTATGCACGACTGAGACGGCCTGCATCCAGAGAAGTATCAAGGTCTTGCCAGCTATGCTCTTACCAAAGATTAGAAAGAGATCTTTTTTGAAGTTCTGAGCAGTATCAAGGTCCCGTCTGGCTTCTCATCGAATATAAAGGGAATAATAAATATGGCAGAAAAAAGTTTCAAAACCTAAAGTCTCATGACTGCCACGTGATTATGACACAATTACTTCCGGTTGCAGTCAGGGGTCTTTTACCGGAAAATGTTCGAGTACCCATTGTGAAGCTATGTGCATTCCTCAATGCAATTTCTCAGAAGGTAATCAATCCAGATTCTCTACCAAGTTTACAGAAGGATGTGGTCCAATGTCTTGTCAGTTTCGAGTTGATCTTCCCACCAGGCTTCTTCAATGTTATGACGCACCTCATAGTTCACCTAGTCGAAGAGATTAGGATTCTCGGTCCTGTATTTCTACACAATATGTTCCCCTTTGAGAGGTTCATGGGAGTCTTAAAGAAATATGTTCATAACCGTGCTAGGCCAGAAGGAAGCATTGTGAAGGGCTATGGAACAGAGGAGGTCATTGAGTTTTGTGTTGACTTTATTCCTGACCTTAACCCGATCGGTGTTCCTCAATCACGCCATGAGGGGAGACTGCGTGGAAAAGGCACGCTAGGAAAGAAAGCAATAATATGTAGGGACGGGCATTCATTCACTCGAGCACACTACACAGTTCTACATAATTCCAGCTTGGTGGCTCCAAATATCGAGCAACACAAGAATATGTTACGCTCGAAATACCCGGAGGAACTTGAAGATTGGATTGCTGGAGAACACGAGAAGACTTTCGGCGGTTGGTTGCAAACACGTCTCATTAATGACGACACAGTTGGAGACGAGCTATACTTGTTGGCCAGTCAACCATCTTCGACTATATTGACTTTCCAAGGGTACGAGATAAATGGGAATACATTTTACACGAACGGCCAAGATAAAAAGAGCACCAACCAAAACAGTGGTGTCCGCTTTGATGCAACAAACAACAATGGGCAAAAGGACACATATTATGGTTACATAGACCAGATATGGGAACTTGACTATGGACCTTCTTTTAAGGTCCCTTTGTTCTGGTGCAAATGGTTCAACCTGTCAGGTGGGTAGATATAGACCCGCGGTACGGAATGACTACAGTGGATCACCAGAATCTTGCGTACGTCACGGAACCATTCGTCCTAGCCAGTCAAGTGGCTCAGGTTTTCTATGTGAAGGACATGTCCAGCAGACCGAAAAAAAAGAAAAGATAAGCAAGCGAATCCATCATACGATGAGCCAAAGCGCCACATATTCTTTCAGGAAAAGAAACATCGCGGGAGTGGAGGACAAGACAGACATGTCAGAAGATTACAATAAATTTCATGAGATTCCGCCCTTCAGAGTGAAAACTGACCCAAGCATCGTGTTAAATGATGAAGATTGTCCATGGTTGCGGCGCAATCCGAAGAAAGGGACACAGAAGAAGAAGAATTTATACCACGACACTAGAGACAGATGTTGTTGGTGATGTGTAATAATGTAACTGTTAGTGATGTGTAATAATGTATTAAACCTTTTATGTAACCGGATGTTGTTAATGATGATTAGATTAAAATAAAAGAGATGATTATTACAAATTTTAAGACAATTAGATATTGACAGATTTAAAAATATGCAAAATGGCAAAATGGTTAATAGTTTGAATAGTTAGAATAATTATTTTAGAAATCAGAAAATGGATTTGGATTAGTTATTCAAATTCAAACACTTTTCATGTTGAAATTTTTGTCAGATTCAAAAGTATGCAAAAGTTATTAAAATTCATATTCAAACACTTTTTGGCGCGCCGGTTGGTGGCACCGCGAAAACACCTCTAGTCCCGGCCCGTGCCACCAGTCGGGACTAAAGGGGGTACCTCTAGTCCCGGCTGGTGGCACGGGCCGGGACTAGAGGCCCGTGGATATAAATACCCACGCCTCCGCCCCGGGCCGAGCAACCACCCGGGACCGACCGGATAAGCCTAGGCGAAGCCCTGCCAAAATTTTCCATCGCGCCGTCGTCGCCTCCTCGCGCCGTCGCCTCTCGATCCGCCGCCCGCGGCCTCCTCTGCGCCCGCCGCCGTCGACGCCTTTGGTGAGCTCCCCGTTCTCTGCCCTCTTGCCCCTCTCACCCTCAAACCCTAGATCTGCGCCGGCGGGGATGGAACCAAGGTGGCGCCGGCGCCGTCGCCGGCGGTTCGTTGGAAAAACATGTTCTTAATAACAATTTCATTGATATATAGGGCCTAAAGGCCGTTCTTACATAGGGGCGGCGGGCCACGGTGGATGGAACCACGGTGGCGTCGGCGCCGTTCTTACGTAGGGGGTGGTGGCCACAAAACGGCCGTCTTACATAAGTTAAAAAAAAGGGCTCGCCGGCGTCGGAGGTCTAGTCCTCATCGGAGTCGATGAGGTAGTAGGGGGGAGCCCACAGGTGGGCCAGCGGCAGCGGATCCTCCTCCATTGGCGCCGGTGGCGGTGGCGGCGGCGGCAGCTCCTCCTGCGGTGGCGGCGACAGCGGTGCCCAAATGCCGCCGGTCCATACCCAGTTCTCATCGACGGGCAGTGGCTCGACGTGCGCCAGCTCCTCGTTCTCGTCGGCCTCCTGCTCCTGGACCAGGTGCTGCCACCACGTAAGTGGAACCCCCGGTGGCGGTGGTGGTGGCGGCGGCTGGGTCGCGGCCAGCACCTGCTCCCAGCGCTTGATCTCGTCCTCGACGAGGGAGCGGCGGGGGGCCTCGTAGGCGGCCTGCATCTCCGGGTCGTCATCGTCGATGACCTCCTCCTCTAACCACAGGCCCTGCTCGTGGCCAGGCGGCGGAGCGGGGTAGGGCTCGGGGTTCGCCGGCGGTGCTGGGGCCGCCGCGAAGAAGGCGCGGCGGCGGTCGTCGTGTTCGTTCGCGAACCAGTGGTCCCAGTTCGCGGACTCCGGCGCGTAGGCGGGGTCGTTGTATAGGTCCGGCGGGAGGAGGTGGCGGCGGCACCGGAATCCGCTGGGGATTCAGGTGCCAGTTGTCTGGCTGATGGACGTCGGGCTAGAACACCGGGGTGGCAGTGTTCCAATGCCACCAGCATTCCGCGACCCGGACATACCGGTGCATCCGGGTGCCTTGCCGCGCCGGAGGTGGTGGGGAGCACCCTGCCGGAGTTGGTGGGGAGCGCCGGCCTTCCCCGACCATCTGCATGCCCTGCGGCGCGAAGCCAAACGCCTCCGGTGGTGGTGGCGGAACGCGGCGGCGCGCGGCAGGAGAAGGAGGTTGCGGCGGCCTTCTCTGGCCGGAGGAGCTCCTGGACTCGTGCTGGTTCTTCGGTTTCTTGAACCACCGGCTCTGGGCTAGGGTTAGGTCTAGGGGATGGCTGGATTTGGTGGGGCGGCGTACAGGCGGCTGATGCATGTAAAATGCATACATGAACTTGGCATTATATTACTTATATTTTAATCATATTTGCATCATATAAGGTTTATATCATTGTTTTATATTGATTTTGGGAAAATTTAACAATTTCCCCATTTTTCTGGAATTAACCCTGCACTGTCAGAAACCCTATTTTTCAATGTTTTTACCTTTCAGGGACCCAAACGACGTCCAAATGACCTAATATTTTGCGGGGATCATTTTTTGGAAGGAACGAAGCGTAGGAGCGAAGGAAGCGAACAAACGGAGACCCGAGGGCCAAAAGAGGTGGGCCCACGCGGCCAGATTCCTTGGCCACGTGGGACCCCCATCTTGGGCCTCGTGGCTCCGATGCCGTCCGTTTTCGTCTCCGTGGCTTCGTCTTGACCTAAAACCGACTATAAAAATAGTCCCCCGAGGAGTTTCGCGAGGAGGCGGCGGAGAAACACAAAACCACGAAACAGAGAGTTAGAAGGCTGCCACCGGAGAAGATCGGAGGGGGAAACGCCGCCGGAATCACCTCCGGAGGGCTCCACCCCCTCTGGCGTGTTCATCATCAACATCTACAGCAAGATCATCTCCATCTCTCCACTGTAAACTCTTGGCAAACATGATATATGATGCAATATACTATTCCCTTGATCTATTGTGTCTCCCCATCTATGTTTGAGAAGTGATTTGTTCATGGCAATAGTGAAATAGTTCGTTGATTGGTTGCATACAAGTTTTGTTATCTTTTATGATTGTCTTTATGTACAATATATGAGTGCACACATATGTTGGGGAATGCATGTAAGGTGATCACCGGTAATGTAATGGAGTGAGGGAGACTTGGGAGGACATGTAAACCTGAGACCGAGTCATGAAGTTACTTTATTGGGGGATATATATAGGGGACCTTAGAACTTAAGGCTATGGTGGGACTTTTATGTCTTAATAATTCTTGTGTGCTCATTTACTTGGCCATGAGATCCATCATAAGGGGTTTTAGTTCATTTACTTGGCTACACCTATTTATGGCTCCTTCCTAGAAAAAACAATTAAGACTGAAACATGTGCTTCACTAATTGTGACAACCACACGAATGAAATAACAATTGCTAGAACATTTGCTCCCTTGAGATATTTGCTACTTGAGATATTTGCTACTTGCTACTTTGAGAAACTTGCTCTAAGAAACTTGCGTTTGAAACTTGATTGAGAAACTTGTTACTAGATAAACCCATTCCACATCACTTGCTTTCATTAGTTAGTTCCTTTCATATTTAAACTTATTGCTTTGCACAAACGGCCATATAAGAGGGTTATAGGGCTTTAGAGAATAGATAGTTTACCTTCAGCTCCTCGTGGGTTCGACACTCAAATACTTATCGAATTGTGCTACAGTGATTCCTTGCTCTTGGGGATTATCAAGCACTTTTCTGGCGCCGTTGCCGGGGAGCGTTGTGCTAAGCTTTTATTCTTGTTTGCATTGCATACTAACATATAAATCTAAAACATTATTATAAAATGGAAAACAACCAAACAATTATAGACTGTATAATATCTATCTTGAGTTAGGACATGAAGTGTTTGAGGAGAAAATTAAATTTTATTTGCATAACAATCATGTTTGTGGTAGTACTAATTCGTTGAACACCTTTATTGCTAATGCTAAGGAAAACCTTAAGCTTGGGGAAGTTTGTTTTGATGAATATGATATTTTTAGTCCCCCAAGTTTGGAAGAGAAAATTTATTTTGATGATACTATGTCTCCCATTTATGATGATTACAATGATGTATATGATATTTTCAGTCCACCTACTATTGAGGATGAAAGTGATTTAATTGAGTTTGATGATCCATTATGCTCATTAGATGATAAGTCTTTATGTGGTGATTCTATTCAAAACTATGTGGTTATGTTTAACTTTAATGCTTGCAACTATTATGAGAGAGGAAGAGATAAGAATCCCCTTTATGTTTCTATGTTATTTAAAATGCAAGCTATTGATTATTATATGCATTGGTTACCTCAAATTTGTTGTTATTTATTCATATATAAAATTCCAATGCATAGGAAGAGAGTTAGACTTAAAAGTAAATTGTTTAATATTCTGTGGTGTGTTCCTTATGCTTTAATTTCCTATTCGGTTTGAGCACACCTTTATATCTTTACAACATGTAAAATATCTTTACCTACTGTTTTGTGACAATTAGTTTAAGATTTTCATTTTATATAAAATTTGGGAAAGTAAATGAGAAGGATGAGTAATGGAGAAGTTGGGGTCGACCTTGAACATGTGTTGTTCATGCCAATGGAACCGTTGCAAAGTCTCTATCATTAAAACTTTTCCCAAAGCTAAAACCAAATAAAAAGAGTGTTTATGTTGTATATATTTGCTTCTCCTTTTGCCTTTTTGCTAAATCAAAAACAACAAAAATATTTTCCTTCTTCTTTGATTGTTTCTCTTGATTCTTGCTTGTTTCTTTTTTATTTTTATCTTCAGCTTAAGTTTTGGGTTTTTGAGTCAAGGTGCTTGTTTACTACGTAACATCACCTTTGTATCTTATTTTTCATCTTAATGGCAAGAATAACCTCTTTTGAGAGGTAGGATTAAACAATAGTGATTTGCTGTCCAGAAAACAGATGCCTGAGCTTCACTGCGAAAAATGTATAAAATCACAGAAGAGGAATTTTGACCTGATATTTTACGACAGCAATATTCAGTTATTAATACACATTTCATTAGTTCAAAGTTTTCTGATTTGAGCAACGTAAGTGCCTCTGAAAATTCACTCTTTACGGGCTGTCCATTTTTGACAGATTCTGTCTTTATTTTGCATTACTCTCATTACTTGTGTTTTGTGTGGTTCTATTGATCAAAGAGCAATACACAACCATAGTAATATTAGCTAATGTGTAGAATCAACTCATGATATGTCTTTGCTGTACCTATGAGGATTTCATTTATGGAGACACTAACCCCTCTAATCAAGTTTTAAGATGAGTTTTGTGTGAAGAGAACTTTCAAGTGGAAGAGTTGAGGGTGATGAATAAAGATCACGAGGGACAAACACTCAAGCTTGGGGATGTTACCCCTAGGCTCACCCTACATATATCAAATAAGTACAAGAATTTAAGCTTGGGGATGCCAAGCCACCTCACTCCAACCATCTTGATACCAAGTAAGTAAGCCTAGCTATATGGCTATAAAGAAAGCGCTTTACGGGAGGCAACCCGGTTGTTTTTACTTTTGATTTTCTTTGTGTCCTCTTGCTGTAACAAGAGACTTAGTTTTTAGTTTAGTTTCTGGAATTCTTAATAAAGTGCCAAGTTTTACCTATTTTGGCTTGAAAAAGTTGCTTTTTGCATTCGGAGATTTTATTCCAGCACGAATCTGTGCACGGTATGATTTTTAATTCCTATTCTGTAACTCCGAATGAGCTGAAATTTGAACTGTGGTTGCAACTTTTCATCCTCTGTGAGCGTGAATTTTTCAGATTTTTTCGACATATTTAAGTAGGGTAGAAAAATACGTTTTGCTGCTGCTGTTTTTCTGGACGGATTCTGTCCCATTTTGTTTGATGCATTCTTTGAACTTTTAACTTGAATTTTTTGATCCAATTGAGTTTATAAGTAGGCATACAACATTATACACTTTCTGGACATTCATATGAATTTTTGTTTAAGGATTTATGCAGCAAGCAATTCATTTGTCTATCACTACTAATGTCACCCCACAGAAAAGAAATGGGAGAAACGGTGTTTTGAAGTTTTTTCACAGGGATTAGAGGAGATGCACCAAGAGCTATCCAAGGATGGTGAAGACCATAAGCTTGGGGATGTGAAGACAACCCCACTGGACCAACACACTCTCGGTTTGCACACGTCTAACTTCTGTTTTTCGATCAATGCACTATCGCATAAACTTGGAGCGTCTTTTATTTGCTTTTTATTTTTTTGATTTTTGTTTGTCTTGAGACCACCACTATCATTTATATATGAGAGCTACTGGAAATTTGGGTTGAATTAAGTTGGATGCTATTAAAAAGATTGGGAAAGGGATGTTTGAGTTGATTCAAAAAGATACATATAGTTGCATGATTCATGTGCTTTTTAATGAGTATTAATTTGCAAGTGTTTTATCAAGAGCTATCTTTTATTCATGTTTTGATGCTGAATGTTACTTTACTTTGTTTAACATGGATTGGTTAGTTCTATGGACACTTATGCATGCATTTAGACGGTCAACTTTCTCCCTCTTGCTAGCCCAAAAATTCCAACAAGTAAAAACTTGTTTTCCAACACCTTCAACCAAAGTTTTTCCAGTGAGTCCATGTCGTGGTGGGATCACGGCAGATGCCATAGGTATGGCTCAGATGGGGCCGAATGGTCGTTGGGGGAATCCGGGGAGGGTTTATGCACTCAAGAAGTGCACAAGCAAGAACACGCAAGAACACGAACGAGAAACCAAGAAACCAAGAACACAAAGCACACCACGATGTACCCTGCTTAGGGGCCCTCTTGTGGAGGTAACACCCCTACTGCAGCACTATCCTACTTGGTGTATATCTCTTGGTGACACGTACACTGCTCCTCGAGCTGTATGATGATACAATGGTGAGACTTGAGGTAGAAGATGAAGCTACAAGGGGGGGGAGAAAGGACTCTGAGCTTCCTCTGCTTGACTCCGAGGTGTCTCCCTTCCTCTCTCGTCCTCCACGCAGGAGGGGTTGCAGCCCACTATATAGGCCAGCCGAGTTACCGTTGTGCCCCCGCTGAACACTGTAGCCATGCCTCTGCTTTGGTCATCATTGTACTCCTGTCAGGGACAAGACATGGCCTGCCCATCCTCTGCATCACCACAGTAGAGCTAGGATGTCCCCTCTGACTGAGACAGGACGTAGCCTGGCTGAGCTACCTCGTAGCCTTTTCCCCGGATCTCGCATGGTCAGCGGTCAGAGACGTGCAGCCCCGCCGAACCCGGGGCACGCCTGCTCCCGTGTCAGGCGGGAAGTGACAGGAGCATTGACTCCTGCCCGACCTACGGCCTCCTGCCTTGTTAGCTCGGGTCTTGCTCCCGCTCCTTACCTCGGGTCTTGTAGTTAAGCTCCGACCAGGTCGGACATTACTTCCTTCAAATAGCTTCTCCGCACTCACCATACAAATCCTAGCACCATGGTAGTTAGGTCGGCTGATCACAGCTCGGATGATGAACCTCGGCCCGTGCCAACGGGATACCTCGGACCCTCTGGGCCAAGACAGGTCGGCCTTTATATTCTCCAGGTCAAGATGAAGCTCGGACACTCCCAGGCCCAAGCAGGTCGGCCCTTTCCGTACCTCGGCATATCTTTAAACTCATCTTATGCCAAGCCTTGACCCTACCCGGGGTAGCCCCCCGACATTAGTCCCCAAAGCTGGTGCGGTCCTACGACCTCGGATGGAGGGCCGTAGCAGGTTCAAAAATAAACAAGGCACCACCTCTAAACCGGCCTCCAATGTAGCTCCGCCGAGGTGCTTCCCACAGACCATAATCTAATCCGAGGTTGATATGCAATCTGAACTTTCCGAGCTGCCTGACTCAGCACAATCTTGCCTCAAGTTTTTCCGAGGCACGTGGCGAAGAATCTCTGCCCGGACCTCGAAATCGGACCTTTGAAAGACAGGTCCTGAGCACACGCCGCCTTCGTCAGCCGGACCCACCAAACAGTGCACACGCGCACTCAAGTACTTGACCAACTTGACCGCCACGACCCCTCGATTCTCGCGCTGATAAGCACAGAAAATCCGCGCTGGCGGTTGCCGTCCTGTGGCCCACGATGTGGCCGATCGCGCGGCCACAACTGCCGCAACTGCACGTTGCCCGCACACGATCCCGCGTCCTCCCGGTAACCGCGCGGTAGTGCGCAGTTACCGCACGCGGTTATAAATAGGGGCCCAGGGCGGGACTTCATCTCCTTCCCCGTTCACTCCCCACTTCGTGCCCTCCGCTTCCAGCGCCGCCGTCGAGCCCTCGCTGGTGACGCGCACCGCACGTTGCGCCGCCACACCGCCGTCGAGCGCCTCGCCGCACCGGAGTACGCGTGCTGCGCCTTGCGCCATTGACTCGCCGCCGATCCTTCGCGTTCTTCCCGGTGAGTTCTTCGTTTCCCCTCCATGGCCATGAACATGCTCATCCTTCGATGAACTCGAGGATCTTGATGAATCCGATGAACTTGATGAACCCGATGCTCCACTTTCGCATTCTTTTAGCACTTTTAGATCTCACCTAGACTCGTTTCAGATACATACACCACGTTGTCCTCTTAGTTTTGCCCCTTGACGAACTTGAGTTTAATTTCCTTTTTTGCTCATCGGTAGATCTTTGCTAGTATCTCGCAGTGGTAGAAACGTGTTTCCCGCCTAAATCCTTTAGCCCGGCTGCCCGCATGATCCGAGGTATTTACCCCGGCTATCTGAATTATCCGAGGTACTTACCCGGTTGAACCTCCCTCTTCTGCAGGAAAGCGTCCATGTCTTCTGCCTCGGATCACGCGAGGAAGGAGCACCTGGAGAACGAGGTAGCTGGGAGGGATCCGATGTCACGGAGGTCGACATCAAATGGCTCCGAGATTCCCGGATCCCGGCCAATCTCATCTGCCGGGTTCCGAAGAAAGAAGATATCGAACCCGAGGTGGAATCCGGGGAGCGGGTCGTCTTCCTGGATCACTTCGAACGTGGTTTCGGGCTCCCGGCCGGGAAATTCTTCCGGGATTCTTGACACCTTTGGGCTACAACCACACCACCTGCCCAATGCCATCCTCCAACTTTCGGCCTACGCAACCTTTTCCGAGGGTTACCTCGGATTATGGCCAAGCATCGAGTCCTGGGCCAAGTACTTCCAGCTCAAGAAACAAAGTGTCCCGAACAAGAAGGTCGTGGACAAGGAGATGACCGCTTGCGGGGCGGCCTCGATTTCACCTCGGCGCCTCTCAGTTTCCTCGGATTCAGGGCCTGGACTCCTGCCGCAAATGGCAACGCTCCTTCTTCTATGTGAAGAACCCGGGCACGAAGACCTCATCAACTTGCCGGAGTTCACCATCGGAACCCCCGCTGCCCAACTCAACTGGGATTACAGCCCGACGACGCCCCGAGGTTACTGATCATCAAACCATGATGTCCTCCAGGAGAAAAGCTGGGGAGCAGATGACATCTTGCGCACCATGATCACCCGCCGAGTTAGCCCTTTACAAGCGCGGCCCATAAGATCTGCCACATGAGTGGCCTACGACCCCACTCGGAATAGCACTGAACTTAGCGGCTCCGAGGTGAAGAGGCGCATCCGGGCCATCGCCAAGACCACCATGCCCGATAAGTGGAAATGGGGTGTCAAGCCCTATGACCGAGATCACCTTCCAGCTCAAGTAAGTGTACCTTACCCGACGTATAATATTCCTCGGTTTCATTTTCACCCCGACCTTGTATTGATTCTTGTGCTAACTCGGTTTTACCTTGCCACCTCTGCAGAAGTTCACTCGACAGGAAATCGAGGATGGCCCCCTTTCTTCTAAGGAGTGGACTCCCGACCTGCCTATTCCGGCCGCCGCCGAGGCTGAAGATCCGGACAATGAGGATCACCTCCCTATTCCCAAGGCCACCTCGGGTAAGACTCGTGGTTTCCCATCGCACCGCCCACCAGTTCGTCGTCCATCCAGGACTGGCCCGATGATGACGATGACGATTGCCAAATTCTGGAACCTGTCAATGTTATTCCAATTTCGTATGCTCCTCCAACATATAAGAACTTTCATCCAGCGTCTGCAGCTTCCCGGAAGCGCTCAGGACCCGGTACCTCGGATGCCGAGGCTTCCAAGACCTCGGAGACTGCGGCGCCCAAAGCCAAGCGTGCCAAGAAACCTCGGGAGGCACAAGAAACGAGGCCCCGTGGAGGAAGATGCGTAAGTCACCTTGCTCCTTTTTACCTTTCACGCTGTTCCGAGGTTAAGCTTTTCTAACTTAATCTTTTCTTTTTCGTCTAGCCCGGCTCGGCAGATCAAACAGAGCCACAGCTCGATACATTCACCACTGCCTCCAGTGGTTGAATCTCAGACAACCGAGGTCGAGGTTAACCTCGGCAGCCCCGCCAGAGCCTCTCCTCCAGAACGGTCCGTTGACCTCAGCAGCCCGGAGAGGACCATCTCCTCCCCGGTGTGCGTTACCTCCACCGAGCTCTGACTCCGGCCTGGGACACTCCCTCCCCGCCGAGATCGGACTCCTCCGCGTCCTCAGAAGGATGTGGAGACAGATCGCGCCAAGACTCCGGCTAAGACCGTGCTGGAGCCTCGGCTCTCCCCCAAGTCTCAAGCTGCGCGCAACCAGCAGCAACAGCAGCAGAAGAAGAACAACAACAACAACAACAACTGCAGAAGCAAAAGCTTCAGCAGCAGCAGAAAGATTCAGCTCGAGTTGTTGAGCCCCCCAAACAGCCACAGCAAACTCCGATGCCGCCACGCCACCGGGCCCAAGGCTGCGAGCACCCAACTGGTGCCGCATGTTCCCGCGCCGAAGTCCACCTTGACCAAGACCGCGCCTTCGAGCTCTCAGGTCGCCACCTCCCGAGCTCTTTTCGCTGCTACCATCCAGCCGAACATCAGCAGCTGGGAGGTCGGGCAACTCCGGACCAAGAGCGGGAACAGCTTAGGCTCGGAGAAGCACTACGACATGGACTGGAACTCGGCTGATACTGCCGAGGTCTCCTCTAACCGACCTGAGCATCCAGTACCTAGCGCCGTGCTCCAGTCCATCTACAACATGCAGACTGCGGTCCTTGATTGCAGCAAGAAGGCCTCGGTAAGTTTCTTTACGCAATTCTCTTTCTTCCTTTGAAACCAAATGACAAACATACACTATTCCCAGTCCCCGAGATTCGGGTTGAGCAATTGACACTCCACCGAGTTAAAATTGCTCGGCTTGAATCTCAAAAACTTGTCATTTCTCCCATGCTGAGTCCCCGAGGCCAACGCCGAGTCCCCGGGACTCAATTGGGCCTCGGGTGCTAAAAAGACCTCGGATTTCTTCGAACTGATCTCTCTATCTTTTCAGGAGTGCAACAATGCTCGGACAAAGATCTTCAAGAACCTCCTGCTGGACCACAACAACTGAAGAAGTCTCACCGGACTCTTCTATCCGCAAAGGAGCAGAGCGACAAAGATATGCCTCCAAGTTGAAGACAGCCGAAGATGAAATAGCTCGGCTGCAACAAGAGCTGAACCGGGCTAATGAAGCCAAAACTACTGTGGAGGACGCTATGAAGGTCAGAAACCAGGCCGAACAACAAAGCTTGCCAAGACCCTGGAGATTCCGCTACCTCGGCCGAAACCGAACTGACGCTCTCCGAGCTATCGAAAAGCTGGTTGTCCGAGCTCACTCGGATTAATCATCAAATGGATAGTAAGTTTCTTTTTCCTTTTCCTTATTTTCCGCCGACCTACACCCCGTGCCAGTATGCCTTAATTCAGCGACAGCCTTTTTGTCTTCTTCAGAGCACTTCGAGCACTCCAAGGACAAAGCTATCCGAGAAGTTCAAGCAGCTCGGGCAAAGAGGGCTGAGACAGAAACCCTCGGCGAAAGCTGGGATATCCAGGACCACCTTGTTGCCCTTAATGCTCGGATCAGGCCGCTCAGGGCCATTGGAACTAAACTGGTTGATGCTGCCATCGAGGTCCACCGTGCCCTCTGGCCCAAGGTTAAGACTCCCACTTGCATCGACGAGCTCGCCACAAGCTGAAAGGAGCCGAGGCTAGACTTCGGGAGTGGAGATGCTCATCAGCTCGGGCTGGAGCGGACAAGGCCCTGGTGTTCGTGCTGTCCTGGTATGAATCATCGAGATCCACACGGTTACCTCCCTGCGCAAGGGCTCTCCTTGGAACACCACTCCTGCTGGTATTGAGAAACGCCAAGCAGCAGCCGACCTCTTCGCTAGTTATGCAACACCCGGACCTTCGATGAAGGGCGCCTCTATTCTGAGGATGAAGAGAGCTCGGACGAGGAAGAAGTCCGGTGAAGAAGGCTCTGACGGCGAGGAAATTGACTTCGACGAGCCTGAGAGCTCCAAGGGCAAGGCCGGCAAATCAACCGAGGTGGCCGGAGATTCTGATGATGACTTCAACTTCGACGAACCTCCAACCCAAGGGCAAGTCCGGCAAAGCTGTAGCCACCGAGGTGATCTCCCCCGACGTGACGGCACCCCGGCATCCACTCCAACAACCGAGGTTGCTTCCGCGACCGAGGTTGTTCCTGCGCCCGAGGTTGTTCCTGCCCGAGGCTCCTGCGCCGAGGCTCCTGCTTCGAGGTCCCCGACCCACTACCACACTTCGGCGACCGAGGTCTCTGGTTCCGAGGCCTGAACTTGTCTCAAGCAAAACATTAAATCCCCGGTATGCCGGGTGCAGATGTAATATACACTTAAGTAGTTTGCCTTGCTACCAGTACTATTATCTTGCTATCCGAACCATGCTTTTCTAAAACTTTATGCCGAACCCTTTTGGAACGAGTCCCCGAGTTCACTTTCGTGTTTACTATACTTGGCATTCTTTGCTCTTGTCTACCATTTTGGCGTTCGACAGTCGAGTCACAAGATTGTTGTTTATAGCATACAGTACTTAGCAAATGTCGAGGTGTGTTTCAAAATCATCCGACATAAACGAAAGGTAAAGACAGGGGTTAGTAAACGACACATGCCGAACTATATCTTTGGACCGAGTCCCCGAGTCCATTTTCATGTTTCCCACGTTTTTTCATCTTTGCTCTTGACTACCATTTCGGCGTTCGTCAGTCGAGTCACAAGATTAGTTACGCAGCATACATTACTTGAAGTTTGAGATGAGGTTCAAAACAGTTCGGCATATGAACGAAATTGACAACAGAAATAAAACACAAGCACAAAGCGAGGCAGTCCCCGAGCTTCAACCTCGGAGCCGACATTTCATTAATGATTAACCGAGGCACATACATTGCGCCCTTCATGAGTAGAAAGGTCGGAGTAGAGCTATATTCCATGGTCGCCTGACCTCTGATCCGGGGTTGTCCAGCCCATCTTTCCTTGGTTCCTGCGCATCTATAAGATAGTACGAATCATTGAGCAGAGCTCGGCTCACAATGAACGGTCCCTCCCATGGAGGTGACAACTTGTGCCGACCTTTCTTGCGCTGCACCAGCCTCAGCACCAAATCTCCCTCGTGAAACACACGAGGGTTGATACACCGGCTATGATAAATCGGAGACCTTGTTGGTATATGCTGACCGAGATGAGGCCAACTCTCTTACTTCCTCAAGCAGATCTACTGCATCCTCCCGAGCCTCTTTTGCCTCGGTCTTCAGTTGTATGCTACATTGCGCACTCTGGGCGCATCATACTCGATGTAGTGGGTAGCAGGCTTCTTTGCCGCCATAGACCATAAAAAATGGCGTATAGCAGTTGATCGATTTTGGGTGGTCCTTAGACCCACAGTACTGCTGGTAT